>CM047807.1:61874019-62042353 GCA_026214975.1 Gentiana macrophylla | reverse complement strand
CATACAACTCCTCGCTCTAGCCGCTGCGGCTCTTGTCGTATCCGTTGTTGGTGTAAGTGTTTATGGTCTTGTTTGCGTGTCGGCTCAAGCGCTTGCCGCCATCGGCCTTTGCTATTGAATCTACTCTTTTATATTATCTATAGAATCCTTTGGTATAGAATTGGTGGGGCAAATGTAATAGAAGTAATAAGCTATTCTCTCTTCCTGAAGCAAAAGGAACTTCTTGACCAACTACAATTCAGGTGGTACCTTATACCTTATAATAAGAGAAACAAAGGCTACACATTCATAGGTCGCCTTATGGTGAATAGAATAGGCATGAAGCAAAAATATCTCCTGTTGATGGTGAATAACCAGTGACTGAAATAACCCTTATTTTCTTTTCCGGATAGAAGACTGCTATAAAAAAAACTACTACAATTGTTATTGAATCCCCTGCTAGTTTTAGTGCTACAGAGGCAGTAGCAAGATGCAAGGTTTAGAATAAGGGGTTTAATGGATGAGGAATATGAGGTTGAGTGACATTTTAGTAGGTTTTTAGCCCAATTGAATCAATGGTTAAGATACCCACACATAATAGTGGATGCGGCATTTCCGGGCAAAGGTAAAGATATTGTAATTTTCAATTAATATAATTTATAATATAGATGGTAGCATAGAGGTAGACAAGTTATACGAACCTTCCTTCATAATGTAGTTGTTTTTAGTTGAATCTCTTTTACATTTACTTAGTGTTCAGTCTAACTTAGTACAAGATCGAAAAGAATGCTCTTCGGACCTGTAATGCCCAAAGACTCCCAGGCCTTTCTTGGTCGGACCAACCCAACCGGCGATTTCTGATAAGTCTTTCTTTTTTTTAGAGGTGCAAAGCCACTTGACCTACGTGAGAGGTATGAAGTCACTCATAGTATGTGAGAGGGAGAGGATTTAATGCTCGACACAGGATGAAGCGGAACTATTTATTTCGAGTAACTATGGCTCCTCTTTTTGGAAATGATGACCCTTTTAAATTAATTTTTAAGGGCTTAAGGAAATGTTTTCTTGGTCAAGAAACATATGGTGCTCCACAGGAATGTGAATGTGACACAAAATACAATTTATAATAAAATAAGTTGTTGTAATTGTAATCCTATTTCCACTTTTTCCTTTCATACATCGCTTGAGACAAAGACACGAGGGGCGATGAAGGAAGTGGTCTCTAACATTCTAGTAGAATTGTTACATAGCTATTTATTACCGACATCCTCGTGCATCATCTCCTCTTCCTATTGATCATTGTGATGCAGCGGAACCATGGAAATTAGGATCTCAAGACGCAAAGAACACCTATGATGCGAGGAATTATAGACTTACATCAAGATATCTTTTTCTTCCTCATTCTGATTTTGGTTTTCGTTTCATGGATCTTGGTTCGCATTTTATGGCATTTCTACTATAAAAAAATCCAATTCCACAAAGGATTGTTCATGGAACTACTATCGAGATTCTTCGGACCATATTTCCTAGTATCATCCTAATGTTCATTGCTAAGCCATAATTTAATATGTTATACTCAAGGGACGAGGTGGTAGTAGATGCAACCATTAATATCAAAGCTAATGGTATCAGAGTGCGCCCCTTCACGAGGGTGATTTAAGTGCAACGAAACGCCTTCAACTTGAATATGGTTCGCGAAGCATCTGGCGTACCGGTAATCTCCCATTCTTGCCATTGAGAGACTTTAATAACTATAGCATGCCGTAAACGGGAGTTGAGGTGGTTAGATCTATATACTGAAATGCTCCCGAAAGATAGAGCCTATGGTTCCAATCTTCTTGTTGCTAGAGGTACACATCCATTTTCTCGGTGTGGAACGATATATGAGAAATAGATGCTCACCTGCAATGTCCGATAACGGCGCCAAGTAGTTAATATATCGGCACCATAGCAAGTGGCATAGAACTTTGGACCTAACGGCCGCCTCTAGTAACCTTTTGGAATGGGGATCCCATTGGCGTAAAACCACGGTAGTAGTTGCAGAGCTACTGGGACGGGAGAGGACAACCCTCTGACGAGCATTAAATCCTCTTTCTTCGCTTCGGGGACGGAGGTCCAAGGGTAGGTAACAGCAGGCACAAGAAACTTGATCGAAGGGGACCAACGCTTTTACTCCACCACCGGGGAGCCATTCATAGCGAGAAGCAAGGGATGTCGTGAACGGTGGGAGGTCACAGAGAATTTACCTTTACATATTCATAGAGTGATCCTATGATCGATACAGGATATAGACTATCCCTTTCTTTATTCTATTATTTTTCTTAAAAATAAAGATGAGCCTTTACTAGGTTGGAGTTATGAAGCTTAAATCCATCCACGTCGGGGGTTGGATAGGAATGGAAGCTAGGATCAAGCGTAAAATAAACGAATCAAAGGCCACATGGTGAGAAAAATAAAATAGAAGGGTGACTCCACTTCTCAGCTAGAGTTGGTGGTGGGACCTGTTGGCATAATGCATGCTGGAACGTGTGAATTAAAGGTCTCATGAACTTGTACTACTAACCTACTTATTTGTTTGTGGACATAGGATATTCGGTCAGACCTTTTATTAGAGCTACGGGCTGGCCGTTCACATGAGCATAGGGAATCTATACTCGAGCGTTCAAATAGAACCCTGACAGGATAGGTGAAGAATAACTCTGGATATAATTTATTGGCCTACAACTTCACCGAGCCGACTAGCATCCATTTCCACTGTGCATTTTTTGAAAAAAAGAAGATGACTATAAAATCGAATTAGTTTTCTGTGGTGAACTGGTCGTCCCATACCTTTTGTCTATCTGATATGTGTGGAACCAAAATACGTCTTTTTCGGTTCCAGCCTCCCCCTCGAATACAATACATAATACATAGGGTAGGTAGGGCTGGGTGAGAAAGTAAAGGGTTCTCTGTTGCCAATAAACCGGCCTTCGATAACCCTTACTCATAAAGGGTCTTACGGTCAGGTGAACTACCTAATTAAAGAAAAAAAGTGTTGTGTTCTTATTTTTAAAATTAGGCTAGGTGTGGAGAACTTTTTGCAGGGAAACTTGCAAGTATAGTTTGGGGGGCGGGCGTCGACCCAACCTTATGAGTATTAGGACTATAACAGATTCGATGAACAGTCACTCACTTTTGTGCTTATATGATTCGAGAAGATGAGCGAGAATTAGGCGACCACGTTAATTAGAAGTGGCCAATAGAGTGGTTATACTAGCCAAAACTCATTTACGTATTATTGTAAACACCGCTAATGTACATCATAGTTGGGATGTACCTTCCTTAGGTGCCAAATGTGATGCGCAGAGACTGTAGTTAAAATCAGACTCTATTTCGGTACAACGACAATGAGTTTACTACGGTCAGTGCAGTGAGATTTGTGGAACTAATCATGGCTTTATGCCTATCGTCGTAGAAGCAGTTTCTAGGAAATATTATGGTTCTTGGGTATCCAATCAATTCATCCAAGAAATCACGCAAGTTTAAGTGGAACTTAAAGACTAGGGTGAGGGAAAGAGGGAGAAGCCACTAAATGGAAGGCTTCGCTCACCATTTCCCCAATTACGGAAGCCGTCACCAACGCGGAACCATATTCCATTTTGTTTGTACTAGTTTTGCTTATTTTTCTTTCTTTCCATTTTTTCTTTTCACACAGGATTGCAATTCCCACAAATCTTCCCCTAATTTCAAGTATGCTTACCATTCTAATAGAAAGAAGCATTTATGCTTTAATTATATATAAGGGGGGATAATTTTCCTCTTTATGGTTGTATTATACCATAATTGGAATCTGACCTTCATAGGTTTTTACTTGGGCAATGTTACCATGTTTCCTATTTTTTAGATTTTAATTCTTTTCTCCTGGCACTTCCAATGGCTTCATTCTTAGTTCTGAGCCTGATTACCTAAATCCGAAAAGTTGAGCTTTACATGCGTTCTTCACCGGCATTCGGGGAATAGTCTTAGATGAGGTCGGGGAAGACTAACTAGTATACAAGCTGTCTTGGACAAGAGATAGAGTGGGAATTCCTCTCTCTATGGTCGAGTGGCTTCGCACCTCTTCCAACGAGTCTTAAATTACAGCAGAACAGAATAGATTTTTACCCGTGCCTTTCTCGCAATCCCTTTGATGATTCGTTATCTTATATAGGATGATACTTTAAGCCATTCCGATTTCGTCATATGTCACTAAATCTTTAGTAAAAACATATATCTATATAGTGAAAAACAACATCGCTATCTAAGAAATTCTTAGTATATAAAGTCTCTTAATGCTTATCAATCGGGACTTAGAATAGATGATCCTATTACACAACCTTCAGAATCGAATACACCAATCATACATTCTAAATAGTATACAAAAAACGATAGATCATAGGATCAGTATACCATGTAGAAGTATTTGTAGGTGCATTAAAAAGATCATCTAGTCTAACCGTAAGATTGAGGTCAAGGAGGCAATACCATTTCAGGTATGCGAGATAATGTTCCATCCATCCGCGGTACAATGAATATTCTAAGAAATCATTCATACCAGAATATGGGAAAGCCTCAATTGGAGGTATCTGTATATCCACTGGAGCGTAATGCTCTTTAACTTTAAGAAGGGTGAATAACGCACCAACAACCTCAGGTTGTATCCACACACGTGAAACAATAGACAAAGACATATACAAGCCAAGATGCTCAGCAAGCATATGGACGCGCATACATACATATCTTTTAGCTCGATTACGATGCCTAGCAACACACCTTCTAGTTCATTCCGTCGATTCAATATAAAATGTAATATTAAAGTAAAGAACAAAGATAATAAAAAATACACGAAATAGACGAAGGGATATAAGCTGTGGAATGGGTGAAGATGTAGCGAAGAGGCTTGCGTAGGAAGTAGGAATACGAAGCAAGACAACTTTTTCAATTATGTTAATAGATGACACGGTAAACGCAGATCGGTTGTTTGGGCCAAAGCCTATAATCGGGTGGAGTACGCGATAATTTTTAGTTGCGATGTTCACTCCACAGATGCTGGTAACGAGGACTTCCACTTTATCATGCCCCTATTAGAGAGTCTCGTCATTACCTTTTCATTTCTTGTCCGGGAAGAGTAGTATATCGATCGATTCGACCGCCAACGATTATCGACCACCTACGCCGCCCTCTTATGAGCATTAAATCCAAAGCTTACTCAAAACGAAGGGCATCGGTATAAGTATTCCACGGTCATAGCTACTCTTCCTATTCCTTCCTGGATTGACTTAGCATGTCAGTCTAATCTAACCTTATAGACTAAGAGGAAGGTACATGCAAACCTGGGCTTTGAACATGTGTAGATTTCCATCTTGATGAGAGACTGCTAGAGGAAGGCGAAGGTTTGGGCAGTAGTCATATATCTTATTCTCAAACTGCTACATCATCACACATCTTCGCTTTCTAAGAAGCTACTTTAGCAACAACGGCTTTGGGATTAAGGCAGCACCATCCGCTCATTAATCCCTTATCCTTCACTTACTTTCCTGAGTCATCGTTTCCTAGTACCAGAGTTGGATGCTTACTTAGCTTTCTTTGTTTCCCTGGCTTGAAAGCCATTCACTCGCTTATCCGGAATGAGCTACCGAGTTGGAAAGAAGAACCACTTATTTATTGTCTTGAAGCTCCGCTCTGAACCCGAATTGTAGAACTCAGACATGATAGATTTCTCATCTCAGGTTAAACAATTCAATGACCGGCTTGCTCGAGTCGAATCATAGCCCGGTTAATCAAAGGACAAAACTTTCCTACCATTATAGAGAAAGGTAACTGTTAACTAGGCTATTCTTCCCATTTTGAAAGATGCCAGATACAGATACCACTATGAGTAGCCCTTCCCACCAAGCAAAATCAAAGGTGCCCTCAGAAAGGCTAAAGCAAAAGTGAGTTGGAGCGGTACTAGTTGATCTATCAGTAACGAATTAAGATGATGGGGAGACCCTTACCGTTAGGGCTACTGTCTCACTTCCTATGGTATCATTCAGTGCCTGGTAATAGTTCATTTCCTTAAGTATAACCAAGATTTCAAAAAGGGCCGCAGATGCAGATTTTTTTTGATTCTATTCAAGTACCTGTGGGAAGAGCAACTTATAAGGTTGGAAAAAAAAGCAACTACCTCAGTAGAAGCCGTTAAGTACCCGGGAGTTGGAACAGTAGCTTCAATAGCAGCGTCGCCTTCATCGCTTCTTCCTTCGACCGCTAAGGCTGCTAGGCATATTGCAATACCAGGACCGAAGAGTCATATTGATGCTGTATACGGGAAAGAGACAGGTACCGAATCCCTATGCCAGTGATTGTATAGGATGGTAAGGCAAACTTAGGCAGCTACTGAAGCTTCTTATCTCTCAGTAGCGTACCAAGAGGTTTTGTAGCAGTTGTGGTCTATGAGTAGGTGGATCAATATCGGAATCTGGACCCACATCCTACACCAACATAGGTAGTTGAACCAGTACCAACAGCATCATCTTAGCCGGATCGATAGGCAGATTCCTTCATGATACCTTCACCCAGCTCCATACGTGGATTCACTAGTGACCTTAGCATGGTTCCACATGTCCTGGTGTAGATTATCTAGTGACAGAAGCATCTTAAACAATTCAAGAGCTTGAAGCAGCTCCATAAGCATACCTAGGACCAGTAGATATAGTAGCATATCTGGTTCCATTATCCATTAGCCCCAGCTTCCGGTTCCACAAGAACTAAGAGGCAAGGTCCCTTTGCGGGATTGGATATGTAGTGCGAGGGCCCACTCTCTCTTTCTTGTATATAATTATGAGATACACGCCGTAAGGAGTACTTCTCAAATCGATAGCGAGTGATTTGTCTCATCGTAAAAGCGGGATACCTAGGGCACGGTGATGACAACATGATTTTCTACCAAATATTATTCTGTGGGAGTGGGAAACTGACATGCTGGACAGGGCCGTGGGAAGATGCCAGCCTAGGATGCTCTAAATGCTCATCAAGAGGATGCGGTTCTCTTGCCACTCCATCTGTGGATCCCACTATATGGAGTTGGATGTGTACGTGTCCTTGCTTTTTTGGTACGTTGTTATGAGCAGCTCTGGTACTCAATCTTTGGTCTTGGGTCTAGGTCGGATCATGAAAAAGAAGGTTTGATAGTTGTATAATTCAGAAGCGGAAAGTAATCTACTTGCAAAGTAGATAGGGTGATCTAGCGGCCCTTCCTAAGACAACATACATCCAATGGCATAGAGTGATGCGCCAACATGAACTCCTTATTCCAATCCAGAAACTGGGGCTGACAACAAACAATCATCCGCATGCTTAAAGGCTTAATCCTGTTCCGGTCCCCAACCGTTCTTTATGCTTCAATAATTCCATTCCACGCTTCACAAAGTGTTTAATGATGCGTCTGTAATAGCATATGTGTCCCAAAATAGAACGCGCTACGCCCGGCCCCTTTTTCAGTAGATGAGATTAGGATGAAAGGGCTGTTAGATGTAATATCGTCGGATCAATCATAGATTGACCCGATTACGCAGCGGAATGCTTTAGATCTACATCAAAACGAAAACAAAGAACATAAATTAAATATCAAACAACAAGGGGGTTTGGATTTTACATTTTTATGGTGCTTAACTCCAAGATCAAAAGTAGTATCCACGCAAGTTGAGAAGCCACAGCCTTCCAACGTGTGTCTCCCAGCAACATCAGGTGGATGGTGTTTCCCGCCGCCGGACCTCCTTGATATGCTACCTAGAAAACCCGAAGTTTTCTAAACTTAAACCCAAGTATTATAGCTGAAAATTCCAAGCTATAATACACTAAGAATGGCGTGTTATGTGTTTATAAAAGGCTTGGGAAAACTCTCTTTATATAGGAGAGTAATCCTAGTCCTCCAAGGATTTATTTAATTAATACAAAATCAATTGAAATAATCATTTTCCTAAAAAGATATATCAAGAATATTCCAAATAATAAGGATATATAAAAGATATTCTTTTCCTTAAATTATTTAACACATAAATAATTTAATCACATGTCTTATTATTGATTGAGAAAACAAATTTCCTAATAATAAGTATCATAATATGCGCCCCAAACCCTAATTAATTGGGTCATGCGCATTTTCCATTTATTTGGGCCGAGTCCACGAAAAATATATTTTCATGTATTTAATTATCTAGTCCAACTAAACAATTAATCCACAAATCAATTAAATAGTCCAATCCAACTATTTAATTATAATTGAGGTGAAGCGCCGAGAAAACCTGTATGCTATATTAGGAGCCACGTCGGGGACCATGGACCCATATTCAGTAGCTACAATAAATGGAATAAAAATTATTCATCAGACAGAATAATTATATCCAACTTATTAATTCCGGGATTACACCACCATAAACCCGAAACTGAACTCTATTGAATATAGATAACTTACACTCAATTTATGAAATAAAGCGCCCATCGATATAATCATTACATACGGATAAATCCTCCATGATTGTTCACTTGAGTCGAGGATATTTCCGTAAACCCTTCTAAAACATATTATCCTTATTTACCATTAACCCCCTAGTGATCAATTAGTTCATATCCAATATAATATGAACTCGGGCGATCAATTAGTTTTTAGAGTCAACAAATAAGGGAACTGTCTGTCTACTTCCCGATGGAAGGAATGGATTCCATATCTGTGATAACACAGACTACTCGCACATCCTAAAACAGAGCCAACGAGAAGTGTAGGACCACATACTGCGAAGTGATCCTTACTATCATATCAAACCCTACTCTAGTCTAAGCAGTTTTCTGTGATCACCTCAGGATTGAGATTAATCCATATATGATCATCTTGAGATTCGATAGGAATTCTCAATTACCGAATTATATCGAGAACTCAAATCAAATTAGTCCAGCCCTATATGATTATCATCATATATAAATGCCCCACTAGGTACCCTATTACCGACAGTCCGGATAAGACTGTCACACCGTAAAGTGTTCGGGCGCATTATTAGCATATTAATCATGAGACCCGCACTCATTAATCAACGCCACGGACTAAGTTAATTTTAAGTACATCTCACTAACTCAATCCTCTTGTGTATAGCCATACACTGAGTTATGTGATTACATAAACGAGGTACCTAGGGTTTTCAGTAGTGTCTTAATTATAAGCATACATGCATACAATAAGAAGAATTATTAATTCTGTCCTAAAACAATTATATAATTGTCTTTCGGGCACTACACCTAACAATCTCCCACTTGCACAAAAGGCCAGTGGATTAATTGTTTTAGAGCACACCTTTTATATCTATATCTACAACATTCTCCCACTTGCTCAAAACAAGTGAGACATATCCCTAAGAGTCATACCCTCCAAGCGCATCTTAGTAATTCACGTTTCCAAGTACGACCGGAGTATGCCACCGTAGGGTAGGTCAGTGACCCGGCGTGTACTTAAAACTGAACACCATGTGACTTGGTACACTGATCAGGTAGGTTGGCGGCTTGAGTCAATCTTTGGGATCGAAACTTCGCCTTTCCATCTAATCCGGTGGTATGTTTTCAATATGCTGTTGAGCCAACACTGAGGATGAGATCGACTTAACGAGCTTCCTTAATTCGACATAAAGTCAGAATCAGCGTTATCACTTATATTCTAGTTTGCACCTGAATATACTGGCATATTTTTCCTCATTCTCCCGAAGAGACTTGAGGATTCACTAAACATCCCATTTAGTATTCATCTACAGGTTTAGATAATCATTCTTGAGAGGTAGGGTAGACTACATCGTTGAATGTTGCATAAATGTAAGAATATCATAACCAGGTGAATGGATGGGATTGCCAATGATCGATTCTTGTGAATTTGAGTGAATCAAATCCTTTAGAATGAATCCCGATGGCATGTCAGACTGACTTCAGATAACACACCCATGTTGTTTCCAACTATTTCAGTGTTACCATTCACAAACACTAATCTACATACTACTTTACTAATATTGATGCCCAGTCTACGAAGGACTTATCAATATTCTGGTCAACTCCACATATTAAAATATATGACTTTGAAATGACCTAGAGGTTTGCTTTAATCCCCAAAGGATATAAGCTTATGGCAGGCATCCTGCCAAAGGTTCTTTCTGAATAAATTAAGACACCGTTTGTCTCGCAAAAAGGTCTTTGGGAATCACCCCTATTTTCTGCTTTGTAACGAATCCATTATTTGTTCTTAGCTAATACCCTTCTGTTCTGAATGAATTCATATTCCGTTGTTCGGCACGGAAGTTTTATGGAATCACCCATATTTCCTGCTTTCTGACGAAATCAAGCAAAACTGAGTGGTGAGAGAGATCACGGTCTGGTTAACTCTCTACCATTTAGGGAATCACCCCTAAATTACTCATCTTTGTGGTGAAAGTTAAAATTTCCTATTCATTCAACTCTTCTCCGTGTAGTTCTAATTACTTCTACTGGGCCAGAGATACTCAGGTGGTTCTACAAGAGTTTCAACAGAATTGGAGTATCAAACTCCATTCACAGTGTTATGGCTTTTAAACCAACCTCTATGATCAGGATCCTATACAGCCCATAAAGGACTATAGGTCATCAATCTACCCTATAGACCATAAGGTCCTGCAATGGGTAATGGACAAACCATACTCCCACTGCTTTCGGGGTGGATTGATATACTGATCTAGTTTAATAGTTCTTATTAGTGTTATCACCAACTGCCGGTGTTGGATGTGGACTGAACACATCAGTTAGTAACATCTTGAGTACAAATACTTCAAGATCTAAGGTTCTTATTTATAGACTCTATCAGATCGAGTTTGGCAGTATAACCATCATTCTCTGATTTTACGAGTTTTATAACCAACCTTTACTCAATGCATTAAGATATTTCACGACCTGAACGTGTACGCAAAATTTCCAGTGCTACCTTCAAGCACTAAATCCTAAATGTCTATATTTACGGAAGTGGGGTGAACCGAATTCACACCTTATCCACAAATGCATAGGCATATTTTAGGTAACCTTCTCGGTTTTTCATTACAACGTAAACCGTTATTTTGCAACCAATATTTTAAATGAGTTCAGCAGCGTATCGTAGCACATCAATAACTATATAAGGCAAATTTATGGTGTATCCCTTAGTGAAAACATTCCACTGAAGGAAAGCGGTGAGCATCGGTCCAAGACTACGCAATAACCTATTTCTGAGTATGGAATACTCTATCTCTGGTGAAATCAGAGATTTACTCCAAATATTTTGTATGAACTTACGGAGTTTCGAGTAGTTATTAGACAATATGTCACTACTCAGAAGCTCCCACTAGCTTGTATCTTTCATATGACCCCGAAGGTCGATATGAACAGGCTTTGTAACTTCTTTAAATCTATTACCCTCTCCTAATTGAAATGAAACTTAGGCATTGTTCCTTTGAGACAGTGTTCCTTTGACTGGGAGATAGAAATCACCCTAAGCCAGTCTTCAGATCTTGTCTTTAGGGAAAATGCTTTAATTAATAGAATAGAAAGAAGCGTTTATCGGAATACAGAAACCATTTGCATTTATATAGTTTAAGATGTGTTACATATACCTATTCAGCATTTATTAGTGGTTCTGACTTTATCAAACAAAATTCTGAGTCTTAGGTTCGTGCTACGAATGTTATATTTATCGTCAATAAGACAAACAAATTATCCTATTGAAAATGAATACGTTCGTTCCAACGAATCGGAAAACAGAAAATGAATTTTCTGTGATACTCAAGAATAGAATCCGAGATTCATTTCCTTATATCGCTCCCACTAGTCTATCTGAAATAATTGCCCGTTGTCTATTTTATTTATCGTTTAATGCAAAGCTACCTAGTTCTTCCAATGAACTTTAGCTTTCGAGAAAATTGCTAGGATGCATTGGTCAGTGATCCGAAATCACTTTCCTTATCCTCTAATTTCCAATTTATTAATTTTCTGGTTTAGCCTTAAAACTACATAGTTTAGACGACTAACACGTATAAACGTTCTTTCCCATTCTCGACTTGCCTTAGATGGAAACAGCCTTGAACTAGCAGTTCGTTTGAGTAGACACTACTCTTGAATTGTGGGATGTTTACTTGCTTGGACTATCGATTTTTCTAATCGTCAAATCATAAGACCAAAGCTCCCACTAGTTTATCGGTTCCAAATACCGTCTAACTAGCAACACTTTGTATTTATGATTTTTCAAAGATTAGAACATCACCTAGAACTAAGCTCCCACTAGTTTATCAGTTCCAAATACTGTCTAACTAGTAACGCTTTATTCTTGTTTTTCCAGTGAATGGAAAAAACTCTTGTGCAGTCCATTACACATTTCTAATGATTCAGAGAATCCACAAATCATAAGGCTAAGGCTCACACTAGTTTATCGGTTCCAAATACCGTCTAACTAGCAACGCCTTATGTATATGATTTTCCAATTTAATAATTTAGAAATTTTTTGTGTAATTACACTTTTAAAATTCACTAAATGAATTTTATATGATAATCCTATGTCATCTTTTGTAAACTAAGTATGGTCGTCTCTCGTTCAACACGAGTGACACCCGTGACATACCTATACTATGTCACTTAAGTTTTTAAAGGCTTTAGAGAATAAATCTTTTCTGAAAAATCAACTGCATTGTTTGATAATTACAACTTACTTGTTACTTTCCACATTTTTAATGAAGTCCTATTACTAATAGTTTAGTAACCTAGAGATTTAGTTGTAAATAAAATAACAGAAAGTTAAATTCCAAAAATAAATTATCACTACTTGATTTTTATTTTATGAATAATAAACTATAAAAAGTTTATCCTACCATTCCAAGGATTTAAACTCGCATAGTGCTGTCCGAGAGGGTCGATATCAGCACTATGATGGTTAAACTGAGACAATCTCTCTCAATGATTTAGCCTCGAGAATCGAACAACTCACGGGAATCACACATCCCAGACCTTAATCATTGATTACCTTCCTTTTTCTAGCCTAGATATTTCGAAAATATCCACAAAGAGTGTGACCTACTATATCAGATGTCAGAGTACGTCCCGAGTATGCCTACGAGGGGCAGGTCAGTGACCCGGCGAGTACCCGATATCCTATCCTTTCAGAGACCAAGCCTTGAATTTTGATAGCGGTGAACACCATCCGAAGGGAGCCAAAATCAAAACGGCACGAGGTGTCACCTTTCTCTCACATGCTTGCATCTATTGTAGAGGCCGTGGGGTTGGTTGTCGCCTTCCCCGCTCCCACTCATTAATTTCAAAAGTGGTGGGTTTACTAATTACGGTTTTGGCCTTGACAATAAGAAACAATAAATCAAAGTACTCTGAATAGGGTCGGTTATGTAGGCAAGCCTACACCGTATTATTCGTTGGAACATATGTGACAGTTCAGGCCAATCCGGCAAGAGAAGCCCCGTTTAGCCCGAAGGCTTATCGGCTATGCTAAGTCCTTTCGAACTGCTGTAACGTACACCACACGTGGAGGGGAGTCGATTGAGCCGAAGCTCGGTTGAACTCGCCCAACCATGGTTAGACCATTTCCGAACCAATGTACTAAGATTCTTCGATTTTTAAATTATCACCCAAAGCGTAATCTCGTTTCTGTTCAAGGTGGGTTCACTAAGAAGCCATCACCAAAAAGCTCAACGATTTATCCAAGTGGGATTCACCGAGAATCCATCACTAAAATCGTAACTGATAACGTCGAAATTATCTGAGGTGGTCAGCGGTGGTGTAATGGTGGATATATGCCTATTTGGGTGGTGTTAATTAGTATGACTCACGGTGGAGCTGTATAAGCAAGTGGTGGTGCCGTACTGTTGAAGGACAGAGTGGGAGAATTTGGCTTTGCCTTATCTTTTATTTTTTAGAAAAGCTCCCCCCTTGGAAGGGTTACATATGGCCCTATTTATAGGGGAGTTGTTACACATTATTAGATAATTACGACAAAGGACACAAATGGTGTGGACACATAGCGCACGCGCTGTCCGCCGGCGAGGCAGGGCGGCTCCGGACTGGAGGTTTGTACTTCACACCAGCAGATTATCCCGATGGTGACCGACCATTTCTCTTACCGAGGACGAGCAGCCGGTCCTGTGAGTGTCTGCTCGGTGCCATAGTGATTGGGGCGACAGGTCCGACCCAGAGGTAGGAATATCCCTATCAATGGCCCTCTACTCCGTACCCTTGGCATTTCTCGATGTCGGGTGGGGAGTACTTTCTTGGAAAGTCGCCACCTACAGGATGGTTCGCTTTTGCTTGATCCGATACCTTGGCCTTTTAGCCTAGCTCGTGACGAAGTGGTACTTGGGCGGATAGCCTTGACTTCAAATGATTTAGCGTCTTGGGCTTCTAGCCTAGCATATGGCGAAGTCGTATTTGGCTGGATAGCCTTGACTTCAAATTATTTGGCGTCTTGGGATTTTAGCCTAGCCTGTGGCGAGTCGTGTTTGGGCGCATAACCTTGACTTCAAATGATTTGGCGTCTTGGGCTTTTAGCCTAGCCTGTGGTGAAGTCGTATTTGGGCGGATAGCCTTGATTTCAAATGATTTGGCGTCTTGGGCTTTTAGCCTAGCCTGTGGCGAAGTCGTATTTGGGCGGATAGCCTTGACTTCAAATGATTTGGCATATTGGGCTTTTATCCTAGCCTGTGGCAAAGTTGTATTTCGGCGGATAGCCTTGACTTCAAATGATTTGGCATCTTGGGCTTTAAGCCTAGCCTGTGGCGAGATCATATTCGGTCGGCCCCCTGGCAATCGTGTTCACTACGGCTCTGTTCTGCCCAATTCCCACTTGCCCTAGCCTGAGGGAAAACACTGATGTTACCCGCCGCGAGCTCTGATTGGCTGTGGCTTTTCGAGTATTCGTGCCTAATGATGGCAATTCCAAATTTCGAAATTTAAAAGTCCCGCCTCTAATCCTGTCCATTGGATCTTTGGACGGTGGACCGTCGGATCTGTTTTTCTCTGCCTATATAAAGGGAGAGTAGTCCAACCATAAACATTTTCCGATTTCTCGTTTCAGCAACTCCGTCAATTGCTTCCGAATAAAGATTTTCCGGCGAGGCGATTTCCAGTAGGGTTCCGAAGGTTCATTTCTCGCTTCCTGCCCCCTGCTCGTACTTCCTGCTAATCATCAGGTAAGCTTATTTCTCCTCTCGATTTCTAGAATTTTTTTGTGCTTCTTCCATTTCTGGATTTATTTTCAATTGGATTGGTATGATTGAATTTGAATTTGTCGTCTTCGTTTCCATGTCTGATAATGCTCGGCTAATTTGGGGTATTGAACACCGTGAGCCCTTGACTTGGGTTTGATGTGATTGTTGCTGTAACTGGGGTTTTTTCATGATTGTTCCCTTTGATTGATAGGGCTTGCTTGTAAGATGAAAAGACGGGGTGTCGAGATGAACTGAGTTAGATTGTCTCGGCCTGACTATCGTTGTCCTGGGTGATGACTTATCCACCTCGTTCTTTTCTTTTGTAGGATGTCTGACAGCGATAGATCAGGAAATAGCGATGATGACGGTGTTCATGGATATGCCTCTGAAGATGCCGACGAGGTGAGCATTTGCTCCGGTGAGAGTACGGAGGATGATATGGTGCTGGCCCAATTGGCTCCCCTACAACCTGGTCTTTTAAGGTCTGTAGCTCGTATGATACCGAAAGGAAAGCTCGTCTCTTCGGTTATGGCTCCCAGGGAACCAAAAAGGTTTGGGAAATAGTCTTCCAGGGCTAAAGGTTCCTCCTCCGGTGTGGTTGTGTCTGAGCCTGAGAAACCCAAACGGAAACAGAAAATCGGCGACGACGTGGAGGAGCCGAAAGAGAGCATTAAGCCTCCTAAACCTCGCAATGTCGAGGCCCTCAAGGAGGATAACGAGATCGATGCCCTTGACAAGCAGATTGGACGGACATTTGTTCCCGCCTTGGAGACCCTAAATTTCTTTCCGAATTCAACATCTCCCCTAATTTCCGTTTTAGTGGCGTCAAGACATCAGAGAACCGAGCTGGTCTGGGGTTGAAGAAAGACGGCTTGGTTTTGTTTTATGATCACTTTGTGGCCGGCCTCAGGCCGCCTTTTGGCCCCTTCTTTGTCGAGGTCATGTGGAGCTTGGCGGCCCTCCCCTGTGATTTTACCCCCGGCGCATTCAGTGTGGTTATTGCATTCATCGTTCTTTGCCGGATTTCGGGCTATGATCCCTCGATGAAGGTGTTTTTGAAGTTTTAAACCTTCAGCAGAGTGGCCACAAATAAGGCCAATTTAAGCAATTTTCAGGCAACCAGAGTGAAGAAATGTCACATGTTCTTCTGCACTTCGAATAAGGTCCGTGGCTGGAATACGAGGGCCATCATGGTCGAGTCAAAGTCTGGGTGGCCTTTTCTAAAGTTTGAGGTGCGCCCCCAAAAGAGACAGAACAGTGTTGTCGTGTCCAAAACTCTCGATCATGTTGAGCAAGAACTTCTTGATAAACTTCATGAACTTCTCGGCTGGATGAGGAGAGTGAGACTCAGAAAAGGACTTTTAGCTTGAGAAGCTTGATCGATCTTAAGGCCCCCTTCTGCTGTGTAGCCGGTATCCTTGGGCCGACCAATGCTCAACCCGTGGTGAAGGTATCTAACCTGGGTGATTATGAGGATTGGTATGCTGAGTGTCATCAGGGGATGTTGGTCACAGAGAAGGGTAAAACTATAGTCAGAAGAGGGGGGGTGAATGACTATAGTGGAGTTTCAAAAACTTTTCTTGTATTTAAAAGTTTTTGGGCAGCAGATAAGTCCCTTCTTACTATGTTGTTTCAAAGTAGTTTGGACAATCACAGATATAAATTATAATTTAGGCAATTTAAATGAATGCAGTAAAGTAGATTGCAGAAAGTAAATTGACACAAGGCTTATAGTTGTTCAGGGTGGGGTAATCCCTTAATCCACTCTTCTCCTGTGATGATTGGAGGTATTCACTATTGTTTTCACATATACAATAGTATGATTGTCCTTGGCTTCCCAAGCTTCACAATCTACAAGACTATCACTCCTTGATCACATCTGACTTAGTGATTCGGTCTCTTTCATCGCTCCTTGAGATCAAATCCTTCAAGCCAGCCTATCACAAGCACAACTCCTTCTCGATGACTTCGATTCGGCTTGCTTGATTTATTGTGAATGAGATTCACAAACTTGATTGATCAATCTCAGTGCTGAATATGAAATTGTAGTTCTGATGTCTGAGTTGATCTGTAGATAAATCCTTGTAAGTTCAGAGAGAAGGCTTTTCAAAGTGACAGAGTTTCTGCTTAGTTTTCTTTTTCTAAACGTTGTTTTTATCTTTCTGTCAATGCCTTCTATTTATTGCCTTGAGTATTCTTGATTTGAAATTCCGTCTGTTGGCTATATTTATGAGGGGAATAATCCTTGATTTTATTCTTGATTCCCCCTTAATTTTATTCTCCTTGATTTCAGTGATCGGATTTTTCCTACAAATGTATAGCAGAAAATCCGTCCTTGATTGATCCTCTATTGATTGTGCATTAAATGCATGATCCTCTGAATCTTCATCATATTTCAGTTCTGTTCTGATAAGGATTACTTCGCCGTTCTTTGAACGGTCGAGTGATCCATCTGACTTTGCCGTTTAGATCTTCCTTCACTGTTTTTTGCCTTCACTTTGCCGAAAGTCAGTTTACTCTGCCGATTCACTGTTTCCTTCTTCACTTCAGTTTAAGGAGAATCTTTGTACTTCACTGATCATTGATTTGGGTTAGATTAGTGTACACCATATTTGAACATTGAATTTCATCACTTGAAAACATACTTAGACTTATCCAAGGTCATCACAGACTTCCTTGGTCATAAGTCATACCATTAAGTCTTCACAGCTTTTTCTCACGGTGATTTCTTCGGGCTTCACTCGGCCGAATGTCGCTTTTACTTTGCCGCCCTACCAACTAATACAATACTTGTCCGACTTAACTTATACGGTATGTCGGACTCTAAGTAAGGACTTATACTGAGAGAACTCTAACTTATTTCAGCTTGCTATAACGGCTAGTATGGCCATCATCAAAACATAATAAAAATGTTCCTAACAATTTCCCCTTTTTGATGATGCCAAAACCCTCATAAGCCTGAACATAAGTAAGCCAATTTTCATAATAATCAATGTAACAAAACTCAACAATTTTATTCATCCATTCAAGGGCAATAAGATATTGCATCTTTTATTTCAAGACAAAGGCAAATAGAAATAATTCAAATTGAGTGTAAGGTCTACTTCTTCACATCTTCAAACCTGATGCCTTTGCCTTTGCTGCCCTTGCCCTTTTCTGTTGGGCTTGCCTTCTTTTCACTAGAGCATTCAGGCTTTGAGCTTCCTTCCCCCTTTTTGGCAGCACCAAAGAGTGCTTTAAGATTTGCCGTTGCTGCGTCAGACTCAGGGAGAGGACCATACCTTCTTTCTAGTATCTTGTTGTTTGCCTCACCAACTTTGATTAGAAGGTCGAGTTTTTTGCCAGAATGCCCCATTATCTCATCTAGATGCTGAATTTGATGAGTGTGAGCATTGAGAGTGTCCACCAAGGGCTTAAGATTGTTGTCAATCGTTTCACACTGAAACTCAAGATTGGTTTGGACATGGTGAGAATGAGTTGAGTTGTAAGTTGCACAAAGAGGTTTCTTGTCTTTCCATGACCTCATCTTGGATCTTGATATGATTGATGAGGGCCTCAATCTTGTGGTTGAAGGAGGTTGCTTCACTCTTAAGGCATACTTCAGTTTTGGCTCTTTGTGATAATCGCTTTCCATGTCCACAATGAGGGGTTGAATGTCCAGATTGAAGAGTCTTTCTGGATCAATTTCTTTTGGTGCCACATTGACATCCTCACCATCTCCATCTTCTTCTTTCTCACTTTCCACGTGAACTTCTTCCTCTGTCTCTTCTCCCTTTTCATCTTCTGCCTCTTCTCCCATTTCTTCCACTTTTTGTTGTTCTTCTTCAGGGTCATTTAGAGGTTGCTTTTGAGTGTTGGCTGCTTCATCTGCTACTATTTCCCCTTGTTCAATAGTGGGGGAGTTGACAAGTTCGGCTGAGTGAGCTTTATCAGCTGGCTCACTTAGCTGTTTGTCAACTTTGCCAATGCTTTTGAAAAGCACTTCTTGAAGTGTCAGTTCATCATCAGAAATCTCCATATTTTCTTGATTTGCTTCAAGATGACCACTTTCTGAGTGTTCATCCTCTGACTCAACTTCTTCCTCAACTATCTCATCTTCTTCAGATGAGGTGATTCTATATCCTTCCTCACCTTCCTCAAGGTAGGTGATTTCTCTCTTCGCTTTTCTTCTTCATTGTCGTGTCATCACCGATTGTCACAGTTCCTCCAAGTTCTTGGTGCCGATCATAGTGATGTTCTCTTGTGCCTTCGGGATCTCGGTTCTTCGTCCCACACCCGATCTGCTGCTTTCATGTTGTTTTCTTTTGTCCCCAGCAATGGGTTTGGGTTTCATGGATGCCTTGATGTAGGTAAACATTGTCTTAGACTTGTGTGGGACCTGCAAATTTGTGGGTTTCACTTTCAATGCGTCAAACGGGTGTTAAAGAGGGAACCCATATGATTTCCTCTCCCAGAAATCACCTTTCTTCTGCAAACCCTTGCTTGGTGCTGTAATTGATAGGTCAATTTCCTTTTGAATCATATCCTTCAATCTATTGAATACAAATGTTGCCCAGTCGAATTTGGTGATGACCGGTGCAAATTCAGCAAACGGAAGTTTTAGCGTTGATCTCGGGAGATTGTATGTTTTGCTGTTTTTCTTAGGGTTTTTGGCTATCTCAGCCCAGAATTTCGTGATGTCAATATTCACAAACTTTACATTTACTGGACCTATCATTGGTAGTTGTAGGAACCTATTGAGAAGACCGGGCGTTATGACTACCTCTTTCTCAAATATTGAACTTTTTATGCAATCGACCTCAGTTTTCTTTGTGATGGGCACAAACATGGCATTTTTCCAAAATGCGATCAGATTTTCATAGCAGATTCCAGTGATTGGGGGGTTTAGGAAGGTCATTAACCCCAGATTTGAACAGCAATCAACCAAGCGTTGAGCTTTTGCATCATTGTCACATGAAGAGAGATAGTGTTCAGGTTTGAAAAATGAGCCAGTGATGATGGATTTCTCGTAGAATTTTTCAGTGGGAGAGATTGAGGAAGATGAAGCCATTGATAATTGATTGATGTTTAGAGAAGAATACTTTGAGTTTCAGAGAGAATCAAAAGTAGGGCTTGTAATTTTGCAAAAGAGTGTAAGGATTTCTGAAAATTTCTAAGTGTAGTTTATATAGGATGATTTGGGTAGTGTGAACGTGGTTTGAATGTGGAAGGATTATATGACATAATGGCGTGATTTTGTATATGTAAATCGCGATATTCGAGTGAAGTGGGGGAGTGGATTGAGGTAAGTAATGATAGAGCCCGGGAATCGAGGCGTTTATAATTCGAAAAAAAAATATAATTACCTCCATAATTATAATTTGATCTCCACGTGTGTAATCATCTTCAGGATAATCTTCCATAACTCCCTTATTCTCCACGTGTATAAAATTTGATTATGTAAACACTTTAATTTACACTTGATTCCAATCTTTATTTCGGTGAAATGCCTTGGCTGGCTATTTAGCCGGTGTAGTGTCTTTTCATCGAGCCGCTTTATTATTTGATTCTAACAATCAGTTAAGTCACTTTGCTGGATACCGGTGCCTTACTTGCTACATCTCCTGTAATGGCAAAGGTTTGAGTAGCTAAAGAAGTTACTTAGCCGATTACTCCAGTTAGCCGCTCTTTTGTACTTAGTCGATTTCAATCATTCCTAACTCAGTTCTCAGCATGCTGAATCTTTCATGACTAAGTGGTTTAGTGAAGATGTCAGCCAATTGATCTTCAGTGGGTATGTATTTTAGAATGACATCTCATTTTTCAACATGTTCTCTGATAAAGTGATGTCTCACATCAATGTGTTTTGTTCTTGAATGCAACACTGGATTTTCAGTGATAGATATTGCACTTGTGTTGTCACACATGATTGGAATTGTTTTCTCCTCCACTCCATAGTCCCTTAGATGTTGTCTAATCCAAAGTACTTGTGCACAACAACCGCTCTTTCTTTGCTATATATTTCCTTTCATTGTTGATGTAGATATGGAGTTTTGCTTTTGCTAAACCATGAAACTAGTCTGCTGCCTAGCATTTGACAAGTTCCAGATGTGCTTTTTCTATCTATTTTGCATCCAGCATAGTCAGAGTCTGAATATGATATCAACTTGAATCCTCCATCTTTTGGATACCAAATTCTTACATTGATAGTGTTTTTCATGTATTTGATTATTTTTTTGGCTGCTAGAAGATGTGATTCTTTTGGTTGAGCTTGAAATCTTGCACACACTCCTACTGTGAATGCTATATCAGGTCTTCTTGCAGTTAAGTATAGTAGGGATCCAATAATTCCTCTATACATTTTTTGATCAACATTCTTTCCATTTTCATCTTTTCCAAGAATGACTCTTGCACACATTGTTGTATCTGCTGTGCCACTTGTATCCATACCATACTGTTGTATTAAGTCTTTTGTATACTTGGCTTGAATGATGAAAATTCCATCCTTCATTTGCTTTACTTGAAGGCCAAGAAAATAATTCAGTTCTCCCATCATGCTCATCTGAAATTTGCTCTTCATCAGATTTGCAAATTTCTCACATAACTTTTCATCCTCTGATCCAAAGATGATGTCATCAACATAGATTTGTACTAGCAATGTGCTTGTTCCTTCCTCTAGTTTGAATAGAGTCTTATCTATAGTTCCCTTGTTGAATCCATTCTTGTTGAGAAATTGTGATAGTGTTTCATACCAGACTTTGGGTGCCTGTTTGAGTCCATAAAGAGCTTTCTTTAGTTTGTATACTTTGTCTTCCTTTCCTTTGAGTTGGAAAACAGGGGGTTGTTCCACTCTTGACATCCATTTGATAGACTTTGAAATCTTTATGTGCAGCAAAAGCTAGAAAAAGTCTGATTGCCTCCAATCTTGCTACTGGTGCAAATGTTTCATCATAATCTATTCCTTCTGCTTGAGAATAGCCTTTTGCAACTAGCCTTGCTTTGTTTCTGACAACAAGTCCTTGCTCATCCATCTTGTTTCTGAATACCCATTTTGTTCCAATGATGTTGGCCATATCTGGTCTGTCAACAAGTTCCCAGACTTCATTTCTTTCAAATTCATTTAGTTCTTCTTGCCTAGTTGTGATCCAATCTGCATCTTGAATCGCACCATCTATTGTCTTAGGTTGCACTTGTGATAGAAAACATGTTAACATATGCTCCAGTTGTCTTCTGGTTCTTACTCCTGTGTGAATATCTCCAATAACTTGTTCTTCAGGATGATCTCTTAGCCAATTTAGGTCTGGTTGAAGTTGTTCTTCACTTGGTGCTTCTGTAATTTCATGTTGTGCATGAGCTTCAAGTTCTGGTGCTTCTTCTGTTGTATTGACTTGTGGCTCATCTTGATTTCCAAAGTTGTGATGCAGAATAGTTGCTGGTACTGTTGAATTTATATATACTTGTCTTTGTGCTACTTACTCTTCTTGTTCTTGAAGACTTTCACCATTTGTATTTGGTTCATCAAAGACTACATGTATTGATTCTTCAATCACCAATGTTCTTTTGTTGAGTACTCTGAATGCTTTGCTGGTGTCTGAGTATCCCATAAAGATTGCTTCATCAGCCTTTTCATCAAAGGCATGCAGCTGATTCCTGTTCAAAACAAAACATTTTGATCCAAACATATGTAAATATGAGATATTAGGTTTTCTACCATTCCATATTTCATATGGAGTCTTTCCATGAGTTTGTTGATAATTGATCTGTTTTGTGTATGACATGCTGTGTTTGCTGCTTCAGCCCAAAATCTCTTTGGCAAGCATGCTTCTGCAATCATTGTTCTGACTGCTTCTTTGAGAATTCTGTTTCTTATTTCTGCTACACCATTTTGTTGTGGCGTTCCTGCTGTAGATAATTGATGCAGTACTCCATTTTCTTCACAATAGGTTTTGATAATTTCATTAAGAAATTCAGTGCCTCTATCTGATCTGATCTTGATGATTTTCTGTTCTTTCTCATTTTGCAGTATTCTTAACAAATCTTGCAGCTTTTTGAGTGTCTCTTTCTTCTTGTTCATGAAGATGGTCCAGGTGTATTTTGAGTAGTCATCCACCACTACCAGAGTGTATTTCTTTCCACTTACACTTACTGGTGTAACTGGTCCAAACAGGTCCATATGCAACAGATGTAGAATTCTTGTTGTTGATTGATAGGGTTTTGACTTGAAAGAACTTTTGATTTGTTTCCCATTCTGACATACATCACATAGACTTTCTTTCTTGAATGTGATCTCTAGCAGGCCTTCAACTATCTTGTTCTTTGGTAATTTGTTGATGGTCTTGAAATTCAGGTGATTTAGTCTTCTATGCCATAACCAGCTAGTTGACTGTTTGTTTTTGACAAACAAACATGTTTCTGCCTTTGCTGTTTTCCAATCCACCACATACATGTTATCTTTTCTTCTACCTGCAAGTACTACTATGTTGGTTTGGCTGTGAATGACTTTGCCTCCTTCCTTAATGAAGTGCACATTATAGCATTTGTCAAAAAAATTGACTAATGCTCATCAGATTGAAATTAAGTCCCTTGACATATGCCACATTTTGAATCTTCAGATTGTTCTTGAGCATTGTGCCTCCCCCCTTAATCTTGCCAAGGTTTTCTTTGCCTTCAAATGTGACTTTGGGTCCATCAAAAGTTTTGAAGTCAGTGAGCCATCTCTTGTTTCCTGTCATGTGTCTGGAACATCCACTGTTTATGTTCCAGACATCCTACAAAACAATTTAATTAAGTTTAGGTACCCAACACTGTTTGAGTCCATACCTGTTAGCAGTCATGCCTCCTACACCAAGTGTATATCCAAATGATCTCCTTTTTGGATAGTTAAAGTCATCAACTTCACATATATAAGGCATGGAAGAATAGCTTCTAGTATTTCTACTGAAGTTATTCTGATACTTTTCTCTACTTTTTGGTGCATTTGCATCCTTCTTCACTCTCCAATGTGCAGTGGGAAACCTGACTTGCTTCATGTGTCTAGGAGTATACCTAGTTTGATTTTTCTTAAGCACATGATGCATATTATGGAATGGTTTCTTCTTGTATCTTGGAGGTGCAACATTCCAATCATCCTCTGAAGGGTAAATTCTTCCTTTACCTTTTAGAATGTCCTTACTTTTGATTGTCTTGATTGATGATTTAGTCTGTTGTTTTACTGCACTGGGTTTTGACTTCACCGGTACATGATGAGTGGTTGAGACCATGGTCTGTCCCTTTCTGAATTTTGGTTCAATGTTGATCCTGGATTCAGAATTGTGTTGATCATTGTTTCTACTCTCATCCTGACTGTTGTAGCCAAGACCAGATCTGCATCCAAACCTTTTTGAGGGTTTTTAAACTAGTTCATTTGTTATCTTAACTGGTAAGGGGATTTTCTCAACTGATCTGTCAACAACAAATGTATGAACCTCTGCTGTTTGTTGATCATTTGAGTAGATCTCCTTACTAGTTAGTTCAGCTTTTGTTTTATCCTGTTCTTTCTTTAATCTTTTATTTTCCTTTCATAGATCCTTGCATTCCTTTTCCAGAATTTCATGATTCATTTCAATTTCATCAAATTTAATCATGAGATTTTGGACTAGGTCTGCTGGATCTAAAGGGAGAATAGAAGATTGTGCAGTGTTAGATGTGGATGCATTTGATCAAGAGTAAGAGCTAGATGTTACCTCAATTTCATCTAATTCTTTGGCCATTAGACATAGGATTCTTTTCTCAATGTCTGAGCTATCACCTTCATCTTCATCTAATTCTTTGGTCATGAGGCATAGGCATGCTTTTTCATTGTCTGAGTTGTCTTCTTCATCACAATTATCTGAGTTATTATCAGATGATTATTCATTCTTTTCACTGCTAGATTCAGCCTTGAGTGCTTTCTTGCCTTTCCTCTTTTTAGATGCTTTGTATTTCTTCTTTTCATCATCTTTATCATTTTCTTCAGGACAATCAGCCTTGAAGTGACCTTTCTTGTTGCAGTAGAAGCATCTGTATTCATCATCTTTCTTCTTCATGTCTTTGTTTGAGCTTGACCTCTTGTTTGATGATGAGTTTCCTTTGAATGGATTCTTTTTGCTAAACGTGTCAAAACATTTAACTAATAAAGCTACCTGTTCTTTAAGTTCAGGCAAAGTTAATTTCCTGGGGTGCAATCAGTGCAGTGGCTTTTTGTGTCTCTGTCGCAGCACCATCTTCACCGTTCAATTCGAATTCATGAGCTTTAAGTTGGGACATCAGTGTCAGAGTGTTAGTGCTTGCAAGGTTTGTGGTTCCTCTGATTACTGATGTTATGATCTTCCATCTTTCAGGTAAGCCTCTCAAGATCTTTAAGCACACTTCTTTCTAGGGATATGTGTGTCCAAGCTGTTGCAGTTCACTGATGATGCTAGAGAATCTGTTGTCCATTTGATCAATGGATTCACCAGTCTTCATTTTGAAATTTTGAAATTTGTTTGCAATGTATAATTTGTTTTCTTCAATCGCTTGAGATCCTTCATTTATCATTGCTAGCTTGTCCCACATCTCCTTTGCTGTTTTGCAATCTTTGATTCTCGTGAACATGTTGCTATATAGAGTCTTCAAAAACATATCTTTTGCAACAAAGTCTAGATTTGCTCTTCTCCTGTCATCCTTTGTCCAATCTTTCTTCGGTTTGTATATTTCCTTTCCTTGATCTGCTCCTGTGGATACCACAGTGATGATCATGATTGGTCTATCATTGATTACGTCCAGCATCTCCTCATGAGTTTCAAGATGAGATAGCATTCTTATTTTATATTCTTCAAAATTATTAACATTGAAAACAGGTACTTTTGACATAAAGTTTGAGGAATCCATAAGTACAAATAATAGATTTTAATGTGAATGAGTAGAAAACTCAGATTTGAAAACTACTTTGAAAATATGTGATCTCCTTGTTACTGTAAATTAGATCCGAACAAAGTTACGATACTAGAATCCGCTCGATACCAATTGTTGGTCCCAGAGAGAAGGTAAAACTATAGTCGAGGGGGTGAATGACTATAGTGGAGTTTTAAAAACTTTTCTTGTATTTAAAAGTTTTTGGGCAGTGGATAAGTCCCTTCTTACTATGTTGTTTCAAAGTAGTTTGGACAATCACAGATATAGATTATAATTTAGGCAATTTAAATTAATGCAGTAAAGTAGATTGCAGAAAGTAAATTGACACGAGGCTTATAGTGGTTCAGGGTGGTGTAATTCCTTAATTCACTCTTCTCCTGTGATGATTGGAGGAATTCACTATTTTTTTCACAGATACAATAGTATTATTGTCCTGGACTTCATAAGCTTCACAATCTACATACTATCACTCGTTGACTGCTACAGCTTCAGTGATTCAGTCCCTTTCACTGCTCCTTGAGATCAAATCCTTCAGTAGCTATCACATGCACAAATCCTTCTCAGATGACTTCTGATATAGTTGCTTCAGTTTATTGTGAATGTGATTCACAAACTTGATTGATCAATCTCAGTGCTGAATATGAAATTGCAGTTCTGATGTCTGAGTTGATCTGTAGATAAATCCTTGTAAGTTCAGAGAGAAGGCTTTTCAAAGTGACTGAGTTTCCGCTTAGTTTTCCTTTTCTAAACGTTGTTTTTATCTTTCTGTCAATGCCTTCTATTTATAGCCTTGAGTATCCTTGATTTGAAATTCCTTCCGTTGGCTATATTTACGAGGGGAATAATCCTTGATTTTATTCTTGATTCCCCCTTAATTATATTCTCCTTGATTTCAGTGATCGGATTTTTCCTTCAAATGTATAGCAGAAATTCCGTCCTTGATTGATCCTCTATTGATTGTGCATTAAATGCATGATCCTCTGAATCTTCATCATATTTCAATTTTTGTTCTGATAAGGATTACTTCGCCGTTCTTTGAACGGTCGAGTGATCCATCTGACTTTTCCGTTTAGATCTTCCTTCACTGTTTTTTGCCTTCACTTTGCCGAAAGTCAGTTTACTCTGCCGATTCACTGTTTCCTTCACCGCTCCAGTTTAAGGAGAATCTTTGTACTTCAGTGATCATTGATTTGGGTGAGATCAGTGTACACCATATTTGAACATTGAATTTCATTACTTGAAAACATACTTAGACTTATCCAAGGTCATCACAGACTTCCTTGGTTATAAGTCATACCATTAAGACTTCACAGCTTTTCTGCTGGTGCTTGGCTGGCTTCACTCTGCCGAAGTCTGTTTTACTTTGCCGTCCTACCAACTAGTACAATACTTGTCTGACTTAACTTCTACAATATGTCAGACTCTATGTAAGGACTTATACAGAGAATTCTAACTTATTTCAGGCTTGCTATAACAGCTAGTATGACCATCATCAAAACATAACAAAAATGTTCCTAACAGGGGAAGTGCTTCCCTACCGAGTGCCCGATATGTACGGGGGTCAAAGAACCGTGGCCCGCTAGTAATTTGCCCCTCTGATTTTGTTTTATGCTTTCTCTAACTGTCTTCTTTGATAGCTTTATTCATTTATTTTGGGATTATGACCATTTTTCCCTTGTGTTTTGCAGGTACCATGGTGCTCGCCAATATGAACAAGAATGCTGCGATGGCCCGTCTTTGGGATGAGAGGAAAGCTCGACAGGCCTTGTTGGGTGCCAGCGAACCCATGAATCCTCCCCCCACTGTGAGTATGGAAGACATTCCTGTTGCTGAGGGTTCCTCTGCTACGACACCGCGTGACGTTGTGGTTGCAGGCAGCGGTGCCGTTGCTGCAAAGTCGGCCAGATCTACAGCGGCTTTAGAGGTAAAGAAACCCGCTGCGGCCAGCAAGGCGAAGAGAAAAAGGCCTGCCGGGAGAAAAGATCTTGGACTGGTAGGCGAGGATGAACCCTCGATTGATGTCTGTGCCGACCCGACGTTCAAGAAATCTAGGGCTGAAGACGATCGGGGTTCCGGTGAGTAGTGGCCGCTGTCGATCTGACCGAAAGCCCTGCGAAAAAGATCGCTGCTGATGCTGAGCCTGCCGTTACCGGATCGGTGCCAGGAGACTCGAGCAAGAGGAAGGTCCCTGTGGGATTCAAGGTGAAGCCAGCCCTATGGTTGGACCATGATTTCCTCAAATAGCCCCTTTCTTCAAAGGCAGCTGGGGAGTTATCTGCTTCTATTTCCGATGTGATTCCCCTACGAAATATGAAGTTAAAACTGCCTGATGCCCCACAACTGATGGTCGGTCACGGCGTGGTCAATCAGATTGCCCAGGCCGATGTGGTGGCATCGACAGCCTCTTTGGGGCCTTCTTCCAGTGGGCAGCTCCTGTTCGAGACACTACGCCTTTATGGGACTATGGCTAGCGCGGTAATGTGTCTTTTCTTTCTGTGTTTTCTTTTTGTCGAGTTTTCTGGTTCTGAATCCTTTCCTTTTCAGGTTGCCACTAATCTTAAGCAAATCGAGTGGGCTTGTGATGAAGACGCGAGGCAAATGGCGAGTCAACTTGCTGAAATGAGAACGAAAATGACTGCCTAAGCAGACCGGGCAAGCGCGGCGGAGCAGAGGGAGAAAGAGCTTGTGGCCGTAGTCTAGACTTTTTCCAGGAAGGCTCAATCTGCTGCCGATCTCCAGAAGTCTGCTGAGTCAGAGAGGGAGAAGGCTCTTGCTAAGGTGACAGAGGCCCATGAGCTTGTCGACTGGTTGAAGAGTGAGTTGAATGAGTCTGAGGCCATTGCTGCTGACACCGCCCAAGAGGTTAGGGATGCTCTGCAAGACGGATTTGATCAGGGCTTCTACCATGCCTCGAGGTGCCTTAAAGAATTTTGTGAAGATGCCCCGGACTTCGAAACCTTGCAGGATTGGCTAATCATGGATCAGGATGACCCTGAGCTGAGGGTGTTCCACCCCGATCTTCCTTACACCGCCGTTCAAATTGAGGATTTTTGGGTCGAAAATATGAATCATGGTAAGCCGCTTTGGGATCCCCCTGCGGTCAATGAGAGAAATATTTGTGGCATGATGTTGGAAATGGAGAGAGTGTTAGTAATATCATCCGCAGCGGAAGCGATTTAAGGATATAGATCTGTAAATTACACGTAATAAAATAACTAGATATACTCTACAAGGGGGTTGTAGAACATACCTCTTGGATCTCAAAATCCAAGTTGATGAACCGCAATAGAAAGAACAAACGAAGGTGTGAAGAGCACCACGATCTTCCGTACGTGTGATCCAAGCAACTCCCGGTGGAAGGAAATTCTCGTCTCGAATCCTTCCGATATGCTACCCGGAAAAACCTCCAAGATTTTTCCCCAACCATCTTGGCCGAAATTTCTTCCTCCTCTCTAAGAGGTGGAACTCGAAAATATTGTTGTGTGTAAGGCTTGGGAGAACTCTCTTTATATAGGAGAATAAAACTTAGCCTCCAAGGATTTTTATTTTGCAAATAAATAATCCAATAAATAAAAGATAATCCCATAATATTCTATAACAAATCTAGAATAATATTTATCTTTATTTATTTCCATAAATATTTATCCAATAAATATTTTGTGCACATGTCTTATTAATCCACAAGAAAACTAATTTCTTGTTGACTAATCATCACACTTGGCCGAAAATTTCATTATTGACCTAGTCAATATTATTTTCGGCCACAACACACTTTTGGGCCAAGATTATGGAAAATGTCTTTTCCACATATTTAATTATTTAGCCCAACTAATTTAATAGTCTACTAAACAATTAATTCACATATCGTTTTAATAAAGTCCAATAAGAACTAAATTAATATTATTAGGATTCGACGTCCGAGAATAGCTATGCTATATTAGGAGGCACGTCGGGGACCATGGACTAATAATCAGCGGCTCCGATAAATCAAATAAATAATTATCTTACGAACAGAATAATTATATTCGATAAATCAATCACAGGAATATGCCACCAAAATCCCGTGACTGCACTCCTCCGATTATGAGATTATATTTATCTCCTCACGAGAATGATAATAAGCGTCCATTGATATAATCATTACATATGGATTAATCCTCCATAGACTGTTCATTCTAAATCGGAAGTTACCGTTAACCCTTTTAGAACCTCTTATCCTTATTTACCATTAACCCCTAGTGATCAATTAATTCATACAACTCTTTGGTAGCTAATCGATTGTAATATGAACTCGCGATGGATCGGTTTCTAGGATTAACAAATAAAGAGGCTGTTTCTCTACTTCCATAAATGGAAGGAATGGATTCCGTATCTGTGATAACACGGACTACTCACTCAATCGATTACAATGCCAAGATGGGGTAATTCGGATCACGATATACGAGTGTAATCTTTAACCGTCAAGTCAAACCTCATATTGATTCAAGCGGTTGATCGTGATCACCTCAGATTAAGATATATCCATAAATATGATCATCCATTGATTCGATAAGACTTCTCGATTACGGAATTATATCGTGAACTCTAATCAAATCGGTCCAAATTTCTATATGATATATCTATCATATATAAATGCCCCATTAGGTTCTCTTAAGCGAAAGTCCGGATAAGACAATCACACCAAGCGTGTTCGGGCGCATTAATAGCACGTTAAAGGAGAGACCCGATACTCTCGATTAACTTCACTATGGGCTAATTGTATTTTAAGTACATCTTCACTAACTCAATCCTCCTGTGTATATACCATACACTGAGTGAAGTGATTATATAAACGATATACTTAGGGTTTTCTGCAGTGTAAATACTATTGTCACATCGGTGATTATGAGAATAATAAATATGAATAATAATATCATTTCATTTATTAAATAAAACAATTACAAAATTGTTTTTCGGGCATCACACCTAACAATCTCCCACTTGCACGAAAGCATGTGATTAATTGTTTTAGAGCACACCCTATTATTTAAAATACAACAAACTACATCTCCCACTTGCTCTAAAGCAATGGAGACCCATCCCGTATTCGAGTACCCATTAAGCATATCATAACCATTTCAGATTCCAAAGTACACTCCGAGTATGGCGTCGTAGGATAGGTCAGTGACTCAGGGAGCACCTATATCTAAATGTCATGGGTCTTAATGATTAGTCAGGTTGTCGGCTCGAGACGATCCGTAGAATCGAAACGTTACCGGTCCATCTAATCATATGGTACTATCCCAATATGATTTGGACCTCTAGTGATTTCGAAAATCCTTATAAGCTACTCCTTCATCGTTTGCACAATGATGTGGTATCGGCTTCCAAATCTAGAATCACTCCCAGATATGAAAAGGAAATCCGTAAGCTATATCGCCTCTCTAGCTACTACAAAAGCCGCTAATCACCCAACTAGTTAAAGTCGAGTTGGCGTTCTTTCGATTCCTCCAGGCAATAGCTTCAACACAAGAGTAAACATCGAGCCCGAGAGCGACTTAACGATCATCCTCAATCGACTTAAAGTCAAAATCGAGTGTATCACACATATCCAAGTTCACACATGAATATGTCTCGCATATTATTCCTCGTTCTCTTCAAGATACTAAAGGACATACTAAACTTGCTTTGGTAACCGCCGAATCTAAGATTCGATCAAAGTTGACGTTCAATAACCTGACCATCTCTTACTAGAAAGAGAATCTATCCCATTTCTCTTGTTCCGAAGATTTAGAGAGTCATTCCTGAGGCATAGGGTAGAACTTCCTCGTTGAATGTTGCACACACAGATGCATCATCTTAACCAATAAGATGGATGGGAAACCAGTGACTGATTCTAATGAATTCGACCAAGTCAAACTCTTAAGAATGTTGTCCAAATCTCTGTTGCAGAGAATTGTGGTATTGTCAGATTCTAACTTCAGATAACACACCCATGTTGAATCCAACTGGTGCAGTGTTATCCTTCACAAACACTAATGTATCTATTCACTACTGTACTAAAATTGATATCCAGTCTACAAAAGACTTATCAATATTCTGGTCAAATCCACATATTGTAGAAATATATGACTTCCAATGACCGAGAGGTTTGCTTTTAATCCACAAAGGACATAAGCCTTGACAGTCATACTGTCATAAGTTCATAAGGCAATACCCTTCTGTTCCGAATGAATCCAGACTCCGTTTGTTCGGCAAGAAAAGTCTCAGGGAATCACCACTATTTTCTGCTTTTGAACGAAATCATGCAATACTAAGTGGTAAGAGAGTTCAAGGTCTGATCAACTCTCTACTTCTTAGGGAATTACCCTTAGACCACTCAATCTTTACTCTGAAAGATAAACTTTCCTATGCATTCTACTCTTTTCCATGTAGATCCAATTACTCCCACTGGGCCTCGAGGCTTGCAGGTGGTTCTACAAGAGCATGAAGCAGGCTCGAGTACCGAACTCCATTCACAGGGTTATGGCTATTAAACCAACCTCTATTATCAGAATCCTATACTGCTCACAAAAGAGCCATAGGTCATCAATCGATCCTCAGACTACAAAGTCCGCCGAACCCATAATGGGTAATGGATAAACCATACTCCCACTACATTCTGGGTGGATAGAAATTCTGATCTAGTTTAGTAGTATTTAGTGTTATCACCAACAACCGATGTTGGATGTGGTCTGATTTTAATCAGTTAGTAACTACCTTTAGTAAATGTACTTCAAGGTTTAAGGTTTTACAGTTCATAGACTCTATCAGAAAGACGCAACATTATAACTGTCCCTTCCCGATTTCAAGAATCTTATAACAGACCTTTATACTCAATAGGTTAAAAGATATATCACGAATGGTCATTGACCGAACGTATGCGTGAAATTCCCAGTCTAACCTTCAAGCACCGTGTGCTAAATGCTTATATTTATGGAAGTGGGGTGAACTGAATCCACACTTTATCCGTAAATTCAAAAGCATATTCTAGGTAGACTTCTCGGTCTTACATTTCAATGTAAACCGTTATTTCGCTTCCAATATCTTTATTGAGTTAAGCAGTATATTGTAGCACATCTAAAAACTATATAAGGCAATTTAACGGTTTCTCACTTAATGAAAGCATTTCACTATGAGGCAGGCCGAGCATCAATCCCTAGGACTATGTGATGGCCCATTTCTGAGTATAGAATACTCTATCTCTGTTGAAAACAGAGAAACCTCAAAATATTTTGGATAAACTTTCCGGAGTGTTTGAATAGTTATCAGACAAGAAGTCACTACTCGGAAGCTCCTACTGGCTTGTATCTTTCATCAGACCCTGAAAGTCGTCATGAACAAGCTATGTTACTTCTGTATAACCATTATCCTTTCCCGATTGAAAGGAAACTTAGTCATTGAACCTTTGAGACAATATAAACGGTAGGAGAAAGGAATCACCCCTGAGCCGTCTTGAGTCTTGTCTTTTAGGGACTATGCACTAACTATGGAATATGAAGAAGCGTTTATCTAAATATAGAAACCAATTGCTTTTAACAGTTCTTAAGATGTGTTTTATATACATATTTCAGCAGTTCTAAGTGGTTTTGACTTTATCAAACAAAAGTCCGAGTTATGGATTCGTACTACAAATGATATATTCACATTCTATACGACAAACAAATTATCGAATAGAAGGTAAATCCATTCGTTCCAACGAATCTTAAACCGAAAATAAATTTTCCGCGATATCCAAGGATTGAATCCGAGATTCATTTCCTTATATCACTCCCACTATTCTAGCTAAAATTAACTGCCCGTTGTTTACTCTTTTAATCGTTAAATGCACTGCTACATTGTTCTTCCAAAGAACTTTGCTCGAGAAAATCGCCAAGGATTCATAGGCTGGTGATCCAAAAATCACTTTCCTTATCCTATGATTTTCAGTTAATTAATTTCCGGTTCAGCCTTAAAGTTTTCTCAGTTTAGATGACTAACACTTTTAGACATATTCTCGCATTCTTGACTTTCCGTGAATGGAAAGCAGATCTTGAACAATGTTCGTTTGAGTAGACACTACTCTTGAACCGTGGGATGTCTATTTCGAGTGTTACTCGTCGGGACTTCTCGGATTTTCTAATATACCAGAAAAAACAATAAATCATAACATTAAAGCTCCCACTAGTTTATCGGTTCCAAATACCGTCTAACGAGCAATGCTTTATTTTTTATGATTTTCCGATCTTTTCGATTAGAAAATCTTTCGTACATAGTTCCAATGTTTCTAGAAAAACAATAAATCATAGAACCTCCCACTAGTTCATCGATTCCAAATATCGTCTAACTAGCAACATTTCATGACTTTCCGGTTAATGAGAACGGTTACGTGTGTAGTCAGTTACACTTTTCTAATGTTCTAGAAAAACAACAAATCATAAAGCTCCCACTAGTTCATCGATTCCACATATCGTCCAACTAGTAACACTTCATGATTTTCCGATTTTTCAATTAGAAAATTACTCGTGTAATCACTACACACTCAAAATTCACTAGAAGAATTTTAAAGTCCGAAATCACCTAAGTTTGTCTCCCGTTTGACACGAGTGACACTAGTGACATACCTATATGTCACTCTGATTTTTAAAAGGCTTAAGAGAAAATATCTCTTTCGAAAAATAATTGCATTATCGATTAACTAGTTCAACGTCCTAGTTACTTTCCACTTTTTAAAGAAGTCAATACTAGTCAATTATAAATTTTTTAGCAATTTAGTAAGGGATAATGCTGTAAATAAAATGACATAAATTAATTCAAGTTTAACACTACTATTTTCTTTTAGGAATTGTAAACTAAAAAATAAGTCTACTCTACCATTCCAAGGTTTTAACCTCGCATCTCAGTGCCGACTTAGGGTAGGTCAAAGAGATGACGGTTAAATCGAGACAATCTCATCAATGAATAACTTGTGAGAATCGAACATCCCATGAGAATCAAACATCCCTTTACTCATTGACTACCTTCCTTTTTTAGCCTAGATATTATCAAAAAAAATACCCATGATGAGTGTGACCTACTATATCGGATCTCTTAGTACGCCTGAGAGTGTGCCGTCTTAGGATAGGTCGGTGACCCGACGAGTACCAGTAAATCCTATCCTTTGGAGACCAAGCCATGAATGTTGATAGGGGTGAACACCATCCTTAGGGGACGAAATCAAAGCGCCTCGGCGTCACCCTTCTCTCACTTACTTGTATCTATAGTAGAGGCCGTGGGGTTGGTCGCCGCCTCCCTGCTCCCACTCAATAATTTGGAAGTGGTTGTGGGTTAACTAACCACGTATTTTTGATGTTATCATAAAAGCTCATCAAATCAAGGATTCGAATGGTGTCGGTAACGTAGGCAAGCCTACCCGCCCTATTCGTTGGAACATATATGATGATCGGACTAAATCGGATCAAGAAAAGCCTCATTGAGATAAGAAGGAATCACCCCTCCGTTCTCCGGTGTAGCTTAGTCTTGCCGGACCCCGATGCATACATCACACTAAGAGGGTTAAGTCGGTCGAGCCTAGCTCGATTGACCACCCAACCTATAAGCGAACCGTTTTTATCCAAGATTTATTGTTCTTTTACCATCATTCAACCTCGTAGACACTACGAATTGAAAAACGTGATCTCGTTTGGGCTTTAAGGCGATTCACCGAGAACACACACCAAAAGGCCTAACGATTTCATAACCCGTCCTCGGATCATTAATTAGTTACTAAATTTATTAATTACCACGTATTAATTAAATTTCAACTAATTACACGAGTTTGTATACATGCCTATTTTAATTACCAAAATTAAAATTCTACATGTATGCATGGAGTGGATTTATGATATGATGCATGTCATGGCAATTCCGATTTTATATCTATTTTATGATCGAACACATAAAAAATAAATTGCGGAAAATTTAAACACCGAGATGGATTGTTGGTACCCCCGTATCTAATCTATCCTAGGAAAAATAAATTACAATCTTGTTGTCTTCGAGTCTTGATCTTCGAATCTTGAACTCGAACCGCCGGATCACAAACCACGAACACCCAAGAGGAGAAAAAGGTCTTTTTAATTAAATAAATCCAATTTATTATAATTAATCATATATTTAATTTATTATATGAGGCTGCTTTTAATTATTTTCCAAAAAATAAAAAATTTTAAATTTTTTTTACTTTTTTTTTCATGCGGCAGTTGAAAAAAAAAATTAAAATTAGGTCACATAAAAAAAATTTCATGCAGCCGCAACAAAAATAAACCCTAGCCGCATATTTTCATTAAACAGGACTTATAGCGACGCTTTTCAGCGTCGCAGAAAGTCCTGTAGCAGTTTTTAATAAAATTCATCTGTTTCTCCTCGTTCATACCTTGGGTTTCGTCTTGATCTTCAATTTTTCAGCAAGATCTTCATCTTTTCCAGACCGGATATTCAAAATTACAATAAAAGATGCTACTTTTACATATAAATTTCGAAAATTGATATAAATAAAATACAATTCCTATGCTCAATTGTTACTAAACAAAGGAGCTACAATAGATCTAACGAGTAAACAGTACCAATCCCAATCCATCTCTTCAACCACGACATTCATAAGCATAACAAAAATAAACATAATTTTCGGCCCCTTTTATAAAAAAAAATTGGGACAAAAAATCTACATGTTTTACCACTCCTAGATCTAATATTTTATACGTATAAATATAGATCACCATGGCGACTGATACCACTGTTAGTAATATCATCCGCAGCAGAAGCAATTTAAGGATCTAGATCTATAAATTACACGTAATAAAATAACTAGATCTACTCTACAATGGGGTTGTAGAACATACCTCTTGGATCTCAAAATCCAAGTTGATGAACCGCAATAGAAAGAACAAACGAAGGTGTGAAGAGCACCACGATCTTCCGTACGTGTGATCCAAGCAACTCCCGGTGGAAGGAAATTCTCGTCTCGAATCCTTCCGATATGCTACCCGGAAAAACCTCCAAGATTTTTCCCCAACCCTCTTGGCCAAAATTTCTTCCTCCTCTCTAAGAGGTGGAACTCGAAAATATTGTTGTGTGTAAGGCTTGGGAGAACTCTTTTTATATAGGAGAGTAAAACTTAGCCGCCAAGGATTTTTATTTTGCAAATAAATAATCCAATAAATAAAAGATAATCCCATAATATTCTAGAACAAATCTAGAATAATATTTATCTTTATTTCTTTCCATAAATATTTATCCAATAAATATTTTGTGCACATGTCTTATTAATCCACAAGGAAACTAATTTCTTGTTGACTAATCATCACACTTGGCCGAAAATTTCATTATTGACCTAGTCAATATTATTTTCGGCCACAACACACTTTTGGGCGAAGATTATGGAAAATGTCTTTTCCACATATTTAATTATTTAGATTAACTAATTTAATAGTCCACTAAACAATTAATTCACATAGCGCTTTAATAAAGTCCAATAAGAACTAAATTAATATTATTAGGATTCGACGTCCGAGAATAGCTATGCTATATTAGGAGGCACGTCGAGGACCATGGACTAATAATCAGCAGCTCCAATAAATCAAATAAATAATTATCTTACTAAGCAGAATAATTATATTCGATAATTCAATCACAGAATATGCCACCATAATCCCGTGATCGCACTCCTCCGATTATGAGATTATATTTATCTCCTCACGAGAATGATAATAAGCGTCCATTGATATAATCATTACATATGGATTAATCCTCCATAGATTATTCATTCCAAATCGGAAGTTACCGTTAACCCTTTTAGAACCTCTTATCCTTATTTACCATTAACCCCTTAGTGATCAATTAATTCATACAACTCACTTTGGTAGCTAATCGATTGTAATATGAACTCGCGATCGATCGGTTTCTAGGATTAACAAATAAAGGAATCTGTCTTTCTACTTCCATAAATGAAAGGAATGGATTACGTATCCGTGATAACACAGACTACTCACTCAATCCAAAGACAATGCCAAGATGGGGTAATTCGGATCACGGACTCGGTGTAATCTTTAACCGTCAAGTCAAACCTCATAATCGATTCAAGCGGTTGATCGTGATCACCTCAGATTAAGATATATCCATAAATATGATCATCCATTGATTCGATAAGACTTCTCGATTACGGAATTATATCGTGAACTCTAATCAAATCGGTCCAAATACTATATGATATATCTATCATATATAAATGCCCTATTAGGTTCTCTTTACCGAAAGTCCGGATAAGACAATCACACCAATCGTGTTGCAGGCGCATTAATAGCACGTTAAAGGAGAGACCCGATACTCTCGATTAACTTCACTATGGGCTAATTGTATTTTAAGTACATCTTCACTAACTCAATCCTCCCGTGTATATACCATACATCGAGTTAAGTGATTACATAAACGATATACTTAGGTTTTTCGCAGGTGTAAATACTATTGTCACATCGGTGATTATGAGAATAATAAATGTGAATAATAATATCATTTCATTTATTAAATAAAACAATTACAAAATTATCTTTCGGGCATCACACCTAACAGAGAGAAGCTCTCGAGCTTGCTGCGAAGGAGGCAGGAGCCGCCACTGCTACTGCAGGAGCCGTCGCCATTAGCACCGGCGAGGATAAGAGTCCCGAGGAGGATTGCGATAAGTTTTTGAATCTGACTGGTCCTCATGCTGAAACTCCTCCATCAGTTAAACAATCTTGACTTGATATATTTTGGTTTTTGTTGTATTTTTTAATCCGACTGTTACGTTTCGGCTTCGGCCCTCTGCTTGTTTATCTTTTTTGTAATGACTTTATATTTTTGAGCGGTGCTTGATTTTTGCTTGTCCTGTATTTTTTCGAGTCCATTTGCTTTGTTAATGTATTGTATGTATGCGGGCCCTTCGTCTGGGTGAGTCCGATAGCTCTCTTGTCCGGAGTCGCCGAGACGAAAAATCTTCCTGTTTCCACGCTCTATTGTATTAAGTTGCGGCCCTCTCCTTTTGGTGAGGTCGAATTTGACGTCGAGATCATGAAAATAATTGGAACAATGTTTTATCCAAGTTAAAAATTCCAAAGTATGACCCCCTTGTTTCAAGTAAGGTCGGCTCGGCCTTGGTTGAAATAGATGTAGATTGTTAATAGACCGCCGTCGTTTGAAAATTTTCATCTCCGGTCCCCCTTGTTTCGAACAAAATTGAGGATGAACTTGGTCGAAACAAGTTTTGAGTCATCGCACTCGTATGCCCATTGTGAAAAATTCCTCCTCTTGGTCCTTTGTTTCTGACGGCTCGAAGACTGAATTGAAAAGTTCCAATTATGCGGCCCCCTTGTTTTGAGTGAGGTCGCGGGCTTCGTGCCTAGGTCTGACTCTAAACAACGTTCTCTTTGTGATTTGACGGTTCGACTTCTTCTATCATGTCCTATCATAAAGCTGCGACCTTTGGCCAGCTGCCATTATTTTCCTGTAGCTGACGCTTGGGAAACCGTGAGCACGCCAACCTGCTCTGGTAACTGTTCCCACGTTAATGAGATTTTGATTTTTGAAATCTGAACAGGTGCCTCATCCTTGCCATTCGATCAGACTTTTTTCCTCTGTTGGATCATTTATTTTTTGCTATAAATGGAGGGTTTTCTTTCACCTTTCTTCCATATATTTCTGTTCTAATTTTTCCCCCAGCAAAGTTTGTCTCTGACTTAAAGAACCTCTGCTTTCTAATTTTTCTGAAATCATGGCCAACTTTGGTGTTTCTATCTACTTTCAGACAGCTTCCCCTCTAGCCATTTCCAATTTTCTGTCAATCTTTAATGATCTTCCTTTTCTGCCTGAGAGGGGTTTGAACCGTCGGAAAATCTGTTATGCCCAGCGCCGTTGTGCTACCCAGAGGGGGTGGTCTGATTTTCTGGGGGCACCCAGGGGAGTGTATAATGCCACCATCATCCGGGAATTCTATTCCGCATTATCGGTGATGGTTCTGCCTAACACCTCCTCCACCGTTGTTCCTCTGCGGGGGGTTCATGTTGTTCTCTCTCCTGAGATCATCAACGAAGTCTTCCATTTACCCTCCCCTCCGGCCTATGCACATTATGAGACGGCTTGGGGCCTGGGCAAAGAAGTGAGGAGAGCGGTTTTCTGTGGGCAGACTTGCACTTAGGCGGTTGATCCCTGGTGATTGGAATCCATTGCCCGAGGGTTATGCTTCAGAGATGTCCCAAGCTAATCGGGAGTGGAAGAGATTTATCAACTCTAGGGTATTTCCCTCTTTCGACTCTGAGGAGATTTCTGAGGCCGAATCACATCTTCACTATGCGATTCTGGAGAGAGGTGAGGAAGTGCGCATCGACTGGGGGCGATTGATCTACCGCTCCATAATTACATTTGCTGAACAGACAGGCCTCCATGGGCCTATCCCCTTCATGAGGCTGATCTCGCACTTGTGTGTTGGTGCACCTGGGATACCTGCGTCTCGTGATGATGTTCTTGTGCCGCCCCGTGCCAACATCGAGTTCGCCCGTATTGATTCGGACACCTCGACGGATTCCGAAGCTAATTGAGTTTAGATTTTCTTTCCATTATGTCTTATAAATAATCAGCCTTGTAGGTCTTTATTTGAATAAAAGATTTCTTTTTGCATCGTTTTTGTTTTGCTTATCCGGCCTCCTGCTCTCGGCGAGGTCGAAGTCGTTTGGAGTCTTGCGACTGTTGGCCTAATCCTTGCGATTGTGAATCCTTGCGACTATTGGCCTAATCGGTGTATTAGTGACCGTTATTTTTTCGAAACGTCGGCCTCCTTAATGTTAGGGTTGGCATCTGAATTTAAACGTTTATGACCCCTTATCTTCCCGCCTCTTTGGCTTCTTCGCCTATAAAAGGAGAGTCTTCTCCTCCTTCCCTCTTTGCTATTCTCTGCAGCTTTTTCTTTATTTTGAGAGTACATCTTCAAACTCAGTGTATTTCTATCTTTTAATATGTCTTCTTCATCTGAGAGTTCTAACCCAGAGTTTTATGTCTCTGATCTTGCTTTAGATGAGGCGCTTTCAGTATGCTTTCGTCTGACTGCTTCTCCAACGGCCAAACGTTACTTCCATAATTTTTTCAGCAGCTGTCCTCTTATGCAGGAGAAAGGACTGAACCAGTACCGTATTGTGTCAGGCCAACGGGCTAGGATTCTTGCCAATGATTGGGTAAGGCTTGTAGCTCCTCCGGTTGTGGAGTATAACCTGACCTTGGTCCATGAATTCTACTCCGCCTTGTCAGTGGATAATGATGCTGAGGATACCACCACCGTTTCTGTTCGTGGAGTGGTGGTGAACTTTACTCCGGCCGCTATCAATGAGTTTTACAGCCTCCCTAATCCTGCTGAGGATTATGACGTCCTTTGGGATCTTGAAGATCCGATCATTTATTTTGGCACGCTTGCTGAAGCGTTTGAGTCTCTATAGCGACACGAGTGGGTGAATGATATGGAGGTCAGGGTCCATATGCTCAGTCGCCCGGAGAGGGAATGGAAACGCTTCTTGAACACTCGGGTTTGTTCTTCACGCCCTTTCGGTGCCGGACGTGCCAATTAACTGGGGTCGTTTGATTCACCAAGAGGCGATCAAGTTCACCCGATTGAAGGATGGCGGTCTGGTTATGCCATTTTATTGGATGATCTCCAACATGTGTATTCGAAGCCTTGGCATGCCGGTGTGTCCGACCACTGATGTATATATAAGCGGCTCCATTTCCCAGAGGCATGAGAAATATATATATATATATATATATATATATATATATATATATATATATATATATATATATATATATATATATATATATATTAATTTTTTTATTTAAATATTTTTGGGGAATTTCACCTCTTGTACAAAATTTTCCTCAATAAATTTCTATTTTTGACCGCATTGTTCACCCCACCCACTTGTGTGTCGGACGGGCTTTGCTTGTCGGAGACAGAATTCGTTTATTATAAACAAAAGATAAAAGAGGCTTGACGCCTTTATATTAACATTGCTTCAACATGAAAAATAAAAAAGTTGATGCTACCAGTCTTACATGTAATATTTCTTCAGGTTGTCAGCGTGCCAGGGCCTGTTGAATTCACGGCCCTCTCTGTCTGAGAGAATGTAGGTTCCCTTTTTGAAAATCTTTGACACTCGCCAAGGACCTTCCCAGTTTTCAACCAGCTTTCCTTTGTCTGTTTTTTGGCCTGTGGCCTGCCGCTTTCGGAGAACAAAATCCCCCACCGCAAGCGAGTGATCTCGGATATGCCGATCGTGGTATCTTTTGGCAGCTTGTTTGTAATTAACTAGTTGGGCTCGGGCTTTTAGACGTTTTTCTTCGGCCAGATCCAATTCGATCTATCGATTAGTCACGTTGCTGGCTTCATCAATATGAGAGACCCTGATGCTTGGGAGTGCCATCTCTACCGGTGCCATTGCCTCGGAGCCATATGTTAGCGAGAAAGGGGTTTCCCCCGTTGTTGCCTTTCGAGTTGTTTGTAGAGACCAGAGGCCTTCTGGCAGGTAATCCACCCACTTGCCTACCTTATCGTCTAGGCTCTTTTTCAGTACTTTTAGTACTTGCTTGTTGGCATTCTCCGCCTATTTGTTTCCTTGGGGGTAGCACACCGAGGACTGCCAATGTTTGACATTGTGCTCTTTGCAAAAATCGTCGAACTCATCCCTAAATTGTGGACCGTGATCGGACACAATGGCTCGCGCCACTCCGAATCGAGTCTAGACTTGGTCCAGTAAGAAATATATGATGTCTACGGCGACGACCACGTATTCGCATTTCGATCTCCCCCTTTTGAGCGGACCGATGAGGTCGATGGCCCGTATGTCGAAAGGCCAAGCAGCGGTGACTATGCTCTGTTCCACTGAAGGTAGCCGGGGAATATCGGTGAAGCGTTGGCATTTATCGCAGCTCTTAGCATATCTTTCGGCATCTTCCACAAGCTTCGGCCCATAGTATCCTGCTAACAACACCTTTTGGGCGAGGGTGTGGCTGGAGGGGTGGCCGCCGCATACTCCCTCGTGTAGCTCTATGAGAATTCCCTGTACTTCATCGGGCCGCACACACCATTGTAGCGGTTTCGAGAACGATCCCCGGTATAAAATTCCGTTTAGTATGGTATACCGTGCCGCCCTCTTTCTCAAGGCCTGAGCCTCCTTGGCGTCTTCTGGTGATACCCCATTTTCTATATACACTTTTATTTCGTCTGTCCAAGACAGGGTTGATGATTGGATGTCCATGATTTTGGCCCGACAGACGGCGGGCTCCTCCAGATACTCGAACATGATCGCGGGGTTGCTGAACTCATCTTTAGATATGAGTTTGGACAGGTAGTCTGCTCGTTCATTCTGCTCTCGTGGTATGCCCTTGAATTCGCAATATTTGAAACCGCTCCTGAGCTTTCTGACGAGGTTGAGGTACTTCTTGAGTACTTCGTCCCTCGCTTCGAACTTGTCGTTTATTTGGCATACTATCACTTGTGAGTCGCAGAATACTTCTTAGCTCTCGACGCTAATAGATTTTGCCAGTTCTAAGCCAGCGATGACCGCTTCATACTCGGCCTGATTGTTGGATGCGGTAAAATTGAAACACAAGGTTTTTTCAATCTCTTCGGAAGAGCCTGGATCCAAAAGTATTATGCCAGCACCACAACCTTTTCGGCTCGCGGCCCCGTCCACGTACATCTGCCAGCAGAGGGTCGGTCTATTCGGATCGACCTCTACTGGGGTGTGTGATTTGTCAACGCTCATTGAACTAGGCTGTCCGGTGGGTCCTTCCTCTATGAAGCTCGTTTCGACCTTTAAAGTCCGCTAGGGCTTGGGCCTTTATAGCCTTTCTGGGCTAGTATCGAATGTCGAATTCGGTCAGCTCTATGGCCCATCTTAGCATTCGGCCTGAGAGGTCTAGATTGTGTAATAACTGTCGTAAAAGACTATTTGTCAGGACCGCGATCGTGTGCGAAGAAAAATAAGCCCTGAGTTTTCGGGTGGCGACAACAAGCGAGTAAGCTAACCTGCATAAAGATAGCAGCTCTCAACGGGACTGAGGGCCTTTGATACATAATAAACGGGCTTTTGGAGGGTCCCATCCTCCTTGACAAGAACGGCTGCAACGGCCCGGTCTGAAGCGGCCAGATACAAAAAGAGTTCATCCCCTAATGTTGGGTTGACTAACAGCGGAGGGCTTGCCAGATACTCTTTGACGGCTTTGAAGGCCTGAGAGCATTCTTCTGTCCACTCAAAGGTTTTGTTCCCTTTTAGGATTTTAAAGAAAGGAAGGCACTTGTCTGCGGATCTGGAGACGAATCTTTCCAATGCGATGATTCTTCCGTTTAGCCTTTGAACCTCTTTCAAACATCTTGGCTCTTCCTTGTTAGCCAGAGCCTGAATTTTCTCAGGATTTTCCTCGATCCCTCTCTGAGTTACCATGAAACCTAGGAATTTTCCGGCTTGGACTCCAAAGGTGCATTTCGCGGGGTTGAGCTTCATCGAATGTGCCTTGACATTATTGAAAGTTTCCTGAAGGTCGGCCAGATGGCCAGTGCTGGAAGATTTGAGCACCATGTCGTCGATGTAAGCTTCCATGTTCTTGCCGATTTGGGAGTCGAACACTTTGTTAACCATCCTTTGGTACGTGGACCCATCATTCTTCAAACCAAACGGCATCATCTCATAGTAGTACATTCCGCCCGCGGCTCGGAAAGCTGTCAACTATTTTTCCCTGTTGGACATTATTACTTGGTGGTACCCTGAGTACACGTCCAAGAAGCTCAACATTTCGAAACCGGCTATTTGGTCGACCATTCTGTCGATTCCGGGTAGCTCATAAGGATCCTTAGGACAAGCCTTGATCAGGTCAGTAAATTCGACGCACATGCGCCATTTTCCATTATGCTTCTTGACCATGACTACATTGGCCAGCCAAGTAGGGTACTGAAGTTCCCGGATGATTCCAGCCTTAATTAGCTTATTCACCCCTACTTTGATGGCGTCCTCTTTCTCTTTGGAGAACTGTCGGGCTTTCTGCTGGATGGGTCTGAAGTTAGGATTCACGTTCAGCTGATGCATCGCTATTTCAGGCTCCACGCCCCTCATGTCTGTCACTACCCTGGCGAACGCGTCCAAATTTTCTTTCAACATCAGGACCAGCTTTTCTCTTTCTTCTTCACTCATCTGAGCACCCACCTTTATCTTCTGGTCAGGATACTTTTCATTAATGACTAATTCAACCAGCTCGTCCTCGGCGGTGAAGTCTGACTCGTCCCTGACTTGAAGGGTGTCGCAAATGACCGTTTTGGGTTCGGTGGAGGTGTGTTCTTCAACCGGGTGCGGCTCGCTTCGAGCTTTCGTCGCCTCGATAGTGTCAATGCGGATCCTTCTCGATGCTGACTCAGACGCCTCCCCTTGGGGCCTTTTGCCCATTCCCCTGGTAGGGTAGTCGTTTCAGTTTGTGGTGACATGATTCAGCAGGGTTTGTGGCCTGCTGACGGCCAGTCCGATCACATCATCAGTATAGAATTTTGTCCTCTAATGGGGAATCGAAACAGTCATTTGAAATTTTCTTTGAGAGGGGACTCCGAGGATTGCATTATAGTGGGAATACAGATCGACCACTAGAAAGTTTATTTTTTCTTTGCGATATGGTGGGTGGTCACCGACCTCTACCTCCAAGTCGATGACGCCCAAAACGGATACTTTATCGTTGGAGAATCTCTCCAGCATTCCAAATAAGGCTTTAGCTTGGATTTACCGATCTTGAGATGTTTCAACGTTTCCAAATAGATGATGTCGTGTGCGGCGCCAGTGTCCAAAAGTACCCGATTGACCCGAAAATCGTTGATTCCGACTTGTATCACTATTGGCAACTCCATCGCCCCTGGTGGGCCCGCTAACTCACTCTTGGTGAACGTTATCGCCTGCTCGTCGGGAGCTAGAACGACTGGTTTCTCTCTACCCCTGACGTTGATTGCATTAATATGGATTTTAATGAGGTGGTTGCTGGGGAATTCCTCTGTGATTACCTTAATCTCATTTTGGTATCTTCGAGGCCCCCTATCATCTTTGCCTCTGCCCCCATTTTTCATATATTTGTCTAACTCCCCGTTTCTTATCATTTTGTCGATGATCCTTCTCAGGGTGAACCATTCATCGGTGAGGTGGCCGTGATCCTCATGAAAATCGCAGTACTTTGTATCATCTCTTGAACTCGGCTCGGACCTTATAGGTCTCGGCCACTCTACCCTGTCTTTGATCTCGAACAGTATTTCAGATAGACTTGCATTGATGGGGAAAAAATCAGACTCGTCAAACTTGAATGGTTTTCTGACCTCCCTATCTCGATTTTTCCACTCTTTCCATCATCCTTCCGGTCTTTCTTGGGCTCCTCCCTATTTTCTTCACCAAATGTCTGGACTCACTCCGATTTTTTCCTTTTCCGGAGGATGAGGGAACCGCTTCTGTTAGCCCAAAGATCCGGGCTTGATTGAGGAGATCGCGTAAATTCGAGGGGGACTCATGGAGAAGTGTGTTTTCATAGGCCCCTTGGCAATACCGTTCAGGAAACCCCTCTGAACCTCATTCTCACGTAGGTTTTTCGTCTGCTCATACACTATGAGGAATCGATTATGGTAGCATTTGCAGGATTCTCCATCTCCTTGTCGTATTTCGTATAGATCCTCGATGGTTTTCTTAGGCCGTTCCGCTGTTTCAAATTCCTTTAGAAATTTTGCCCTCAGCTCTTCCCAACTTTTAATGGAGCCGCAGGGCAAGCTTCTGAGCCAAGCAGCGGCTCGATCCTGCATGCTTCCTACGAATGCTACACACCATGCCAACTTGTTTGATGTGGCCAGGAGTGTTTGGCTCTGGAAAGTGGCTATCCATTCCAGTGGGCACGTGGTTCCCTTGTAGTAGACGTACTATGAGTATTGCACGCCCTTAGGGGGTAATGATTCCAGTATATCGTTCGTGAGAACGTCAATTCATTGGGTTGGCTCAGGTTTCCTATCGGGTTTGGCCTTCTTCAGCTCGGAGATTTCTCTTTCCATTTTTTCCATTCGGTCGTCCCCCGCTGGCGCGGTGTTTCTGGCGGGTACCATTTTTCTTTTGACGATGTCATCCGAATCCGCGTAATATGCCGACTCCATGTCCTGCTCTGCTCATTTCTGATCTATTATGAGCCGCACATCACAAGGATCTTTGCCTTCATGGGGCGATGCGGCGTTCTTGTAGGAGGCTGGGGGACCTAACCGCTGATGTACAACATTTTTCTCGAGACGTCCTAGCCGTTCCAGGACGGACGTTTTCTCACCACTTTTCTCAGGCATAAGTTTTCTTTTTTGCCCAGCTGATGAATACACGCTCCCTTCCATTTCTTCCCTCGCTGTCCTGGGTGCTTGGGCTGGTCGCATTCTTGGGGGGGCTGTTTCTTTATGTTCAGGCAGAGGAGGGATCTGTTCCTCGATAGTTATGAGGGGTAAGTTACACGCGGTCAGACGTAGATTCACCGCATACATTTGTTTTACATATTCTGCATATGCTATAGCCGCCTTTGCCTGTGGAGATCCTGCCCCTGGGGTCTCTCCTGCCCTATGGGTTTTCTCAATGAGCTGCTCCTTACCCTTGCGCTGTTTTGAAGTCCCTGCCATGTTTTTCTCACATGCTGGCTCAGAACGAACTGATGCCGAGTTCCCAGTATCATCCCCAGAATTGGACCTTCTCCGGTTTATTATATTTTTGGCGTCAGTCTTTGTTTGCGTGTTGTCCCATTCTGCGGTAGGGTTTTCCAATGCAGGATCCACTCCACTATGACGGTGAGGATCCCTTGCGGATCCCTTCCCTGGAGTAGGTGGAACGTTGACTTTCTCTTTCGTCCCTGCCATCTGTCAAATTCTGACTGGGTGGTTATATGAAAAGTCAAATAGTAGACTGACTCTCAACTGCTCTGACACTCACCAACTCTATACTGTTTGATGATTACTTGGGCGGTGTGTCGGGGATATTTTCTGATAACGAAATGTCTGTTGGATTTATCGTCGGAGCCGGTGTACGGATGTCGGAATTCGGGGAACAACTGCGATATTTCAAGCGTGAAGTCCTAAAAATTACAATATCCTACAATGCAGAATACAAATCATTATTCTGATGCGGTATCTGGGGATTCAGGCGAACATGCAATGACTTCTTGGACAACGCTTCATTGACAGTCTAAGTAACGAGTGTGATTTCCGCCATCTTTTTTAACGCGTACATGCTGATTGTCTCATTTTCTTAGAAGCATAATCAACAGTTTCACATGGGTTTAACTTTATCCTGGATTGAGCAACTATCAAGGACGTAAAAATGAAAGCTCTGAAGCGCAGTTTCCGGCAAGGAAGCATACGATGCCAACTCCGGCGAACTTTTCTATGCAGAAACTACGAGAGAGGTGATGATTCAAACGCAAACTCGTGATTCTGGACAGGGAGTCGAGGAGGTTACCTTGTTGTGATGTTATTTTGATGCTGAGTCGAAGATGATAATGCAGCTGTACGAAGACCTGAAGCTTCTTGCTGAGAATTGTTGAGGGTGACATGGAAAAGAAGTGTTTTTTCCGTGATTACTGTGAGTCTTGCAGATCATGGACGAGTTGTACGTCGGAGGTGGGCTAGAAATCTTTGTTTCCCGGTAACGGAGCCAACTGATAACGTCAAAATTATCTCAGGTGGTCAATGGTGGTGTAATGGTGGATATATGGCTATTTTGGGTGGTGTTAATTAGTATGGCTCACGGTGGAGTTGTATAAGCAAGTGGTGGTGCCCTACTGCTGAAGGAGAGAGTGGGAGAATTTGGCTTTCCCTTATCTTTTATTTTTCTGAAAAGCTCCCCCCTTGGAAGGGTTACATATGGCCCTATTTATAGGGGAGTTGTTACACATTATTATATAATTACGACAAAGGACACAAATGGTACGGACACATAGCGCACGCTCTGTCCGCCGGCGAGGAAGGGCGGCTCCGGACTGGAGGGTTGTACTTCACACCAGTAGATTATCCCGATGGTGACCGACCATTTCTCTTACCGAGGACGAGCAGCCGGTCCTGTGAGTGTCTGTTCGGTGCCATAGTGATTGGGGCGACTAGTCCGACCCAGAGGTAGGAATATCCCTATCAGTAACGATTGACAAAAACCCGGGTCCTCGGTTTTTATAATTAGCTACTTATTATTTAACTACCACATATTAAATTAATAAGCATTCATACTAATTATTCGAGTTATACACGTTTATTTTAATTTGAAATTAAAAAATATGTGTATGCATTGGAGTGGAATCATGAAGATGCAAGTCATGGAAATTTTCCGGTTTTAAGCACGTAATCTTGATCAAACACAAAATTATACCGAAAAGTAAACACCGAGATGGACCGTTGGTACCCCCGACTAACTATTCTCTAAGGAAAAGTAAAACTTATACTATGTCTTCGAGTCTTGATCTTCGAATCTTGAACTCGAACAGCCGGATCACGAACCACGAACACCCGAGAGGAGAAAGTCTTTTTAATTAAATAAAACCAAATTATTATAATTAAATAAAACATTTTTTTTTCCTTTCTGCTGTTACAAAATATTTCCAGAAAAATATATATATATATATATATATATATATATATATATATATATATATATATATATATATTTTTTTTTTTTTAATGTTTTTTTTTCTGCCAAACAGCAGCCTTTTATAAAAAAATTAGGTTGTAAAAATATTGTCACACAGCCGCAAACTATAAACCATAGCCGCATGCTAGTTTCACAAACAGGACTTATAGCGACGCTTTTAAGGTGTCGCAGAAAGTCCTGTAGCAGTTTTAAAAAAAGTTTTTAAACGTTTCTCCTCATTCATACCTTGGGTGTCGCCTTGATCTTCAACTTTTCAGCAAGATCTTCATATTTCAAGCCCGGAATAACAAAATTACAATTAAAGATGCTACTTTTACATGGAATTTCGAAAATTGCATAATTAAAGATACAAATCATATGCTCAATTGTTACTAAACCAAGGAGCTACAAAATAGATCTACCGGTAAACAATACAAACCCCAAGTACATCTCATTAACTCAATCCTCTTGTGTATAGCCATACACTGAGTTGTGTGATTACATAAACGAGGTACTTAGAGATTTCAGTAGTGTTTAATTATAAGCATACATGCATACAATAAGATGAATTATTAATTCTGTCCAAAAGCAATTATATAATTGTCTTTCGGGCACTACACCTAACAATCTCCCACTTGCACGAAAGGCGAGTGGATTAATTGTTTTAGAGCACACCCTTTATATCTATATCTACAACATTATTGCTTTTCCACTCCAAGATCTAAAATTCATATACTTTGATCATTACATCAAAGGCTCCGATACAACTTGTTAGATGTAATATCGTCGGATCAATCATAGATTGACCCGATTACGCAGCGGAATGCATCAGATCAAGATCTAAGCGAAAACAAAGAACATAAATTAAAGATCAAACTACAAGGGGGTTTGGATTTTACCTTTTTATGGTGCTTAAATCCAAGATCAAAAGTACTATCCACGCAAGTTGAGAAGCCACAGACTTCCAACGTGTGTCTCCAAGCAACACCAGGTGGATGGCGTTTCCCACCGCCGGACCTCCTTGATATGCTACCTAGAAAACCCGAAGTTTTCTAAAGTCGAACCCAAGTATTATTGCCGAAAATTCCAAGCTATAATACACTAAGAATGGCGTGTTATGTGTTTATAAAAGGCTTGGGAGAACTCTCTTTATATAGGAGAGTAATCCTTGTCCTCCAAGGATTTATTTAATTAATAGAAAATCAATTGAAATAATCCTTTTCCTAAAAAGATATATCTAGAATATTCCAAAATAATAAGGATATATAAAAGATATTCTTTTCCTTAAATTATTTAACACATAAATAATTTAATCACATGTCTTATTATTTATTGAGAAAGCAAATTTCCCAATATTAAATATCATAATATGCGCCCCAAATCCTAAGTAATTGGGTCATGCGCATTTTCCATTTATTTGGGCCGAGCAATGAAAAATGTATTTTCATGTATTTAATTATCTTTGTCCAACTAAACAATTAATCCACATATCAATTAAATAGTCCAATCCAACTATTTAATTATAATTGAGGTGAAGCAACGAGAAAACCTATATGCTATATTATGAGCCACGTCGGGGACCATGGACCTATATTCAGTAGCTACAATAAACAGAATAAAAAATTATTCATCAGACAGAATAATTATATCCAACCAATTAATTCCGGGATTACACCACCATAAACCCGAAACTGAACTCTATCGAATATAGATAACATACACTCAATTTATAGTCTAAAGCGCCCATCGATATAATCATTACATACGGATAAATCCTCCATAGACTGTTCACTTCGATTCGGAATATTTCCGTAAACCCTTCTCGAAACATATTATCCTTATTTACCTTAACCCCCTAGTGATCAATTAGGTCATATCCAATATAATATGAACTCGGCCGATCGATCAGTTTCTAGAGTCAACAAATAAGGGAACTGTCTGTCTACTTTCTGAGGGAATGATGGATTCCATATCTGTGATAACACAGACTACTCACTCATCCTAAAACAGAACCAACGAGAAGTGTTGGACCACATACTGCGAAGTGATCCTTACTAACACATCAAACCCTACTATAGTCTAAGCAGTTGTCTGTGATCACCACAGGATTGAGATTAATCCATATATGATCATCTTGTGATTCGATAAGACTTCTCGAATACGGAATTATATCGAGAACTCAAATCAAATCAGTCCAGCCCTATATGATTATCATCATATGTAAATACCCCACTAGGTACCCTATTACCGACAGTCCGGATAAGACTCTCACACCGTAAAGTGTCCTGGGCGCATTATTAGCATATTAATCATGAGACACGTACTCTGATTAATCAACGCTACGGACTAAGTTAATTTTAAGTACATCTCACTAACTCAATCCTCTTGTGTATAGCCATACACTGAGTTATGTGATTACATAAACGAGTTACCTAGGGCCTTCAGTAGTGTCTTAATTATAAGCATACATGCATACAATAAGATGAATTATTAATTCTATCCTAAAACAATTATATAATTGTCTTTCGGGCACTACACCTAACAATCTCCCACTTGCACGAAAGGCAAGTGGATTAATTGTTTTAGAGCACACCCTTTATATATATATCTACATCAAGGGCTTGCTTTCATTAACATTCAGTGAAGGTGCATAGCTTCTTTGAATGTCCGGCTGATTGACTACTACATTTATGAACGGGACTTATCCCGAAAGAGAGGTCTTTCTATCTGGTTATGAAATAGCTTAGGTTGGAAAGCAAGTCGATGATGCCATAAGTCAAACGGGCGGATGAGGCGAGAGTCATGAATTTCTGCTTTAAGATCGGTCTTATAAATGGAATCTTTCATGCTGCCTGATAACAAGGTTTTCAATCAAACCCAAGAGTGTACCGGAGCGAGCACTAAGGCAAGTGGAGTGTACAAAATGAACGAAGAAGTGATAGCGGCCAGCGGTTGGGGAAGAGTCAATTCTTTAGAAGATAGAGATAACAGAGCTTTCGGACAAGCATCCGGTGCATTATTAGACAGACCGCTCAGTGGGGACTTCCAAGCCCAATCCGAGTATTCGTGCTTATGGACTCTCCCTTTGAAGGAAGCTTGCGAATGACTGAATGAGACATAGAGCTTCGATCAAGAAGGAAAAATTTTTATACTATACCCTACCCAGGGCCCATGTCCCTAGAAGGGGACCTAGTCAAGTAGAGCACATATCATTACGTAAAACTTTTAAAGTAGTTCCAAACTTTTAATAATTTAGGTATTAGTGCGGAAGGAAATGAGAATCTTAAAAAGTGCCCTTCGCGTGCCTATGCTTGGTCTTTCGTTCTACGTGAGCGAGCACTAAATGAAAGGGGTGGAAGTTATGTATTCCGCACTGCAGACATGCGGATAGAGCAGAGTGACTAAGCTAAATAGAGCTAACGGTGCGGTTACGATTGATTATGGAAAAGAAGTAGGGGAAGCAAGGTTAGCTGGATAAGTTTTTGAACCTTTTGGCTGGTTGTTGGTATTAAAATAGCAACAAGAAGTGCCCAGGAAGGGATAGTCTTTGAGCTAATATCCCTGTAAAGTGCGTTAAATATGCCCCCGGAGAAGTGCGGTAAACCGGTGACGGAAGACCTTTTATTCGCTTCTGAGATATGATATGTCAGAAGTGAACCACCTACAGAAGTGAACCAGCTAATATGATACTTCACTATGTGAGTCTCTCCGATTCTTTCGAGTCTCATAATAGTTTGGTACTGCCATCCTCATGGTAATTTCGTTATATGGCCCACATACTGCAATCGGCTAGCTTTCTAGGCTGGAACTCTTTCGCCATTTTTGAGGACACCAACCGACGGTACTGCCAAAACAACTCGCTCACTCATTTACTTTCGATACGTGCTCCGCTCGTCAGAAGTGTTGTTTTGTGATATGCCCCAGGGTCACCGGAAGCCACCACCATTACTTATCGATCGACTCACTCGCCCACCCGGGCTCACATCGTTACTCTTGCATCTAACAGTCTTAATATGCATAAACATGAGTACGGGCACTCTAAAGCCCTAAAGATGCATAGTTTACTATATCTTACTCTATATATGCATAAACGAAATGAGCCACTCGACACCCCCGCTAATTAGCAAGCTGCTTAGTATCGTAAGTTGGCCCCGGCTTCCTTTCAGTTCTAAGCGAGTGGAATACTTGTAACGAGTGAGTGAAGTACCGTAACGAGTTGTCTAAGATCAAAGATCTTAAGTTGATCGATACACTTCGTAAGACAAATCGTTGTCTTACTCGTTCCTCTTGTGAGAGGTTATGAGAAGTACGTAAGTGATTGAAGAGATATAGGATCTTAAGAGTATTTCTCTGTATCCACTCCCACAGATCTCTATCGATACACTTTGTAAGACAAATTACTCGCTATCTCTCCTTACTAGTGTCTCTCATATAACATATCTCGTTACTTCGTCAGATCCCTGGTAATAAATCGTGTTCTTCTTGCCACATACAATATTATCAAGTACCGTGAATGGATGATGTTTTAAGAACATATAGATGCAAAATCTATCCACTCGATTTCACTTCTACGCGACCAGTTTCAATTGAACAAATTGCATCTCATATAGATGCAAAATCTATCCACTCGATTTCGCGTAGAAGCGAAATCCATTTTATAATTTTTTTAAGGGCATATAGATGCAAAATCGATCCACTCCCCGCACAGGATAGTAGAGCATTATAGTATCCCGCAGGTCGTTCATATCCTCTTCGGTAATCCGACCAACGATTATAGTATCCTCCCCGCCAATGGGCAAGTAAACCCTTCGCTTCTCCTATGATGCATGAAGAAGTACCTTGACGATCAAATGACCGGTGGTGTGCGGTGTTGTTCTGATCACCTCCTACGACCATCCCCGTCCCCGTGGCTAAGAGCAGTAACTGGTACACATGGCTCTCCCCTGCCATCAGTTGGAAACTCCTAAGGTCCCACTCCGACAGCATAATACTTTTCTTTGCTGGTATCATCCGTGCAACCCCTCTTCGAGCACTATAGTATCCTTGGGCGAGCAACTTTGTACCTCCCCCTATGGTCGAACGACTACGTACCTACTACTAATGAATATAAAACTACGATGGAAATAGAAGAAAACGAATATAAAACTCCCACTCTGTACAAGCAAAAATCTAAGAAGAAGAAGAATACTAAGAACTCGCATAAGAAACCACCATAACAGACACTATAGTAAGCCCACAGGTTAGCCAATTGATCTTCCGTCTAGTATCATAATAGATGTTGATCTTCCGTCTAGTTTCATAAAACCTGTTGAGTGACTTACGTGCTTCTCATAACCTCTCACAAGAGTAACGAGTAAGAAAATGGGTGGAGCCACTTGAGGTACAGGAGATGACTAGGGGTGGAACATGCTCAGAGGGAGGTGTACCACAAAACAAGAAAAAAAGACCCGTTCGGTATGGTGTGGGAAGGAAGAGAAGCGGATTAGCTGATTGATGGTACTAAAGATGATTACCCGGGAGGAAAAGCTGTTAGGCTTAGACCCGTGCTTTGCCACCCCCTGATAGAGTTGGAGCATAAACTCCTAGAATCGCAACTTAATCTATTAAGCTATAAGAGGTTCATGCTAGTACCATAATGAATCAATTGTTTGTGTGCCTGGAACAGGTTAGGTATAGACCAGTGCTCGATTACCGGCGATGATAAGGTTTAGGAACGAACTCTAGTGCCAGTTGTAGAATGTCTTAGTTGTTCCATCCGATTATCATATATCAGACGTTTCACGATAAATCTTAAAACCTATATAAGAGCTTCCTAGGAAATAGCAATAAGGGGTTATAATACTAGTACATGTTGAGACCAAGGGTCGATGTAATTGGGAGATAAGAACTTCCTTTAAGGTCAGCTCCAGGTAAGAACATACTTTCTTACCTTTATACACCTATTGTAAGAGATAAGATAAGAATTCCCTAAGGCGGCATCAATGCACAACTGCTTTCGGTATCCATAATTCAGTTATCAGGTTTCAAATGTTATATTTATATTCGATCGGTACTTATATCTCCAAGAACAAGCCCTTATCCGGTGGTTGCTTTAATGCTTAAGGTTTATTCGTACTGCTGTACTATTCACTGGAACTTTCCAATTACCTCTCGTTAGAGGATTTGTCTTAGAAAAACTCATGTAGGTACTTAAGAACTCATTACGGTACTTCACTTGCTTCGCTCGCTTAGCGCTTGTATCGATAGTGAGCTTATAATAACTCGCTTTGCTTCACTACACTCGCTGTCTACTAAATGAGCCTTCACTGCCCGCCCGGCCCCTATCTTAAATCTGAAGTAAAGTGAAGTCAAATCAAAGAAGTGAACAACCCAACCTCTTTATTTGAAGCTTTGTTTCCCCTAATTCTGAAACACATCAATCAATAGACTTTTTCTATAGTATAGGAAAAAGCTTATCTTTGATAGTGGTCATAGGGGAGTTTAGAAAGATCTGATCATTGATAGAGACTTAAACATGTGTGGGGTAGGGGCGGATGTGGCCAAGTGGATCAAAGTAGTGGATTGTGAATCCACCACGCGTGGGTTCAATCCCCGTCGTTCGCCCATCAATAAATGTTTCGAAGACACAAGACAAACCTCTTTATTTGAGGGGTAAACATAGATTTATTAATGTATATCAGCCACAACGGCTGAGCAAACATATGCCGGTGGATTCGATCCATAGCACTTACAACCAGTCGAAGATAAGCCTTCCTTAGCTAAAAGATGAGCCGGGGCATTCCCCTCCGGTCTTACGCAAGAGAGAGAAATAAAATCGAAACAAGAAGATACATAATGACAATCCTTGATAATTTGTCTCAGAGGTGAGATATCCTCTACGGGAGTGACTAGGTTGTGAATGACTTCTTGAGAATCACCATCGAAAATAACGTGAAAAAAACCCCACGAGATAGCAAAACACATGGCATGGTAAATTGCCAAGGCTTCCCCCACAGCCACTTCAAATTTCGCTTGCAATTTCATTGAGAAGGATTGAAGAGTAGCACCATTATGATCACGGAAAAGCCCACCAATTGCCACTTGCCATACACCCATCTTTCAAGGCATTATCGACATTGAACTTAACATGTGACGCACATGGTGGTTTTCATTTGGCGATTTGAGGAATCGGCTTTTTACAACCATCTTCTTTATTGACTGCTGAGATGTAGTCTTTTATTTCTGCTTCAGCCTGATAGAGGGAGCTAGTGATAGAAACTGATTTCTTATCAAATAACCATGCACATCGTGCCTTCCATAGCTACCACAAAATGTTGGTGACATAAGCCATAGTAAATTCGTCCCCCGAGGTGAAGAGTAAATGAAAAAATCCAACGTAGAAGTGCCAAGTAGCCTACTCCATGGTTTTACCATTGGGGATTCTTTCCACAAAGCTTTTGGAATGTGACACTCAAAAAGGAAGTGATATATCGTCTCATCCACTTCTCCATAGACACCACATATACCATCCCCTACTCGCCGGATAAATAAATTCTTTGCTGTTGGAAGAGCGTAGATTTTTCCACACAAAGAACTTCACTCTTGGCCTAACCTTAACCTTGCATAAGAGCTTCCAGGTACAGTCCGAACCCGATGAGCATGATCCTGAAAAACTTCCATCTTCTTCAGCCTTCTTTTCCTTGGAAATTTTATATCCAGATTTGATGGAATATATACCTTTAGAATTAAAATGCCAAAATAATATATCTCTTCGAGGCTGCATCGAGAGAGGTATATCGAGGATCTTTGAAGTAAAGAAAGGGTGAAAGAGACCACGTACCAGATTTGAATTCCACTGGCGAGTGTTCAGATCAATAAGTAATGAGACTTTACTATCTTCCGGCCACTTCGTAATGCTTCACTTTAAAGACAAACCTAAATGCATTTTTGTTTCATGTAATCTCGAGGCTTTGAATTCAAATGCATCCAAGCAATTGGTATTCGATTGAATGATAGAAAGCATAGATTCGTGTCGCCTACTTGAATTCGGCTAGGCACTTTCTTTTATGATATTGTGTTGTTGATCGATACACTCTACAACTTGACTTTCATTTGTTACTCGCACTTGACTCGCTTTTGTTAGGTTCTTAGTAGCAGTGGGTGATCTTTTCTTCTTTTCCTTCACTATCGTCTCCTTTTTCAAGCATTTAGAGTATCCTTGATAGCTGGAAGTTCTCCAAAAGTATGAAAAGTTTGATGACTTGGTATCATCCATTCCGGTGTGGTTGAATCCTGTTCAACAGCCCAAGGACATGGAGCACATCTTTTGTTCTTTCCACTGCTTGAAGTGATTGTTACGACCATGAAACAATGACAAATCCCAACTACGGATATGTAAGAGCCAAAACTGTTAAGGGCATTCCATCCAGCGTAAGCATCTGGATAATCTGGAATGCGATGTGGCATACCCGAAAGCCCTAAGAAATGCATGGGAATGAAGGTCAGATTAACCCCAAAAAAGGTGATCCAAAAATGGATTTTACCTAAAGTTTCGAGATATGTCCGACCAAAGATTTTACTTACCCAATAGTGAAATCTTGGAAATAAAGCAAAAACAGCTCCCTAGAAAGTACATAATGGAAATATGCAACCACATAATAAGTATCATTTAGAACAATGTCTAGCCCAGAATTTGCCAGAACTATTCCAGTGAGTCCTCTTATGGTAAACAAAAAGATGGACCCTACAATAAATAACATGGGAGTTTTGCATTGTATCGAACCCCCCCACATGGTAGTGATTCAACTAAAGATTTTTATTCCAGTGGGGACAGCTATGATCATGGTAGCTATGACGAAGTAGGCACGGGTATCAACGTCTAAGCCCACAGTAAACATATGATGAGGCCAAACAAGAAATCCAAGAACACCTATACTGATCATGGCATAAACCATACGTAGATACCCAAAGACCAGTTTTCCAGAAAAGTCGAAACGATATGACTTATGATACCGGATCCAGGCAGAATTAGGATGTAAACTTTAGGGTGCTTCTCTCTTCTACTAATATAAGCGGACGAATAGAAGAAAGGTGGACTATATCATCAACTTATTCCATTTGTCTTGGAAAGTGAGCCATGCTTTATGGTGAATATTGGAAGGTTTAAATGCTTTGAGATCATAAAGATTGTAATATTCCTCAATACGTCATGATTTATGACTTTGGAAAGTACTTTATTTTAAGTAATCAAGCATCATGATAACATCCTTTCGACTTTGTACAGACCATTGATAGTAACCATTTTTACTACTATCAAAGTAAATATTTCCTCCAGACTCTACATCTTGTAGAAGTTTATTTGTTACTCGAATACTTAGTTGAGGTAGTAGATTATTCATAGTGAGACCAATGGTACCATCAGCATCAAAGAATCCGGCAAACCAATTTGATTGAGCTTCTAGCATAATAGGTAGAATTAAGGGGATATCCAATACTTTACCAACACGATGTAGTTGAAGTAGTCGTGTTGAATGTTGAATATGACCATTAATACAATTCATTTGTTTAATCATACCAAGTTGATTATGTAGTCGATAACAATAAGCTTTAGCACATGTTCGCATTTTAATACTTCCACCAAGCATATGTTGGATATATCGTAGTAGTGGTCGATCTTCAAATCCCGTAGTAATTTCAAGAGAAGTATATCCTTGTTTACTAACTTTAATACTTCCATCACCATCAAAAATTCCAGCTAGCCACTAACAGAAGGATTTTTGAAAAGTTGTTGCGCATGTAGTCCCTGAGGTTCCTACTAGAAGGCTTTTATGTCGTTGGTTACCCGCTGATTGTGTCTTAGATACTCCATTTTTACTAGATTAGGGTTTTACTAGAAAACCACTTATGAACATAGTAGGAGTACCATTATGCAGACAATCCCAAAGATACTGAGGTGCAATGCATATTGATTTGAATCACGAAAAGGGCCATTTACATTTAAAACCGAAGAACCGAAAGAGATTTGGTATAATATGGGGTCTCCCCCTCTAGAGGATCAAAAAGGTTGCATTAAAGTTTCGATCGATTAATAACATGGTAATTGCCCCTGCCATGCGGAAGTGATAATAAAAGTGGGAATGTTGTCACTAGAACGGACCACACAATGAGGGGTGATCTATGCATAGTCATTCCACGTCCATGCATGTTGGAGATGGTTGTTATAAAATTGATAGAACCTAAAATGGATGAAACACCAGATAGATGAAGACTTGAAATTGCTAAATCAACTACTCCCCCGGAATGGCTGGTAATACCACTTAAGGGCGGATAGACAGTCCACCCACTTCCGCTACCCACTTCTACTAAGGCTGGGCTTAATAGGAGCAAGAGACTTGGTGGCAACAACCAGAATGAAATATTATTTAATCATGGAAAAGCCATGCCAGACGCACCTATGAGAATCGGAACAGACCAATTACCAGATCCACCTATCATCGCCGTCATAACCGTAAAAAAGATAATTAAAAAAGCATGAGCCGTTATTAAAACATTATAAAGTTGATGATTCCCACCAAGAATTTGATCGCCGGGTCACGCTAATTCCATACGAATCAGTGCTGAGAAACATGTGCCCATCACTCTAGCAATGGCACCGAAGATGAAATATAGAGTCCCTATATCCTTGTGGTTAGTGGAGAACAACCATCAGACCGGATTTGTCATAAAAAATAATTGAGATTCTTTCTTTTCTTCCTTATCAGAGAGGGGCCCCTTAGGGATCGGGGGCTTCATTATTAAAAAAGGGGGAGGAAAGGTCAGGAAAGTCCTCACTTTATTGATGGGACATTTTGATCCTCTTTTCCTTTTGCTCTAAGATCCAGCAACGGAGCTCGTCCAGTCCCTTGGGGGACAGCTTTTGAGGCTGACCGACACTTCCTCCCTACGTCATAGAAAGCTCCCATACGTGATCATGGAGACGGTCTAAGAAGAGAGGATCCTTTTCAGCATCAATGCCAATTCAATTGATTAGATATTCGGCCTTTTTATAAGGTCGGGCTCTGCACCCATAGCCGATCTGCAAGAGTAAACGCAGCTCGCCCTTTAGCCGCTCCCTCTTCGCTCGAAGGGCCCTTCTGCCTCTGCCGAAAGTGGTGCATGAGGGATAGGCTCCGGCGATGGGGTGACGTTAAATTAAGGGCTCGTCTTGAAGGGCCAGCTTCACCCTACCCTCCACCCTGGGGGAGTTTACGGGGAGCCATTTATCAAAGCTGGGGGAAGAGGGCTCGAACCACTAGAAGAGGTCACACTCAGATGAGTGTGTTCGTCCCCCAAAAAATCCAAAAATACCGCAAAAAAGCCCTAGATTACACCAACCAAGCCCACTATAAAGAAAGTGGAGAGATTTTGCGAGAATTCATTTTGAAAGGAACAGATGAAAAGAAATCCCAATTAAAGGAAAGTTAAAAAAAAGAATAAGTAATAATAAAAGGATCGAGATTCTGACAAAAAAAAAAAAATAAACCCTCTTACTCATATGTTTTCTCTAATTCATTCACTTCTAGACTTTTTAGGAACGCCGCGTAACATCATCTTCAACCAACCCTCACCATACGTACCTTTCGGTGTGACCACTAAATAATTGCTTATACAATAAAAACCTGCTTATATAAGCTTACTAAAAGACTTACTTTCATTCTTTATCATTAGGCCACTACGAAAGAGAGATGTCCCCGTTAGATGAAAAGAATTACCAGTGGTCCACAAATGATATTTGATTGAAATAGTGTGTCACCCATAGATTCGATGCATTGGGTTTTACTCTGTCTTCTTTAGATTGCACTAGTTTGCCGGGCCGTAGTTTGTTAGTCCATACAAGGCCTTCCTAAGTCGACTAACTAGATATGAAGAAGCGACGCTCGGCGAAGGCTTCCTTCACCCCTACGCCCAGGAAGAAACCTCTTGTATGTACGCACTTTTCTAGGCCACCAACGTCGATTTTGGATTATGTTTATCGCCCACAACAGCTTTTTTACCGACCACTTAAACACCTCAGAGCCACACGATGGCATTTTGCACCGAGGCTCACTGAGCTTAGAGGCGACAGATGACCTATTTATTGGTTTATTCCTTAGGAGCTTAGCTGACACAGCCGTCAGATTTGTATACCTCCCAACCATCGGATCATTCACCTATTTGACTGACTTTACCCAAGCTTGGCGTCATATATGCCTTGGTGACAAATGAGAAAGAAGAGAGCGGAAGAAGGATTTAGTTGACTACATTTTTAGAGCGATCTATTAGAATATATTTATTTTAGTGATGCACTTATTCCGACAACAGATTCATCTTCATCGGTCAATGGCATTTTAAGAAATCTCCCTCGCTTCTATCAATAGTAGCACTATGCATAGGGTCGGTCAAATAGAGCCTATTTTTATCTTTTTAACGCTATCAATAACAGATTCGGTCAAAGGCAAAGAAGGGAAAGCCGTGTTAGGAAGGCATGGAACAGGACATACCATAGAGGGTGAGCTAGAAATAGCGTAGGTGAGTGAAATAAGAAGAAGGAAAATAGCGATGGGTACAAAAGCGCTTTGTTTATTGGCTAGTAAATAAATTACCTCTTACTGACTTGCTCTGGTGCGCGTGTTCGGTGTCTAAGCTAAGCTATCTGAAGTGAGGATTTTAATGCTCTAAAGAGGATACTTAATGCTCTAAAGAGGAGAGGTACGTCAGTCACTCGAAAGAGCGAATACAAATAGAAAGGAGTGAATTGATCTAGTCAATGGTACCGGGCCACAATACCTTTAGGATTTAGCGCCTTAGGAGTTTTCTCGGATTTGGCATTGGATTGCCCCCAGATCCGCATGATGATTCACAACCCCCACTTACTTCTGTTATGTCAATATTAATCACTACCGTTGGAATTACAGTTCTTTTTATAGTGATAATTATATGGCTCATGATCAATCTTATTTGAAAATTTTCACTTATATTAATTTTCTTAGTACTTCAATGTTAGGATTAGTTACTAGTTCTAATTTGATACAAATTTATATTTTTTTGGGAATTGGTTAGGATGTCTTCTTATCTCTTAATTGGTTTTTGGTTCACACGACCTCTTGCGGAAAATGCTTGTCAAAAATATTTTGTATCTAATCGGGTAGGAGATTTTGGTTTATTATTAGGAATTTTAGGGTTTTATTGGATAACGGGTAATTTTGGATTTGAGGATTTATTGGAAATAGTGAATAACTTGATTTATAATATTGAAGTAAATCCTTTATTTCTTAATTTGTTGATGTTCCATTATTTGCCGGTTCCATTGCTAAATCGCACGTTTCCCTTCATGTATGCAGTTGCTGATGCTATGGAGGGCCCACTCCCATTTACTCGTCGTATACACGCTACCACTATGGTAACAAATGGGAATTTTCTTGTAGCTCGACTTCTTCCCCTTTTCATAGTTATACCCTACATAATGAATTTAATCTTGTTGATAACAATAATAAAAGTCTTATTAGGAGATACTTTAGCTTTTGCTCAAAAAGACATTAAGAGAGGTTTAGCATATTCCACAATGTTGCAATTGGGTTATAGGATGTTAGCTCTCGGTATGGGATCTTATCGAAATGCTTTATTCCATTTGATAACTCATGCCTATTCAAAAGCAATATTATTTTTAGGATCAAGATCCATTAGTCATTCAATGGAAAGGCTTGTTGGCTATCCACCCTACAAAAGTCAAAATATGGTTCTTATGGGAGGGTTAGGAAAATATATACCCATTACCAAAAAGTCTTTTTTTTAGGTACACTTTCTCTTTCTGGTATTCCACCTTTAGCCTGATGAATAATACCCTATTGAGCATAAAAATCAGTATGCTGAAACTCAGCTACATTGTTAGATCTAATTACTTTAATAGTTTTGTGAAACTATGTAGAAACAAATTTAACAATGGATTTAACAAGATCAGCAGCTTCAGATGTATGCCTCATGAGAAAAACCTAATTAACTAGAAAGATAATCTACAACACTAAGAAAATATTGATGTCCATTCACAGTATATTGTCTTAAAGGACCCCAAATCCATATGAACAAGGTTAAATAGCATTTACATCAAGAGTACTTAATGGAAAGATATTTTTCTTTAATTTTTCCATAGGACAAACATAACAAAGATCATGATTACAGAATATGACATCAGCATACTGTGAACTAATTACTTGCAGTCTCTTATCTGGCGAATGCCCTAGTCTGTAATGCCAAAAAAGTGCATCATCTAGTCTATCAGATAAAGTGTGATTTTCTACAACATTAATAGTAGAATGTTTGATTGGCTGATTGAAGACATATATTCCTTTGTGTAGCTCAGCTGAACCAATCACTTTCTTGTTCTTGTCCTACAAAACACACTTGTTACCAGAAAAAACAGCTGAACATTTTGTGTGGTTGATAAAAGAAGGTAAGGACAAAAGATTATACTGAAAAAAGGAATGTAAAACGCATAATGTAGGACAGGATGAGGGTTTACCCTTACTTGTCCTAAATGAGTGACATAAACATTATTTCGATTAGGTAATCCTATTTTTATATCAGAAGAAGGTTTGGGATTGCTTATTAGATCTAATGACCCTACAATGTGATCGGTGGCACGAGAGTCCAAGATCCATTGTCTAGATCTCACTAAATTTGGATCACCTGTAGCAGGTAAGTAGTGTGTCACAATCTCAGCAGGTTGACCAACAACAAATCCTGCATGTCTGGGATGATCAGAACTTAGTAGAGCCTTCAACTTGTCAATTTGATGTGCTGTAAGATTGGGTAACCCTGGTGCAACAGAACTATTTTGGTCCTGATATTCTTCTGCTGATTGTTCAACTTCTACCAATTTAGCCATTATTGATATGAAACTTGGATCATAGCCACGTTTCTTGTAACAAGTCTCTTCAGTATGACCATTGAATCAACAAAAAAACTACATTTCATATTCTTTGGATATTTAGGTCTCGTATTTGTAGCAGTCACAGAACCCGGTCTGCTGAGTGTTTGATTTTGCCCCTGTCCATTCTTCTGAGACAAGAGAACCATAGAATCTTGATTCTTGGCCTTGTTAGCCACATATAACTTTTGTCTTTCAAACTTAATGGAAATTGGAAAGGCATCATGGATTTCTGGAAAGGCACCATCAGCATTGCCTGTAATTTTAAGGGCTTTTTCGCCTCTCATTCTTCTTATTCTGAATGGTGGAATTTGCGTTTGACTGGTTGATTTTTTTAGAATCATCCCGCGACTGTCTGCTGTGTTTTCGGGTGATATTTTTCAGAAACTCTTGTATTTTGCATTCTTAGTTGATGCTTTGGTGTAGTTGAGTTGATTGATGTGTTTGAAACACTTTTGTATCATCTTTTGCTGATTAGTGGAGTTTTTGTGGTCCTCGGCCTCGTGGTTTTACTCTCTCACATCAGGAGGGGTTTTCCACATTAAAATTGTTGTGTTGATTTTCTTGTGTTTTCATTTCGCTTTAATTGTGATTTATATTCATTGGGGTTGCCTTGTTTAATTCTGTTGCGTGTCATTGGGAAGACTTTGTTGGTATTTGTGATACGTGTGGTATTGCGGTTGTTTGTTTTCCCAACAAGTGGTATCGGAGCCCCAGTTAGTTGATTTAGTTTCGAAGTGTTTTTGGTGAACTTCTTTTAATTGGAGAAATGGAAGCCAACATGAATATGATGATCACTTTGAATGGGTTTAATTATGCCATATGGGAAAATAAAATAGAGGATCTTTTGTAGGTGAAAAACTATTTCTTGCCGGTTTTCTGTGCGGAAAAACCTAATGATAAAACAGATGAAGAGTGGAATTTGTTGCATAGACAAGTTTTTGGTTATATTAGACAATGGGATGATGGCAATGCTTTAAATCACATTAGTGAGGAGAAACATTCTAGGTCTTTGTGGAAAAAACATGAAGACTTGTATGCCCAGAAAACTGGAAACAATAAGATACTTTTTATGTATAAATTGATGAATTGGAGATATCATGATGGAACTCCTATGTCTGATCATTTGAATACTTTCTTGGGTATTATGAAACAACTTAATGCTATGGGTATTAAGTTTGATGATGAAGTGCATGGATGGATGCTTCTTGGCTATTTACCGGAATCGTGGGATGTTTTTTGAAGTTCTCTATCTAATTCTACCCCAGATGGTGCTATGACCATTGATCTTGCTAAGAGTAGTGTGTTGAAGAAGAGACAAGGAGGAAGGCACATGGTGTTTCCTCACAGTCGGATGTCTTGGTTACTGAGTCATGGGGGAGAAGTCAAAGTAGAGCTTCTGAAGATAAAGGTCGAAGTAGAAGTAAATCTAAGGGCAAGTACAAAAATTTTGAATGAAATCACTGTGGCAAGAAGGGACACATCAAGAAATTTTTCTTTGAATTGAAACGGGAGAAAAAGGAAAATAATGACAAGAAAGATGATAAGAAGAAGGAAGATATAGTTAATACGACTTTTTCTGATGATTTCCTTGTGTTTCAAGAGGTTGATGATATTATTCTTGCTGATGATATGACTAGTTGGGTTGTTGACAGTGGTGCTTCAGTCCATTTTACTTCAAGAAGAGAGTCTTTCACATCATACACTCCATGTGACTTTGCTGATGTGAGAACGGCTCAGGATTCTATCTTAAATTGTGCAGGTGTTGGAGATATTAGTTTGGAGACGTCTAATGGTACCAAACTGATTTTTGAACGGGTGAAGCATGTTCCATGGATCCGGTTGAATTTGATTTCTGTTGGCAGACTGTGTGATGATGGTTATAATAGCTCATTTTCTTGTGATAAGTGGAATCTCACAAAGGAGTCTTCAGTTGTGGCTAGAGGTACAAAGACATCAACAACTTTCTTGACTCAAGCCAAAGTTATTGTTGATGAGGCTCATGCAGTGGAGTCACGCGATGAGACTGATTTGTGGCATAAGAGGTTATGTCATATGAACTTGAAAGGAATGACTGTCTTATCTATGAAAATTTTATTGTCTTTTTCTAACAGTTTGCATTTGGAAAAGTGTTCTCATTGTCTCGTAGGGAAGCAATCTAGAGTTTCTTTTAAATCAAATCCACCTTGAAGAAAGTCAGAAGTACTTGAGCTTGTTCATTATGATGTTTGTGGTCCTATGATGACAAGGACGCTTGGTGGTTCCCGCTATTTTGTGACTTTTATTGATGATCACACAAGAAAATTTTGGATGTACAATTTGAAGACAAAAGATCAAGTGTTAGATGTGTTCAAGCAGTTTCAAGTTTTTTGTTGAAAAGGAAACTGGAAAGAAGTTGAAGTGTATTCGGACTGCAATGGAGGTGAATACAAAGGTCCATTTCATTATTACTGTAAGCTGCATGGTATCAGACATAAGAGAAATCAGCCAAAGACACCGCAGTTGAATGGCTTGGCGGAGTTGATGAACAAAACATTAGTGGAGAGAGTCATATATTTGCTTTCACAAGCTGGATTGCCTAAATCCTTTTGGGGTGAAGCTTTGTGTACAGTGGTTCAAGTACTAAATATGTCTCCCTGTGTTCCTTTGCAGAGCGATGTTCCTCAGAAGGTATGGTCAGGTAACAATGTATCTTACCATTATTTGAGAGTTTTTGGTTCTAAAGCTTATGTTCACATTCCTAAATATGAGAGGTCTAAGGTTGATGTTAAGACTAAATAGTGTATTTTTCTGGGTTATGGTCAAGATGAGTTTGGGTACAAATTTTATGATCCTGTTGACAAGAAAGTGATTAGAAGCCGAGATGTTGTGTTTGTAGAGAATTAGACTTTGCAGGATGTTGATAAAAATCAGAGTTCAACACCTCATGCTAGTGATGGTTCAGCTGACTTGGAGATAATTTCTCCTGCACCCATAGAGGAGCATGGTGCAGTTGATGACAAGGGTAATCAACATGATGATGCAGTTGATTTTGATCAGAACATTGACGATGATATGATTGAGGAACCAGTACCAGATAAGGCTCTACCCGTTATTCCTAAGAGATCTACTAGAGAGAGACACCATTCTACTAGATATCCAGTGACTGAATATGTTTTGCTATCAGATAGTGGCGAGCCAGAATGTTTTGAGGAGGCCATGGATGATGAAAATAAAGATAAATTGCTTGATTCTATGAAAGACGAGATGGAGTCGTTGCATTACAATCACACATATGAGTTGGTGAAATTGCCTAAGGGGAAGAAAGCTTTGAAGAATAAGTGGGTCTTCAGAATTATGAATGAAGACAATAATTCTAGTCCTCGGTATAAGGCAAGATAGTAGTCAAAGGTTTTGGTCAAATAAATGGCATTGATTTTTGTGAGATTTTCTCTCCTGTTGTGAAAATGTCTTCTATTTGGATTGTTCTTGGCTTCGCAGCTAGTCTTGATTTGGAGGTTGAGCAGATGGATGTTAAAATGGCTTTTATTCATGGTGATTTGGAAGAAGACATCTACATAGAGCAGCCAGAGGGTTTTCAGGTGAAAGGAAAGAGGATCTTGCGTGCAAGTTGAGGAATAGTCTTTATGGGTTGAAGCAAGCGCCTAGACAGTGGTATAAGAAGTTTGAGTTTGTCATGAAGGAGCAAGGTTACCGGAAGACTACTCCAGATCATTGCGTGTTTATTAACAGATTCTCAGAGGATGGTTTTATCATTCTTTTACTTTATGTTGATGATATTTTGATTGTTGACAGGAATGCTTCAAGGATTGACAGGTTGAAGCAGTAGTTGAGCAAGTCTTTTGCCATGAAAGACTTGGGCCATGCAAAGAATATTTAAGGATGCAGATTACTAATGACAGAGAGGCTGGGAAAAATTATTTGTCACAAGAGAAGTACATATAGAAGGTGCTTCAGAGATTTAGCATGAGTGATGCTCAAATAGTGGCCTTCTAGCGATGATGAAAAGGAAAAGATGTAGAAGGTCCCATATGCTTCAGCAGTGGGTAGTTTGATGTATGCCATGGTATGTACTAGACCAGACATAGCTTATGTTGTTAGTAAGGTCAGTCGTTTTCTTTCTAATCCTGGTAGAGAGCATTGGAATGCTGTGAAATGGATTATGAGATATCTCAGGGGTACTGCAGATTTTTGCCTTACTTTTGGTGGTGAAAAACCCGTGTTTGTTGGTTTCACTGATTCTGATATGGCTGGAGATGTTGATTCTTACAAATCTACTTCAGGATATTTAGTTAAATTTGCAAGGGGAGCTGTGTAATGGTAGTCGAGGTTGCAAGAATGTGTTGTTCTTTCACCTACTGAAGCTGAGTATATTGCATCAACTGAAGCGTGTAAAGAGTTGTTGCGGATGAAGAAGTTTCTCCAGGAGCTTGGTTTAAAGCAAGATCAGTATTTGTTGTTTTTTGATAGCCAGAGTGTTATTCATCTTAGTAAGAATGCAGAATTTCATTCTAGGACCAAGAACATTGATGTTCGTTATCATTGGATTCTTGATGTGTTGGAGTTAAAGTTGCTAGGACAGGAAAAAGTGCACATGGATGACAATGGTGCGGATATGTTGAAAAAAGCATTGACAAGGGAGAAGCTTGAAATATGTCGTTCTTTTGTGGGAAAGACGAATTCCTCCACAATGTCGTGAGGGGGAGATTTGTTGGGTGGATCACTCCTTTGTGAAGCCCAAGCCCAATAAAAAATTGGAAAATTAATAACAAGTCAAGTAGTATTTAAGGGAACAAATTAGGTTAATTTTTCCATAATCTTCAAAATCTTTTACCACAAAACTAGAGGCAATATTCGTAGCTTTTGTTGGTGTTACATCTGGAATTTTCCGGCGACAATTTGGCATCGAAACAGACTTTGATCGGCATGAGATTTTGAGGGCTTGTTAGACACTCATTTTTCTTCAATATGAACAGTGGAATTTGCGTTTCAACGGTTTAATTTTCCGGAATTATCCCGCAACTGTCTGCTGCGTTTTCGGGTGATATTTTTCAACAACTCTTGTATTTTGCATTCTTAGTAGATGCTTTGGTGTAGTTGAGCTGGTTGATGTTTTTGAAACACTTTTGTATCAACTTTTGCTGATTATTGGAGTTTTTGTGGGCCTCGGCCTCATGGTTTTTACTCTCTCACATCGAGAGGGGTTTCCACGTTAAAATTGTGGTGTTGATTTTCTTGTGTTTTCGTTTCATTTTAATTTTGATTTATCATCATTGGGCTACCTCGTTTAATTACGTTGCGTGTAATTAGGAAGAATTTGTGGATATTTGTGATATGTGTGGTATTGCGGTTGTTTGTCTTCCCAAAAAAACCATTGGCTCAAACTCATCCATTAAGCCTATTAGGAATTTCAAAAGATGTTCAGCCTCCATACGATCCATTAGTGTGATACTTGCTTTGCAGTGACATTGAGGATCACAAGAATAGACTGGCATAGAGCTGGTGGTCTTGATTTCTTCCATCATAAAATTTAACTTGGTGAAACATTGATTGATAGAATCTTTACCTTGCTTCAACAGATGCAATTTTCCAAGAAGATCTGAAAGCCTCAAGGCATCAACATTCAAAAATATTGCAGCAAGATTCTTCCAAAAAGCATGTGCCCTCTCGAAATACATCAAACTTTATGCAATGGTGTTCTCTACAATATTCAAGATCCATGATCTCACCATTGTATCACGCTGTCTCCATGCATGAAAGTCCGAAGAATTTGTTCTTGTATTTTTGATTGTGCCGCCTACGAAGCAAATTTTATTCTTGGCAATCAACACCATCTCCAAAGACATTTTCCATGGATTATAGTTGTTGCCATTCATCAATGGCTGAACAAGAACCAGAGACGGATTCCCATTAGGATGAATGTAGAATGCACTCGAGAAGCTTAATTCTTGTTTCTTTGTTGCCATGGCTATCAAGAAATCTAGAACTTATCAAAGATAAAAAAAAACACCGAGAAAACGATCAGGAAATGATAAAAAATAAACCTCAGAAAATGATCATAGTTTACTCTCAAGAAACTGTAGACACAGAAAATATGAAGCATTCTCCTATGATTCTTCGATAACAAGAGAAAACGTAGGAAAAAATTCAGAAATTCTCACATTTATGCTTTGATACCATGTTGAAGTTTGTAGAATTACAAGCAGAAAAATAAAGTGCAGAATTATTATTGATGGACTGAAAGTTACAAGTTAAATTGAAATGTAGCTAATCATGAGGTTTTTATAGCTTCATACACCTCATGAAACAATTAAGAGTAAATTAAATACGTTTACAACAACCTATAATAGAATGACTATTTTCTACACTAAACTGCTCTGTAGTCTGTTGAGACTTCATATGGTCTGCTGAGTTCATCAGCAGACAGCACTGAGCATTCCCTTAGTCCTTATACACCATCTCCTATGTGAGACGAAGCACCGAGGGCCTTAAAAATCGCCCCTCAGCTCGAAACCCGCTAACCTATGAGACAAAGTCAAGCTTACAAGTGTAGATTCCGCAATAGTCGAGATGACCGTCAGCCCTTATCACATGAGCTCAACCCATGCTATTCTATTGTTTATGTGTTTATGCACTATGAATATCCCTTGTAATCGCCACGTAAGCACCCACTATATAAGCCCTATAAATAACGGCAGCTTATACCCTAAAAGGGGAGGCATAATAATAAATGTGGGCCAAGCCCTATAATTTTATCTCCAGCTATTGTGTTCTTGAGCTTCTTAATATCTTCATATATTTCTTGAGGTAAAACATAGCAAAAACACCACAGTTGTTACAGATATCCAATCCAAACACTCGATATTATTTTTTGTGATATTTCTGACAGTATTAGTTGGCTCCGTTACCGGGAAATCTGTGCGTTCTAGCATTTTTCTCCCGTTAAATCTGAGTTTCATAGCCGCCTTCTTCAGGTGCGACTCCCAAAAGTCATACTTCTCTACTTTTCCGGCACTCAAAGCTGTACTTCATGCTTTTTCCGGTGGAATATCATCGGGTTCTTCATCTAGTTCTTGCAGAATCCCCAGATTTGTGAGAGACTCGCCCGAAATCCGAAAAATCTAGCACGAAACTCTCACATCTCCCCCCAAAAATCCAATAAAAGCTTTGAGGCCGCTCCTAGTCTTAGAATCTTCGGTCGGTTCAACATTTCTTCTTAATAAATCACCTCAAACGTTAATGAATACTCATTTCCATCGTAAGCATGTTGAAAACAAGGTCAGCTGGTCATGAACTACACAAGGGCCTACATCCAAACACCAAAAACTAGCATGAATGCCATACAACATGCAGACAGCACGATAGTGGGTCACAGCTTCGTACAGCCTGACCCTAACGTACATCTGATACGAAGTCCTCAAGGTGAGGACGTATCTTAGCCCGATGCATATGCTTTTATCAACATCGGAGCGAGATCAAAAGAATTACTAGGTCAACTCACTCCTGTTAAGGAGCACAACAAGGGCAAAAATATAGGTGAATGATCTCATCCATCCCGATCTTAACAACTGTCTCCCTTCAAGGAGATTGAGGCATATGAGAAACTCTACACGAAAGCATTGTTGGCATATGGCTCCTATGCTGAAAGGATTCATCAGACTAACCAAGAGCTCATCCGATGAAATCCACCAACTCTCCCCAATAGGGAGTTTGTTCCTCCACCGAGATCCACGGCACTAGACATGTATATTGATGTCCCAGAACACTCGAGGGGGCCATCCATCCCTCATACGAAAGAGATAAGTGTTCACTCCTCAGCTAGGAGACCCCAGGCTCGCAGGCCCATTCACGATCACTTGGGTTCCCTCACGAGAAAGCAGGACAAGAAAAAAAGCAAAGAAAGAAGCGACGAGGTGCAATCATCTAAAATAAATCTGGAGCCAAGATTGGGAAATCAACCTCAAGAGGCTGATCATCGGGCTAAAAGTTCTATCTTGGTGAGCAGCCACAGACAACCTGTTCCGCCTATCCCCCACCCATTTGAGGAAGTAATTGATGAATTTCAGAAGTAGGTTGAAGAGTTATAGAAAGAAAAGCAGGGAAAGGAAGGTAGGCAATCTATGAGAACCAGTGCTCTCGGTGAAGAGATTTTGAGCACGACATATGAATGGAATCACTACCCTCAGTTTCAAAGTAACACAGGGGCAACATGCACGTACAACTGGCTTTTGTCATTTCAAACAAGACCAGATGGGCCACAAGACACGAGTCGTCCTAGTGCATAGCATTTATGGGCGCGATGCATGATCGAGTTGCGGCATGGGCTCGAAACCTGCCTCCGAGATCGATTCAATCATGGGAGGATCTCTGGACAATGTTTTCTACCAAATTTAAAACAGAAGGACTGCCAAAGAAAACATAGGTTGATCTGTTTGAAATTCGTCACGGAGAGAATGAATCGACGCGTAGCTTCACGAACAATTTAACAAAGTTTGCGTAATGACAAGAGGTTTGAGCGATGATATGGTCATGACCAGCTTTGAGACTGGCCTAGCAAAGGGCTACCTCATATCTCACTTCGCCCTTGACCCATAAGAAATTTGTGAGAAATGCTGAGCAGAGCATGAAAGTAGGGAGCATCCGAGCCTCCACCAGCATCATCATCTCCCAAAGGAAAGGCCAAGACCGAGCCTGCTGTAGTTAAGGAAAATACCAACCAGAATCGGGATCTCAAAAAGTCTGAGAAGTTTCATGAGCAACGTTACACTCTTCTTATTGCACTGATATCTCAAATCATGCATGAAGTGAAAGACGAGTTGCTGCCTCCATGCCCAATGAGAGAAGATCCGGATGGGAAGCGCGACATGCCCTAGTACTGTCACTTTCATAAGGATAATGGTCACAACACTGATTCATGAAAACATCTCAAGTGGGACATTGAGAGGCTAGTAGCCCGATGGGCACTAAATCATTAAAAATAAATTGGGGGTCAGGCCAATAGGGGTGGCCCTCTAGCTCATCAAAGAAGAGGAGAAATTGATGCGATAACGGAGGAATTCTAGCAACCATCAGTTGAAATCGTAGATCAACTCTCTGAACCACATAGACATGGGCAAACCAGTTGTCCTGCACGGGTCGGAACAACCAATCTCGTTAACCCCCAGCGATCTAGTGGACCGCCGGATGTGTCCGGGATGCCCCTCCTTATGACAGTTGGAATTAACGGCCTCACGGTGCACAAATTTTTAGTCGACATGTGAGCCTGCGGATATCACGTATAACCATTTCTTCAAGAAATTAGGCTACCTCGATTCGCATATGAGACCTCACTTCGGTATCCTAGTGGGTTTCACAAATCACAAGGTCCATGTGAAGGGGCCATCGACATCGAAGTACTAGTAGGCGACTATGGTCCGTTCCACCAAAAGGTAACTTTTCTTGTTGTCGACTTCCAATAAGAACATAATGTGATTTTAGGGATTTCAACCCTTAGATCTTTCCAAATGGTAGTCTCCATCCGGTATCATAGAGTAAAAATCCCTGTCGCAGACAAAGTTAGCGTGTCAGTAAGTCATCTAGGGGAAATGCTTGAGGAAGTCCGAAAGAATCGGGCAGAAAACAAGAGAGCTCAGCTTAACCCGCTCAAAGGACGAGTCATCGCTCTGGGTAGGTTCAACTCCAAGTCTACTGAAATATGTGATCGCGTGCAAAGCACTTACTAGCAATAGGACTAGGTCTACCATAGTAGAGTACTGGCGATTCAAGGTCGATCCCATGGAGACTCTTTAGAACGTCTAATTATCTAGATTGAGCTTGTCACAATTAACGGACTACAACCAACTATAATATATACAGTAATTAAACTGGTGCCACAAACTAACAAGGCTATTCTATTTCACACGGATGTAAGAAGAGTTTCTAATGTATTAGTTCAATTATGAGTAATTAGTTATTCCCCCGACACATGCAAAAGTCCTCCCCATTGGTGAATTTAAATTCATTGTTCAGCTACGGGTACAAATCCTAACCCTATCTACTCCGACCATGGTAGTAGACAATCTATACGCAAGCTACCCGCCTTAATTGTTCCGTAATAGCCCATACGCATAAAGAACTAGAGATGTCGGTATTGAGCGCTAACTCATACCGCTAACCCGCCTAGACTGCTATCGACACTGATCAGTACGTTCCTCGGGTCCATCAAGATAATGTCCAAATAACACTTCACTATCAGTACTTCATGCTAATTTATGATGACATGCAAATAGTTGATCAATCTACTAACATGTAAATTGAATCTATCAATCAACGTAGCTGGCACCAATTATCATGAACTAGTAATTTACTAGGTATTCAGATCTAGCGATATCGACCGTCGCAGATCTGAAGAACGTAATCACCATTTCATAATTTCTTCACCAACGAATTAGATCTATAACACATGGGGTAAAATAAACTAACTACTACATAATTAAAGTAAATAAACAGTTAGTACATAGTAGTCGAATAGAACAACGACAGATCTACATCTTGGAAAAGACAGAAAATCATACCCTCAAAGACGAGTGTAGATCTCCCTCGGATATCTCCTTAGGCGGCAACTCCGTCGTCTCTCCAACCAGAACTCAGAAAATAAATAAAATAAAGAACAAGGAATTTTTATTGCATAATTTTGCCTTGACATTTGTGTACTACCAATGTTACATTGAATTCTAAGGCGAAGCCTCTTATTTATAACTACATAAACCGACTTAGAAACACCTAGATCTACCCCTCGTCCAAGAAAACACGTTTCGGAAGATTTTGGACCCTCGGTAAGTCGGTGGTAGACCTCGGTAAACCGAAGGTATTTTGTCTTTTTCTTTCTGCCGACTTAGCTTGGAATGTTCTGGAATACCCAAGGCCCAATCCTTTCATTCAGTCCACTCCAGATCCATCCATAATGCTTAGCCCAATATTTCGTATTCTGAAAATAATCAAATAACACACGAAATAATATCGAAATCGGAAAAATAAATGTTAAGTACATAATTCTCGAATCACGAGCCCGACATATGATATTCAACTTAAATGGTTCATATTTATAGGTCGAAACAACTATTTTTAGCTCATAATAGATAGAATGTTGATGCCGTAGGATAGACTACTTTAACCGTCATCAACTACCCTCCACTAGCCCTTTGCTCATCCTCGAGTAGAGTTTGAAGGCGGAATGTACCTCGAAGAGTGAACCCCAACAAATACCCCATATTCAATAAAGATTTCCGGCAGAACATACATCAAACCACAATCCATCAGCTCCCCATTAATCACTACTTATCATACAACAATGTGTCATGTGATGAATCAGTCATGATAGTGCGTTCGCGAGGAGAATCAATTGAATTAACCCCTTAATCTTAATTTACCTGCACATACACTCGTTCATCTTGCCTTCAGAATTGGTTACACAACATGGTACCTTAATCGGGCCAGGCAGACTCAGGGACTGAGTCTTGCTCTTAAGTCCTTGTTTGTTTCTTTTTATGCGAGGGTCGTGCCTTTTTTACACGAGTTCGCTTCCCTTACTGCCTTTATTGCATATATTTTATCATTTTTTCAATTTTTTTTCTGGCAGGTTTTCTCACTATTTTTTTTCTCTCTTTCTCTCTCACAAGACCGTTTTGTCCCGGATACCTAATTTGGCATTCAAGTTGCTTCCCTTGTCTTACAACAATTTGTTAAAGTATATAGATAGACAAATAATGATTAGCGGTTAAAACAATTAATCATCTGATCTCAAACACTTCTTAGTCAGATTATGTGCTCAAATATTGAGTGCATTGATAGAATAACATAAGTTACTACTTCATGCAACATAATATATGCTCCTTCTTTCATACTAAATTGAATATGCTATAGCCAACTTCAAATTAAACGTGGGCTCATGTTCTACCGATTCCATACTCGAAAACGTGCAATAGGCAAGCTAAAAACAGGATTTCAAAATTTTCAAAATTATTCCATGTATCGATTATCCAGCTAAGACGCCTACCCCTATTTATTATAGACATTGTCCCCAATGACTAATAATAAAGAAAAGAAAAGGTACTTAGCTCTGGAATTGATCGGCTGATTCAAAGTGAATCCTGGAGCAGAATCATTAGGTCCTAGGCCATCCATCTTCCAAGTTGTTACCTGATTTCCACAATACTTCAAAAACTGTGTGTAACATGCGAAGGGCAAAAAGAAAATAATGTGGCGGTAATTTTGCATACCGGAGGAATGCGCAAAAATAGTTTAAGCCACTATATTCTTTTATCTGCCTAAGCAAGACGCGAAAACTTTTACGAGGGTATCACATGAGAATCGTGAAGGAAAAAACCACATATATCTCTAGCCATACGACCGAATATATATGTGATGAAAAAAAACTTGCAATTGTCATGATACTTTATTGACATGAAAAACATAAAATAAACAAAACCAATAAATAAGTGTTTAGAAATAGTTTTGAGTTTATAGCCGCCAGCTCGACTGTACTAATACTGCTCCTTTATTCGTACTTTTGATCCATCAACGTAAAGACTTCCAACTAAGGGTGATACTTGTGCTCTAGGTAATGCTTCAGCCTGTGGCCGTTCACTATGAAAGTCTTCCCAGAGTATTCATTTCTAACTTCACACACACCTGCATTGAAGACTTTCGTTACTATACATGGTCCATACCATCTAGACTTCAATTTCCTAGGAAAAAGACAAAGACGCGAATTATATACCAGCACCTTATCTCCAACTTGAAATGTGCAGTTCAGAATCCTTTTATCGTACAGGTGCCTCGTTATTTCCTTATAAATCTTTGCATTCTCATTCGCTTGAAGTCTAAACTCCTCTAATCTATTCAACTCTAACATTCTCTTCTCACCGGTGAAATTCTCATCTATGTTTAGGAATCTCATAGCCCACAGTGCTCGGTGCTCGAGTTCTATCGGTAAATGACACGCTTTTCCAAACACTATCATATACGGTGACATCCCAATCGTGGTCTTATAAGCTGTTCTGTACGCCCAAAGAGCGTCATCTAATTTCAAAGACCAATCACTCTTTGTGGGATTCACAGTCTTCTCTAAGATCCTCTTTATCTCTCTATTCGTGACCTCTACTTGTCCACTTGTCTGGGGGTGATACGCTGCTGCAATCTTATGTCTAACCCCATATCTCAACATCAATTTTTGAAACAACCTATTACAAAAATAACTCCATCCGTCACTAATTATGGCTCTGGGCACTCCAAACCTCGTCAAAATGTTTTATTTAAGAAACATGTTTTCCCTTGAAAAGGGTTTGGTTTAATTTAGAGGGGGGTGAATAAACTTAACACTTAAAACTTTTTGGAGTTGACAAACTCAGCAAGGTCAGTAGTCTGCTCACTATTAATGTTACTGAATTTGTTGCAGCGGAATATATTTGAATTAAGCCTTATTTATTGTTCTTAAAATGGTGATGCTATGTATTGGATACTCAGTAGTGTAAGTGTGTGATTCAGTTGCTAGTTTCAGTAGGTTGATGTGATCAGTATGTTGATAAAATAATATGCAGTAAAGTAAAGTATGCAAGATTTATAGTGGTTCCAGGTGGTGTAATCCTGTCATTCCACTCTTCTCCTATGATGTTGGAGGAAATTCCCTAGAGATTCTTGAGGTTGCGGTTACAAAAATCCCTAAACTGTTTGTCCTTCACCAATAAATATGGCTTCACAAACTGAACACTTGAAACGGGTGGGGTTGTTGTTCCAAAGTATTCCACTGGTCCTTGAAGGGTAGGATTGCCTCTTCACCAGCTCCACCACAAACAACAGTTCTTGACACCCAAAAGATGCTTCTCTGTCTTCAGCAAACTTCTTGTAAAAGAAGGGCTGAATCAAGTAAGTGATTAAGTTTCAACAGCTTGATCAGGATGAAATGATCAGTAGCTTCAGGTCTTCAAGTGTGTATACTTGATGTAAATTGATAACAGGTTACACTCTGTTGGTCCCTTGAAAAAGGCTTTGGTTAAGTTTAGAGAGGGGGGGTGAATAAACTTAACACTTAAAACTTTTGGAGTTAACAAACTCAAAGAACTTCAAGACTCTGTGACAATCGATAGTCTGGCGATTGTTGATTTTTCAGAGTTTGTTGCAGCGGAATATATTTAATTTAAGCCTTATTACTTGTTGTTAAAATATGATACCAAGTATTAGATACTCAGTAGTGTATGTGTGTGATTAAGTTGCTAGTTCAGTAGATTGATGTGCTAAATGTACTAAATGCAGAATTTAAGTGCAGAAAGTAAGTAGGCAATTTTTATAGTGGTTCCAGGTGGTGTAATCCTGTCAGTCCACTCTTCTCCTGTGATGTTGGAGGTAATTCACTAGAGATCCTTGAGGTTGCAGTTACAAAATTCCCTAAGTTGTTTGTCCTTCACCAATAACTATGACTTCACAAACTGAACACTTGGAACAGGTAGGATAGCTGCTCCAAAATCTTCCACTGGTTCTTGAAGGGTAGGATTGCCTCTTCATCAACTCCACCACAAACAACAGTCCTTGACACACAAAGATGTTTCACTATCTTCAGTAGATTTCTTGTAAAAGAAAGTTTGAATCAAGTAAGTGATTCAGCTTTCAGCAGCTTGATTAGGATGATATGATCAGCAGCTTGGATTCTTCAAGTGTGTAAACTTGATGTAGCTTGATAAAAGATTACACTTGAAGAATTTTATTGGATCAGTAGGTTTAAGTTCAGTAGGGTCAACAGGGTGACTTCTTGATAAGAATCTGAAGCTCAAGATAATCTATTATTTTTCTCTTAAAAATCATCATAATTTTCTGTAACAGGGGTCTTCTATTTATAGGTGAGAATCCTTGTGACTTATGTTTGAAATTCAAACGTAGCCGTTTCAGATTTGTCCCACCTTGACTTGCTTTTCGTCCCTCAGACATAGTAATCTCGACCTTTGTCGATTTACTTTTTGTCGATTTCGGGATCGCCCACCCTTTGACTTGTATCTATTGGATATACCTATGTTTCTTTCCAACGTCCCTTTAATCTTAGCCATTGATTTGTTGAAAAAATCAAGAGTTGTTATCTGTCCATTTCTTTGTAATCTTCCAATGTAACCTTTGATTAAATCGAAATATATGTTCAGCAGGTTTCTGTGAAAGTAAGTATGCTGAAATAGATAGCAGTCAGCTGATCCAAAGTTGCTATGTTTATAAAACACTACAGCTGACTTCTCTTATATCTAACCTTTTAATATGAAGTTAGATTACACCATTTTGATCATAACTAAGTTCCAATCACCACTTAACTTGTGGAACTTAGACATTGTACACAAGGTATATGTAATCAGTTAAGGTCATCACAGACATCCCTAAATTCTAATTTCATATCCTTGACTTTAAATACTAAGTTTGATCCCTTAACCTTCAATAACTGAGTTTGAACCTCGGCCTTGATCTTGACAGAGTTCCTAAACTAGTCTCTGACTCGTGTATTTCATCGATCTAGACAGTCATCATTGATGAAAGTCGGTGACTTTTTTAAAGGCTTGTTTGATCGAACCTATACAAGATCAAACTCTAATAATCCTATAAATTTGTTCTAGACATCTTTTTGCCTTGCTCTATAACAGCTAGTCTGGCACTCATCACTAAAACTTAAAATAAGTACAACAATTTCCCCCTTTTTGGTGATAATGCCAATACCCTCCTTACAACAAAGCAAAAAGAGTAAAAACACAAACAGAACAAATTCAATCATTTCTCATTATAATCAGTTTTTTCAAAAGATATTACAATCTAGATTCAGCAAAAATAACTTGCAAGTGTAAGTATGCTGATCTAGTTTCTTCTTTCCCTTTCCTGCCTTTCCTTCTCTTGATGTTCTTGATATTCCTTATATCTCTTACAATTTATCTCATCCACTGATTCTCAATAAGGGAAAAATCAATATGGGTATTCACTTCCTTCCACCATTTCTATGACTCAGGTAGAGTAAGGTTGATCTGATGTACTCTGAAGCCTAAACGCATGTATAACTCTTTGAACTCATTCAATGAATCTTTAGCTGATGTAGTGGGTAGACTCCTTCCACCTCTACCACCTCTTCCACCTCTTTCACCTCTGTGTGAAGATCTTAAGGCTTTCACTCTTTCTTCCTAAAACTTAAGCCCCAAAAAGGAATTTAGTCCCTCATGAAAGCCCTTGTCATGGTAAGGTCTTCTCTTGTTGTAGTAAAGCTTCTTATATTCTTTGAAAAGATCATCAGTAAGTGGAAGTCTGCCAGGTGCAGGTTCTATGTATGCATTGGTGTCAGCCTCTCATCTCTTCTGTGCAAAAATTCTAGCAGCCTCTTTTGCTACTGCTGTTTGGCTCTCCTCCCCCTTATTGACATCATCAACAAAATAGGACAGCAGGCCATGAACACTCTCTTGTGAGATCACCAAGTTGTTCAGTTGACCTTCCATGATCTCAGTTCTAGTATCAACTGTAGTGATCCTTTATTTCCTTGTCTGCTCCAGTAGATTGATCCTCTCAGTAAACTTAGGATCCAATCCAGCAGGTTGAAGTGTTCCAGCAGGTTCAGCCACAGCAGGCTTGGGTGCCTCAGCAAGTTTATCAAGTTTTTGTTGGATGGAGGCAAACTGTTCTTTCAAGAATTTCTCCTTTATTGTATTGCCTTGTCTAATTCCTTTCACATCTAGAGCAAGGTCAGCCAAAGCATATTGAGTGGAAGTGATGTTGGAAGCAACTGTTTCAGTAGTTCTTCCTCTATTTTCCACCAAGTTCATTAAATCTTCAAACCTTTGCTCTTGCCTGTCAAGTTGAGTTCTTAACCTTGTAATGTCACTTCTGACAGCCCTCAACTCATCCAACACTTGTGCTGGTACCCCACCAGCCATTCCTCCAGCCATATGTCCAGCAGCTTCATCAGCAGGCTCTTCAACATTGTATTGTGCCCTCTGTCTGCTGACAACCATTGCCCTACTCATGTCCCTTCCAGCAGGGGCAGGACCTTCTTCAACCATAGCACCAAGAATATCCTCCATAATTGGATCTTGTGTAGGTTCCTCAAAAATTGGTACATATGCCTGTTGAGGTTCAGCAGCAATAGTTTCTTCCTTAGGCATTTGAAACTCCTCATCACTGAAGTCATAGTCCAGCAGCTGTTCATCCTCATAAATAACAGCAGTCTGCTAACTATCTTTCCCTTCAGTGGCCTTTCCTCCAGTAGGATCTACTACAGCAGCGTGTTCTCCAACAGCAGTAGGGGTTTCCTCCAAACCCATTGGGAGTTCCAACCTTTTTCCAGTCTTTGTTTGGTCCTCAAAGAACTGCACTCACCACAGATTCCAACCTTTGTTCGGTCTTTGTTTGAACTCTCAGTGACTGAACCTCCTCAAAATGTAATGGTGATTCTTCCAACCCCATCACCATGTCCAACCTTTGTCCAATCACTGTATGTTCCTCAGTGAGTAGGACTCTCTCTTCTACACAAATAAAAGGAAAAGTTGCCATGTTTTCCTCTAAAATTCCTCCAGCATCAACAATATTCTGTAGATCCTCAGTAGATTTAGAGATAGTGCCCTGAGTATCAATCCAATCTTGATATTGAACTGAATCTTCAGAACTAACATCAAGCTCACTATATTCAATAACATTCTCTTCATCCAAATCTTCAGTCTACTGATCCTCACGATCATATCATCCTCCACAACCTTGAATGCATCAGATGTGCCAACCATCCTGTTTCCTCAAAGGTTTATACCATCATTGATTAAGGCCTCCAAATCATCTATGGTGAGATCTTCCAGATCCTCATCCATTTGACTAGTCTACTGGCCCTCAGCAGGCTTGCCAGCATCAGTGGACTGTTCTATACTTGGTTCATTTATCATAGCAGTGCCACTGGCTTCTCCTTGATGTGGGGGATGACCATCATCAGAATCAGTGATGAATCATCACTATTTGGTCCTTCCCTAGGAGTCTTGAACAAAATGCCTTCTTCTCTAACGATACGGGATTTCACCCCTCCATGTGGAATTATCTAGTTGGTCCAGTTGGCATGTGGAAAAGTCTAAGTTTATTATCCACATCGATTCGATTACGAGATGAGTCAGTGAAGTCCACAGCAACCAGCAGATTCTGCAAGTGTCCCACATCGAACACCCATGTTGGTGTTATACGTGTCGAGACAAGGGTCCTAGCCCAGATTCCTAAGCCCAACATCCAGAGAGTTACTTGGGCAGGGGGCAAGGCCCAGTAAGGGTTATTTATGTCAATAGACCAAACCGCCTTAAGTTTAGGGCAGAAGAAGGACATGTGCCTATAAATACACAACTCCAGGAACTACATAAGGCTTGATTCCTGGACATAACACAGGATACGTAGGCAATCCAAGATACATTTTTGGACTCAGCCATAACACACCCAAAAAACATCATCTTTACTACAGTTCTAGCCATTTGATCCCTCTTTAGCTCAACCTTAGATTACACGTGGCCCTGTTAAACCGGTGGTGCATTATTCCGCATCATCATTTGGCACTAGAAGGAGGGCCTTCTACCGGTGAGTTCGTAAAGATATCACAATGGCACCACCTGCAAGAAGACAGAAACCAACGAGCAGCAAGAACCCACAGATCGAAGAGCACATGGATTTAGATCCAGCAGGGGTACAAATCCAAGTACCTGAAATCCCAACTGGATCTAGGCCCGCAGTTGCACAACCACCGAAGACCCAACTTCCCCCGCAGTTACAAGACATGGCCGATCACTTGCCGTCTTTGGATGAAGATTCCTTGAAAAGAGTGGTGGCCTCTACGTTCATAGATAAGGGAATTTATAACCCCCTTGAGGAGCACCTATTAGATCCACCGGATCGAGGGGGGCTCGAGAATGCGAGGGGAAAGAAACCTGTTGATCCTCAAGAGGAATGCGAAGACGAAGTAGTAATCAGCACAACCAACGCCAAGAAGCGTACTGGACACGAAAAGCAACAAAGGCAAGTCGAGGAAAGTATTCGAAACGAGTTTAATCGTATCGTAGGAAAAGACCAGGCTGTAGACTGGCTCGAGTCGGCATTCCGTCCCGAGATAGAGATATACACGATGCCCGAGTTCTTCAACCCACCAAAGATGGAACCTTATGATGGTAATACGGACCTAGAGGACCACCAGTATCGATATATTTCACTGATGAGGTTAAGAAACGCCAACGATGCCATGAAATGTCGTGCTTTCGATACCTTGCTTATGGGTCGAGCTCGGGAGTGGTTTCATAAGCTACGGCCCGGGTCTATCTCAAGTTTTCTACAGTTGGGGTAGAAATTTCAAGATGCTTTCATTGGGAACAAGAAGTTCCACCTCAGTGCTACTCACCTCATTAACATCAAGCAAGAAAAGGGAGAATCAACTATTGATTTCATGAGGCGTTTTAATCTTGAAGCTATGAAAGTGCATAATGCCAGTGATGCACTTCAGGTTAATTCCTTTGTCAGAGGCCTGCGTAATATGAAGCTATACGACAAGTTGTCTAAGAAGATGCCCAATGACAAGGACGAATGTGTGAACATTGTCCACAAGTTTTGCCAAGGTGAAGAGGCTGTGCGTCTGCACACCATTTCACTTGGCCTCAACTCGAGGAATGATACCCGAGGCCAGACCATGGGTCAGCCTATGGGTCGAAACAAAGAAGGAAAGTCAAATGTGTTCGATAGATTGACCGCACTGATCATAGATCGGCTCGGAAAAAAGGGGAATTTAAAAGATCGAGATTTAATCCCTCTCAACCGATCTCGGAGGGAGGTGCTGGCCATCATGATCAAGAAAAAAATTGCACGAACACCGAAACCGATGTCCAAAGATCCAGAAAAAAGAAAAAATACCCACAAGTATTGCGACTATCACAAGGATGTGGGGCATGACACAGAAGAGTGTTTCGACCTGAAAAGAGATATCGATGCGTGTATCCAAGAGGGTCGCTTAGATGAGGTGTTCGATTGATCAGATAAAGACGAGCCCAAGGGTCATAGAGAATATAAGAGAAAGAGTTATAGTGGGGGAAGAGACCGATCACCACGTCGAGATAATCAGAGGCGTCGGGATAGATCACCCGAGCCGAATCGTAGAAATAACCGCAGGGACGATCGTAGGGAAGATCAGAGTCGAGACCCCCATGGGGATAACTGCATCGGATATGATGTCAATACGATTGTAGCCGAGCATGAGTCAGATCGACCCCGATCCAGTCGACAGTCTGTAGACAGATCGAGGGAATCAAAGAAACTTAGGTTCACAACAGAGGTAGGTTATGGACCCAAAGATGATATTCCGAGCTCCCACAGCCACAGTCAAGGGTTGGTGATAGAGGTAGTGATAAGCCGAGGACGGATAAAGAGGGTATGCATGGATAGTGGAAGTGCAGTCAACATCCTCTACTACTCGGCCTTCAAAGCCATAAAGTTGAGAGATGAGGACGTTGTGCCGTTATCGACCCCTTTGTTTGGATTCACAGGGCAGGCCATCAACCCTGTCGGATCGATAAGCTTGCTGACCACAGTTGGAGATGGGGAGAAAGGCCGAACAATGGAGATGACTTATGTTGTAGTTAAGGCCCTATCGGGTTACAATACGATATTAGGTCGACCTGCCTTATACGACCTGAGAGCCATCATTTCTACCTTCCATAACAGCATGAAATTTCCCACCTGGTATGGTACCCATGAAGTGAAAGGGGACGTTGAGGTAGCCAGAAATTGTAGTTTGGTCACAATTAAAAGTAAAGGCGTCAGACAAGTGATAGTTGGGGAGCTAATTCCTGAGGAAGAGGAAGATAAGAGCTGGGTCTCTGTCGACCCGACATAGGAAGTTCGTGTGTGGAAAGAGGAAGAGGGCCAAGGGTTCTAGATCGGGAAGTGGATACCAGCAGAGATAGCAGTACATTGGCTCAATGTCGACCCGAGAAAGAAGCCGATAAGGCAGAAAAAGAGAAACCTCGCCCCCGAGAGGAAAGGGGCAGTAAAGAAAGAGGTTGATAAATTGTTAGTGGATGGAATCGTCAAGGAGGTATTCTACCCAGACTGGTTAGCCAATCCAGTTTTGGTTAAGAAGCCAGATGAGAGCTGGCAGATGTGTGTCGATTTTATGGATCTTAACAAGGCATGCCCTAAATTTCGTATCCACTTCCTAAAATTGATCAGTTAGTCGATTCGACGTTGGGTTTTGAGGTCTTCGGGTTCTTAGATGCTTACAGGGGATATTATCAGATTTTCATGGAACCCCTAGATTCGGAGAAGACCGCTTTTATAACAGAGTTTGGCGCATTCTGTTTTGTAACGATGCCATTTGGCCTGAAGAACGCGGGAGCAACTTATCAGAGAGCGGTTAACAAGATATTCGAGAAGCTGATAGGTCGTAATATGGAAATCTATGTCGATGATTTGTTGATCAAGAGCAAGTCCATAGTACAGTTTCTTGTCGATACCAGAGAAGTTTTCCAGGTGCTCCGGGCTGCGAGTATGAAGCTCAATCCAAAAAAGTGCTCTTTTGGGGTTCGGTCTGGGAAGTTTCTGGGCTATATGATTTCGAAAGATGGAATTCGAGCTAACCCAGACAAGATCGATGTCCTCAAGAATATGCCCGCAACTCGTAGCGTCAAAGAAGTACAGCTTGATTGGCAGTCGGATGGCGACCCTCAACCGTTTCTTGTCGATATCAGCGCAAAGAGCCCTACCCTTTTTTAAGATATTGAAGAAGGCAAGTCCGTTCCAGTGGGATGGCCAGTGTCAGAAAGCATTCGACGACCAGAAGGAATATTTATCTGATTTACCAACACTGTCTTCACCTCGGGAAGGAGAGAAGCTCCTGGTTTACCTAGCAATCTGTGAAGAGGCAATTAGTGCAGTGTTAGTTCGAGAAGGAGAACAGGGGCAGGTTCCAGTGTATTTTGTGAGTAAGGCCCTACATGGAGCTGAGATCAGGTACACACCTACTGAAAAATTAGTATTGGTTTTTGTTCACGCATTGAGAAAGTTGAAGCCGTATTTTCAAGCACACCCTATTGCTGTAATAACTGACCAACCTCTGAAACAAATTTTAGCCAAGCCCGAGACATCGGGTCGATTAGCTAAATGGGTTGTCGAATTATTGCCTCGAACGGCAGTTAAACGCCAAGCTCTGGCAGACTTCATTGCCGAGGGTTTATCTATTCAGCTAGAGCAGGAGAAACAAACATCGGAGGAACAGTGGACCATCCATGTCGATGGTGCGTCCAGTAAAGAGGGGGCAGGAGCTGGGTTGCTTTTTGTCAGTCCGAAGGGAGAAGAATTCCCTTATGCACTTCGATTCGAGTTCAAAGCCACCAACAATGAGGCAGAGTATAAAGCCATGATTACGGGTCCAAAGTTGGCATCCAAGTTGGGAGTCGATAATCTCCTTGTATACAGCGACTCTCAACTCGTAGTCAATCACATACAAGGTGAATATAAAGCCAAAGAAGAAGCTATTAAAATTTATTTGAAAGTCGTCCAAGGGTTGATATCGAAATTCAAAATGGTTCGCATCGAACAGATACCTCGGAGCGAAAACAAAAGGGCCGATGCGTTGTCCAAAATCGCATCGAATTTCAAATCAAAGAGGAAGGTCCTGGTCGAAATGTTAGCAGAGCGAAGCTACAATGAGGTCGATGTGCAACCAGTTACTCAGGGATCGACATGGATGGACCCGATAGATCTGTACTTGGAAGACGGAATCCTCCGGTCTGACAAGTCCCAAGCCAGAAAGATTCGATTGCAAGCCTCCAGGTATGCATTGTTTGATTACGTTCTTTATCGTAAATCTTTTGTAACCCCATGGATGCGATGTGCCTTGGAGGAAGAGGGGGCATATCTGCTCGAGGAAATACATCGGGGAGTTTGTGGCAATCATTGCGGAGCTTGAATGCTGGCGAGGAAATGTAAGCTAGCAGGTTATTTTTGGCCGTCCATGCAAAAAGATGCCAATCGATTTGTGATGACATGCAGAGCTTGTCAAGAGCACGATGTGGTGACACACCAACAAGCACAGGAAATGAATGCCATCAAGTCGGTATGGCCGTTTGATGAATGGGGGGTCGACATAGTCGGGGCTCAACCTCGAGCTCCGGGCAATTTGAAGTTTGTGGTGGTGACAGTTGATTATTTCACAAAATGGGTCGAGGCCAAGGCTCTCACCGACATCAGGGCCTCGACCAACAAAAAATTTCTTTGGGAAAATATTTTATGCAGGTTTGGGATTCCAAAATACATAATCTCTGACAATAGGACCCAGTTTCTAGATGAAAGAGTGCAGAGTTGGCTGAAGGAGTATAAGATCGAGCATAGAACAACCTCAGTGGCCCGACCTCAGTCCAATGGACAGGTCGAACAGACAAATAGGTAGATTAAATTTGGTTTGAAGAAATGGCTAGAAGATGAAGGTCGGGATTGGGCAGCTCAGCTACCTAGCATACTATGGTCGTATCGAACAGCACCCAATGCAACCATGCAGGAGACTCCATTTGCCATGACTTATGGATGCGAAGCAGTAATACCTGTAGAGATCGGGCTAGCATCGCCTCGGGTTTTGGCCTATAACGATCAGACAAATGCCACCGATCTACTTCAAGAGAAAGATAACGTCGAAGAGAAGAGAGAGGTTGCAGCACACCGAATGGCCAACTACAAAAGAAAGATCTCACAGTATTACAATGCAAGAGTGAACTATAAGTACTTCCAAGTAGGGGATCTCATGTTGAGGAAGAATGAAGCAAGCAGGCAAGACCCAATAGGCAAACTCGAGCCGAATTGGGAGGGTCCATACAAAATTCTGAAAATGCATCCTAAGGGATCGTATCAGCTGGGCAGGTCGGACGGAAGTACAACGCCTCGAACTTGGCATGCCACCAACCTCAAAAAATATTATGTTTAAACTGTTTGTTCATTTTATGACATTTGCAACTCTACTTTCCTAGATACTTGTAACAGATCGATGCGACAATTAATCTCGATGTCTTTTATTCAAATAGTTTTCTTTTCTAATTATGCTTAACTTGCAAGCTCATGTAAAAAAGAAAAGGAAGCTGGAAGAAAAAAGACCAAAATTCGACTTCAACAACAAAACCTCAACACGATGAAGTTGGAGTAAAATAGTGAATAAAGCCATGTCAATGACATTGATTATCTCACTCCCCACCTGCCAAAAAGCCACGATGCGAGGCAGTTGGAAGATCCCGCAGGCTGGTTTGAGGTGGAGGCATCGGGGTCGACTGGATCATCCAACTCGAGATTCTCCTCTCCATCCCCCTCCATGGCAGGGGCCATATAATTGTCATATAAAGACACACCCACCTTGAATTCTGTGAAATATCGGCCGTATCGAGGGATGGCCTCTAGATCGGACAAGTGGGCTTTCTCGATGCTAGACACTTCGAAGTCCGGGATGACCGTCTTGACTTGATCAAGGGAATTCAAGAATCCACCCTTCATAGCCTGACTCGTCAGCAATGTCAGGTCATTCTCGAGCTCTACGGAAGCTAAGAAGTCCTTTTTGGCCGCCTTCAGACGAGTTGTAAAGCTATCGACCTCAAGCTGAAGGTCGTCTCGAACCTTGAGGGATTTCGCCAATTCAGCCCTCTCTTCATCGAGTTCTGACTTCACCTTAGCAAGCTCGGATAAATCTTTACACGCTGCAGACAACTGGTTCTGAGCAGTGGCCAGGTCAGATTCAGTCTGAGGTGTCGGCCATCCAACTTTTTAACTGCCAACTTCTTCTTTTCGATCTCCGAATTCAACCGGTCGATGGTCTCCCTCTGTTCCACCAAGGCTGCTGATGGAGACTCAATTCTGGCCATGGCCACCTTAGCTGCTAGCCGAGCCTGCAAAGGAAAGTACTGTTAATGTCTAAAATAGGCAAAAGCCCCAAAATTGAGGGAAATAAAATAAAGACTTATAGCTCGGTTGCTTTTCATGAAGAAGTCATGCAACTATACCGGAGACATGGCTTCAATCTGTGTAACACTCAGTCTAGGGATTGGGTCGGTAGCATTCGAGCTAGGAGGAGCGAGGTTATGAGTTTCTTTTCCGACTTCATGCCTAACCTCGGTTGTCTTCTGACGCTTCCTCGAGATGAGGCTTCCTTCAGTCGGCTCAGTCGCTCGAGCCTCATCAGGTTGATCTCTCAGAATTTTGGATGTCGACACAGGAGTTGAAGCTTGAGCCGGAGTCCTCTGACCTCCGGAGATTATTGCACCAGACACTGGCTTTTTCGACCTGATGCCGACCCGTTCTTGAATCTGTTTGGGATCAACTTTCTTAGGGTCAGGCACATTGCCGACCGCCTCCAACTTTGAGAAGAATTCCACTGCAAGCACAGAAAAATTGACATCAATGTACAGTCAAAACAGAGGCAAGTATATAAAAAGAAAAAATACAGAAGTATAACAGCTCGACAGAGTAAATAAAAATCCTTCACAAAACTCGAACGTCCTCGTCGAGTTCCAGATAAGCACCCGGACCCGCCGTCTTGACATCAGCAAAAGGGTATAGAGAATATAGGTTTCGAGTTGCAATATCGGGGTTAGCCCTCTCGAGAATCCTACATTCGCGGGGAGCATCAGAGTCGAGCCTGTCATGCATTTTCTTGGGCCTTTTGTACCAGGTATGGATATCGATATCTTCCAACCCGTGTCGGATAAAGAAAAAAGAGCTTCCACTCATTCTGAGACGAGGTCACTCTCCTCACAAACTCCGAGACCAGGGGACGTCTCTAAAAAGTGTACCATCCCGCATCCTGTAGGCCTTGGATCGAATAGTACTGTCAAAATAAGCGAACTGAGAATTCGACCTTGGCAATCCGACATGCCAGCACGAAGCCCATAACACTCCTAACTCCATTTGGAGCGAGTTGGGTAATGCAGATCTGAAAGTGTCGGAGGATTTCTATGAGAGACGAGTCGAATGGAAACCTTAATCCCTTTTTCAATTACGCCTCATAAATGGCACAGAACCCATGAGGAGGATCACAGGCATATTGATGGCTACCGTGAGACACTTTGCGGTTTTCGGAAGAGTCTGGAATGCCATATCTTAAACAGACGGCTTTGGCTTTTTTCTGAGTCAGGTTGGATATGCAACCGTATGGTCCTTGACCCTTCATCCTTGTTTGGCGTTTGGCAGCAGGTCAAGAAGATGATTCTTCTTGCCCACCTTCTTCTTCTTCTCCGGCTACTCTCTCACCGGAAGTAAGTGGTTGCCCAGAAGTCGTCCTCTCCGCCGATTCCTCTTCAATCGCAACAAGTTCCTCCCTATTTTGAGAGTCACTCTCACTACTAGACATGGAATTGGGGAAAGTACAAGAAACAAAAGACAAAGAAAAGATTTGAGTAAGATAGGGCTTACTTGCGATTAGGGAGTAGGGCAGAGGTAAAGAATGGAAAATGAGAGACTTCAAAGCCTAGGACTCCTTTTATGCTTCACAATCTCCAAATGATTTGAAAGGGCAAGATTTGGGGGCAGTTATAGGGTTTGAAACGCGATAATGAAGAGCAGAATACCCGCGTGGACCAATAAAAAAAGCTTCGTTTACTACACCCATTAATACTGATACACTGTGACGTCATCCTACGACAGCCTACGTCGACTAGAGGGACAACTGTATTCCCGCCCAAAGAAACCGTGTGTCGAGAAGATAATTCAATTTTTCAGATCCGACCTCAGCTTACGATATGAGCTTCTCCCCGATCTGGGGGTTTTATGATGATACGGGATTTCACCCCTTCACGTGGAATTATCTAGTCGGTACAGCTGGCATGTGGAAAAGTCTAAGTTTATTATCCACATCGAGTCGATTACGAGACGAGTCAGTGAAGTCCGCAGCAACCAGTAGATTCTGCAAGTGTCCCACCTCGAACACCTATGTCGGTGTTATACGAGTCGAGACAAGGGTCCCAGCCCGGATTCCTAAGCCCAACATCCAGAGGGTTACTTGGGCAGGGGGCAAGGCCCAGTAAGGGTTATTTATGTCAATAGACCATACCGCCTTAAGTTTAGGGCAGAAGAAGGACATGTGCCTATAAATACACAACTCCAAGAACTGCGTAAGGCTTGATTCGTGGACATAACACATGATACGTAGGCAATCCAAGATACATTCTTGGACTCAGCCATAACACACCCAAAAGACATCATTTTTAGCTCACCCTTAGATTACACATGGCCCTGTTAAACCGGTGGTGCATTATTCCGCATCATCATTCTCCCATCTCCTTTTCAATGATTTCCGTTAATCTCATTTCCAACAGGGAGGTATCAACCAAGCCAAGAAAATTTTCCACTCCTAATTTTTCAAAAGCCCACTCCTCAAAGTCGGTCATAGGCTCAGCAGCTGATTTTTGTCTCTTGTAAAATCCAAACTTCTATTGGAAATAATCAGCAACTAGCAGGAGTGTAGGATCAACATACCCTTCCTTCTTTTTCTTTTCTTTTCTTTCAAAGGCCATAGTTGGCTTTCTTGGAGCTCTTTGTCCACTTTGTTGACCTCCAAAGGACTCAACAAGCAGATTCAGAGTTTCCTTAACAAATGCTTCTAAGTCAGTAGGTTTCTCAGGTTGTACATTTGTACCTACCACCTCCATCTGCTCCACACTTGGTTCCCCCTGACTTACATGCTCATTAGCAGGGTTAGCAACAGATTGCTCTTCCCCTTGAACTATTGCAGAATTGGTAGGGTCTTGTACTATTGTCTCAATATCCACAGCAGGTGCAGACTCAGTAGTCTGATGTGGTTCTTCAGTAGGCTCAGCAGGTTGCTTAGCAACAACCTCTCTAGTTTCAGTAGGCTTAACAATTTTTAGAGGTTCAGCTTCAATAGCCTCTCCTTCTTCTTCTTCCCTTTGTTCTTCAAGGACCCTCTGTTCCTTGCCTTTTCCATGCTTCTTTTTCTTAGCAATTTCCTTTATTCTCTTGGAAAGTTGCTCTGATTCAACTTCAGCAGCTTTCCTTTTCCTTGTAAGTTCAGCAAGGTCAGTAACTTCAACTTCAACTGGACCCTCAGTAGACTCAGCACTATGTTTCCTTGTTTTCCTAGGCTGTAGCATCTCTGTGATTTTCTGGTGTCAGCAGCCTTCTTTTTTCAGCAACTTTCTTGGGTGCAGCAGATTTAACAACTTGCTTAATCTGCTCACCACCAGCACCATCATCTCCATCATTATCACTTTTAGTTGCTTCAGCATCCACATCTTCATCATCATCCAAACCAGGGATAAGATAGCCAATCTCATTCTTATATCTGGATTTGTTTATTTTCTCAGGTGCAACATCAGCAATCCCCAAGTGATTCAGCAGGGCTTGAATCATCAAACCCAAAGGTAAAGCTTTGGATTTCCTTGTCCCTTCTCTTTCCTCAGTTATCACTTTCTTCATATATTGGACAAAGAATCCAACCCAATCAAACTTCATGCTTTTGCAGATGATGATTAACAGTTCAATCTTGGGTCCTGATAAAGTATCCATGCTTCCACTGAGTCCCAAGATATTCTTTGCTATTATCTTACTCAGCCGGTTGTACTACGTTCATATATGCTTCACATTGATGCTCAGTGTTGATTTAAGAGCATCATTGGTCTTTATTCTGTCAACAAAATCCAATTTTGACAGTCCCATTTCCTCAGGATTAGTTGGAGCATCGTTTACAGGTGCAAAACCAAAAGCTTCCCTCAGCAGGTTTGAGAAAACTTCAATCTCCTGGCCATTCACTGTTGTGGTGAATGTCTCTCTACCTTCTCTTATTTCTCCATAAATTAACAACATTTGTGTAAGATATTCTTTCCAGTCTTATATTGAGCACATCTTTCAATCCTTCGTATCTTCTAATTCTTTTACCAATATTGATAGCTAACTCAGTTTTGTTAGCATCAACAACAAAGCCTTTGACACTTTGGCTTGTTCCAATGTGAATATTATCCTTATCTGCCATTATTTAAGAGAAAGATGAAGATGATAGCTTTCAAATCTGTGTTCACATGGATATATTTGCAGAGAAAATCAATCTGAAAGTTTGTAAGGATCCTCTGTGTATATGTCTGTATATATAGGGACAGGTACTTGAGAGTGTCAGATAATGCACTGTACACGTACTGTAGTCAGCAGTCTGCTGACATAATGTCTCAGCATCCTACTGACAATGTCACTTTGCTGATCTTCAATTCTTCTTGTTTTGTCCAATTGATAATACAGAAATTGAGCAGGACAAAGACCAATTCCCTTGGCAACTTCATTTGCTGAATTGTCCAAACATAAATATGTACATGGAATTGTTGATACCAATGACTAATCTGCTAAGTGAGCTCACCCAACATAGCAAAGACTAATCCCCTTGGTGAATTCCAGAACATTGCTGATCATAGGTGTATCAGTCAACTTTTATAATTCCAAGTTCAGTCCTTAACTTAGCAAATCTTTCACTATCCAATGGTTTTGTGAAAATATCAACAAGTTGATCTTCAGTAGGGATGTAAAGAACCACCACATCCTTCTTTTCAACCTGATCTCTTATAAAATGTTGTCTCACATCAATATGCTTGGTTCTTGAGTGCAAAACAGGTTTTCTGTGATTGCAATTGCACTTGTGTTGTCACACATTATATGAATTTCTTTTTCTTCAATCCTATAATCCCTTAACTTTTGTCTTAACCAAAGTATTTGTGCAAATGACTTCCAAAGTGACAATATATTCAAATTTTCAAAGCAGAAGTTGATATAGAATTCTGTTTCTTACTGAACAAAGAAACCAGTCTATTTCCCATCAATTGACAGGTTCCTGTGTTGCTTTTTCTATCAATCTTGCATCCAGCATAATCAGAATCTGAGTAGGATATAACCTTGAAGCTTTCATCTTTTGAATACCAAATTCCTACATCCAAAGTCTTTTTTAGATACTTGAGAACTCTTTTGACTGCTGATACATGACTTTCCTTAGGTTTTGATTGAAATCTTGCACAAACACCTACAAAGAAAGGATATATCAGTGTCTCTTTTGTGATAGAAGGTGGTACAACAGACTCTATCATTCTTTCTCAGTATAAGGTCTGATCAACATCATTGCCTTCTTTGTCTTCATCCAATCTAATGTTTGTACTCATAGGAGTTGAAACCATGGTGTTATTTTCCATACCAAATTTCTTCAGCAGCCCCTTGGTATAATTGGTTTGATGAATGAAGATTCCATCTTTCATCTGTTTAACTTGCAACCCTAAAAAGTAGTTCATTTCTCCCATCATACTCATTTGGAATTTACTTTTCATCAGATTAGCAAACTTTTCACATAGTAATTCATTTTCTGAACCAAAAATTATGTCATCAACATAAATCTGTACCAGCAGGGTGCTGTCTCCTTCATTGATTCTGAAAAGAGTCTTATCAATGGTACCTTTGGTAAAAACAATGTCCACCAAGAAGTGAGATAGGGTCTCATGCCATGTTCTTGGTGATTGTTTCAAACCATAAAGTGCTTTATTGAGTCTGTACACTTTATCTTCTTGATCTTTAACTTCAAAACCAAGAGGTTGCTGAACATAGACCTCCTCTTCCAGAATGCCATTCAAAAATGCACTCTTGACATCCATCTGATACACTTTGATGTTTTTGTAAGCGGCATATGCCGAGAATAACCTTATAGCTTCCAATCTTGCAACAGGGGCATATGTTTCATCAAAATCTATTCCTTCTGCTTGAGAATAGCCTTTTGCTACTAGTCTAGCCTTGTTCCTTACAATGGTACCAGATTTATCCAATGTGTTTCTGTATACCCGTTTGGTTCCAATTATATTTGCATGATTAGGCCTTTCCATTAGTGTCCAAACTTGATTTCTTTCAAATTCATTCAATTCTTCTTGCATAGCAATTATCCAATCTGAATATGATATTGCTTCTTAAACAAATTTAGGTTCCATTTGAGATAGAAAACAAGTGAACATTGCTTCTAATTGTCTTCTAGTCCTCACACCTTGTTGTATATAACCAATAACTTGTTCAGCAGGGTGATCCCTTTACCATTGTGGATTTCGGTTAGATTGATTCTCAGGGACATCATCATCAGTAGGGTCTGATGTTGCTTCTGCAAGGGGTTCAACAGATCCTTGAACTGCCTCAGTTGTTGCATCAGTAGTGTTACCAGTAGGGTGTTCAGCAGGGGCAGAGTCAGAAACTTTTAACTCATTTATCCTTTCCAAAACATCAACACATTCTGGATCAGTGACTTGTTGATTTTCAGCAGGTTCTGAAGCTTCATCTTCCATTCCAGTGAACTTAGGTTCATCAAATACCACATGTATTGTTTCTTCATGTTTCAGTGTCCTTTTATTCAGTACCTTGAATGCCTTGCTGACAGAAGAGTATCCCAAGAAGATTCCTTCATCTGATTTAGGTTGGAAGGCCTTCAATTGCTCCTTATGATTTGATATAAAACATTTGCTTCCAAATGGATGGAAATAAGATATATTAGGTTTCCTTCCATTCCAAATTTCATAAGGTGTCTTCAGCAGCTTTTTGTTCACTGAGGTCCTGTTTTGCGTTTAGCATGCTGTATTGACTGCTTCAGCTCAATATCTTTCAGGTAATAATGCTTAACAAATCATAGTTCTTCCTGCTTCTTTTAAAGTTATGTTTCTTCTTTCAGCAACCCCATTTTGCTGAGGTGTACCGACAGCAGCTAGTTGATGTAGCACACCATTCTGCTCACAATATTATCTTATAACTTTATTGAGAAATTCAGTACCTTTGTCTGATCTGATCTTCACTACTGTCAAACTTTTCTCATTTTGTAATCTCTTCAATGTCTGGAACATCCACTGTCAATGTACCAGACACCCTACAAAACAAAGTTAATGTATTTTAGGTACCCAAAACTGTTTGGGTCCATGATGGCCAGTGGTAAGAATGATCCTTGGCAAGTTTCCATATGGTCTTCTTTGAAAGGTATCATACTTTTGTTCATACATGTATTCTCCACATCCATAAGGTCTAACATTTGGTTGTGTAGGACTCACATATCCTTTCTGGCCTTTTGGTATGTAATTCTGTTTGGAGTGTTTTCTTTTGTTAGAAGTACTAGCATAACCAATAGTTTGATGTCTGTTAAGAACAGTCCTGTAGTATGGAGTCTGCTGAGTCCTCTGCTGATTCCATTGCTGAGGTTTTACCCCAGCAGTATGGTTATATCTGTTGTTTCTAGCAGTAGAAACAGGAATATTCCAATCATCATCAGTAGTGAACAGTCTACCTTTCCCCCCGAGATAAGTATCCCTTGAATGATTGACATTTTTAGGTTTAGGATTCTTATCTTTGGAATATTTCTGATTTTTACCTTTTTGTGGTCCAGCAGACTTGGTAGTAGGTCTGCTATCAGCAGGTCTAGAAGGTACAACAATCATACTTTTTGATTTATTCCTTTTGTTAGGTGCTGTTGACCTTTTTGACTTCTGATTTGGCTTCCTTGGAGTCTTCTCAGTAGGCTTCACTGCTTCAGCAACCCTTTTGGGAGTTGGATCTTGTGCAGGCACAAACTTAGGACCAATTCTGGTACTAGGTTAAGTAACCTTACTAAATCCACTCTTATTAGATTGTTGAGTTCCAAATCCAAGGCATGTTCTATCATTATAAGGCTTTCCATATTTGAATGCAGTGGAGGAACAAGATTGTTTAGCAGATTCAACAGCTTTTGAATGTACAGCAGACTTGTGTTGATTCTGTCCAAACTCATTTTCCTTACCCTTAAGAATTCTTAATTCAGCTTTTAACCTTTCAAATTCTGATTGAAGAGTTTCTTTTTCAACCTTCACAATCTCATAACCAGATTGTATTATCCTCAGTTGATTAAGGATGGCATCCAAAGTTTCTTCATTTTCAGAATTTTTTGGATTTGAACCACAAGTTGATTCACAATCACTTTCAGCATGAGTGTTTATAGATACAGAATTGTATACCTCCTCTGTTTCATCCATATTTGCCATTAAAGGATAATCATCCATATCAAAAACAAGTGCAGTATCATCAGATTCATTTCCTTTTTTTGATTCTACTTCATACCCTAATTCATCTTCAGCGACCATAGCTTTCTTGCCAGATCTTCTTTGTTGACTTTTGCTCTTCAGTAGGTCTGGACAATCAGGTCAGAAATGTCCAGGCTTCTTGCAATTGAAGCAAAGATAATCAGGTTCCTTCTTCTATTTTAGTTCAAGACAGTCAGAGTTGAAGTGTCCTGGTTTCTTGCATTGATAGCACAAGTAATCATTGTCTTTCTTGGATTCTTCCTTCTTCTTTTCACTAAACTTCTTTGTGAAATTCCTTGGAGAACCCCTTCCAGTTTTCATCATTCTGATTTTCTTGCTCAGTAGGGCAATATGCTCTTGCATCTCATCCAGTAGGTCATCCTGAGCTCTTGATGTTTCTTCTTGATGTGTAGCAGCCAATGCACTAGTCTTTGGATCTTCTTTTTCAGTCTCAGGTACAAGTTTCTTGCTGAATTCATAGGCCTTGAGATCTGAAAACAGTTTGAAGGTGTCCTCTTCATGTAGACTTCTCATTTCTTCTATGGCAGTCACCTTCATTTCCCAAACTTCTTTTGCACGTAAAGGTTCCAAGATTTTTGAATTGATTTCTTCTTTTGAGTACTTTACACTCAGTAGGGTGAGTTCATCCATGATTGCATTGAATCTTGACTCCATTTGTTCAATAGTTTCATTTGGTTTCATTCTGAACTCCTAGAACTTCTTCTTTGCCACACTGATCTTGTTCTTCATGATTGCATCAGTGCCTTCACATATTAATTGCAACTTATCCCAAAGTTCTTTTGCAGTCTTGCAATCTTTCACTTTCATGTACATATTGCTATCCAAAGTTCTGTATATGATATCAATAGCAATGTTGTTGAGGTTTGCTCTTTTTCTATCTTCAGCATTCCATTCTCTATTTGGTTTTGGAATGTACTGAGTTTGATTATCCACAATTATAGCTTTTGTGATTTCCAGTGGTCCATCAGTCAGCACATCCATCATCTCTTCATGTGTTGTAGCTAGAAAAGCCTGCATACGTTGTTTATACTCATCAAAATGATCTAAAGAACACATCACCATTTTTCTAGCATACTGGTTGTTATCCATGATACAAAGCTTTGAAATCAGAAACTTGAAAAGGTTTTCAAAGTATTTTCACAAGCACAACAAGTAGGATTACTTCGGAACAGAAACCTTGCTCCGATACCAACAAGTAGGTTTTCAACAACTTCAGCAGCCTGCTGATTGCTCAGTAGTCTACCGACTGTTGATTTTTCTGAGTTTTTTTGCAGCGGAATATATTTAAATGAATCCTTATTACTTGTTGTTAAAATATGATACTAAGTATCAGATACTCAGTAGTGTATGTGTGTGATTCAGTTGCTAGTTCAGTAGATTGATGTGGTAAATGTACTAAATGCAGAATGTAAGTGCAGAAAGTAAGTAGGCAATTTTTATAGTGCTTCCAGGTGGTGTAATCCTGTCATTCCACTCTTCTCCTGTGATGTTGGAGGTAATTCACTAGAGATCCTTGAGGTAGCAGTTACAAAAATCCCTAACTTGTTTGTCCTTCACCAATAACTATGGCTTCACAAACTGAACACTTGGAATAGGTAGAATTGCTGCTCCAAAGTCTTCCACTGGTCCTTGAAGGGTAGGATTGCCTCTTCACCAGCTCCACCAAAAACAAAAGTCCTTGACACCCAAAGATGCTTCACTATCTTCAGTAGATTTCTTGTAAAACAAAGTTTGAATCAAGTAAATGATTTAGCTTTTAGCAGCTTGATCAGGATGATATGATCAGCAGCTTGGATTCTTCCAGTGTGTAAACTTGATGTAGCTTGATAACAGATTACACTTGAAGAAGTTTACTGGATCAGTAGGTTTAAGTTCAATAAGGTCAGCAGGGTGACTTCTTGATAAGAATCTGAAGCTCAAGATTATCTATTGTTTTTCTCTCAAAAATCATCATAATTTTCTGTAACAAGGGTCTTCTATTTATAGGTGAGAATCATTGTGACTTATGTTTGAAATTCAAACATAGCCATTTCAGATTTGTCCCATCTTGACTTGCTTTCTGTCCCTGTACATAGTACTGACACTGTAAGTTTACTTTTTGTCAGATTTCAGACTTTCCACCCTTTGACTTGTATCTATTGGATAAACCTTTATTTCTTTCCAACATCCCTTTAATCTTAGCCATAAATTGAAATATTTGTTCAACAGGTTTCTGGGTATGTAAGTATGCTGAAATACATATCAGTCAGCTGATCCAAAGTTGCTGTGTTTATAAAACACTACAGCTGACTTCTCTTATATCTAACCTTTTAATATGAAGTTAGATTACACCATTTTGATCATAACTAAGTTCCAATCACCACTTAACTTGTTGAACTTAGACCTTGTACACAAGGTATATGTAATCAGTTTAGGTCATCACAGACTTCCCTAAATTCTGATTTCATATCCTTGACTTTAAATACTAAGTTTGATCCCTTAGCCTTCAATAACTGAGTTTGAACCCTCGCCTTGGTCTTCATTGAGGTTCCTAAACTAGTCTCGACTCGTGTACCCTCATCGATCTAGACAAGTCTCATTGATGAAAGTCGGTGACCTTTTACACGAGGCTTGTTTGATCAAACCTATACAAGATCAAACTCTAGACATCTTTTTGCTTTTGCTCTATAACAGCTAGTCTTGCACTCATCACTAAAACTTAAAATAATTCCAACACACTTGAAGATAAATCTTGATCCGCAAGTTTTAGCTCAGTGTATGTCAGTAGGGTGTTTTTCTTGATCAAAAACATGATAGCCTCGTATGGATTATTCTACTGTTCATCATCTTCAAACTATGTCAGGAGTCCCCTATTTATAGGTGTGAGACTTGTGACTTGTGTTTGAAATTCAAATGTAGCCGTTTCAGACTTGTCTTCATCTTGACTTGCTTTTTGTCACTGTTCAAATTTTTGACATTGTCTGTCTGCTTTTTGTCAGTTTCCAGACTATCCACCCTTTGACTTATAACCATTGGATAATTCTCTGAATCTTTCCAACGTTCCTTTTATCTTGACCATTTATTTTTTGACAAAATCAAGGCTTGTAATCCATCATTTTCCATTAAATATTTCAAAGTAAACTTGATTAAATCGAGATTTCCATTCAGCAGACACCTGGGGTATTTCAGTCTGCTGATGTACATATCTATCAGTTGATTTTTGTCTGTTCTGTTTTAATAACACTTCAGCCTACTGCTTCTCATCTAACTTTTTAATTGTGAAGTTAGAGTACACCATTTGATTATAACTAAGTTCCAATCACCACTTAACATATGGAACTTAGACCTTGTACACAAGGTATATGTAATCAGTATAGGTCATCACAGACTTCCCTAAATTCTGATTCCATATCCTTGACTTTAAATACTAAGTTTGATCCCTTAGCCTTCAATAACAGAGTTTGCACCCTCAGCCCTCATCCATCAGCAGGTTCCTAGTTAGTCCACTGACCTAGACACCCTACTGACCAAGATAGGTCTGCTGATAAAGTCAGCTGGCCTTTTTACAGTGCTTGTTTGATCAAACCTATACAAAAATAAAACACTAGTAAACCTATACATTTAATCTAGACATCTTTTTGTCTTTGCTCTATAACAGCTAGTCTGGCACTCATCATTAAAACTTAAATTATGTCCAACAATTTTCCCCCTTTTTAGTGATGATGCTAGTACCCTCCTTACAGCAAAGCAAAAAGACAAAAACAAGAACCGAACAAATTCAATCATATTCCATTAAAATCACATTTGTTCAAAATTATTACAGACTAGGATTAGCAAACGATAAATGCTTAAGTAAATGTGCTGATCTAGTTCTTGTCCCTGTCTTGTTCTTGCTTCTCTTGATACTCCATGATTTCCTTGACAATATCTAGCATCCATTGATTTTCCAAAGTGAAACAATCAATCAAGGTGTGTATCTATTTCCACCATTTACAGGCTTCTGGTAGGGTCAACCTTATAGTATGAATATTGAAGCCTTGTCCCATATAAAAATGTTTGAATTCATCCAGTGAATCCCTTGTTGTCCAATTGCCCATCCTTTGACCTCTTCCACCTCTGCCACCTCTACCACCTCTATTAGCAGCTCTCATGGATTTGACTCTTACTTCCCAACATTTATGTCCCAAAAATGAATTCAGTCCTTCTTGAAATCCCATGTCATGTTAGGGTTTGAGTATTACAACTTCTTATACTCTTTCATTAGGTCATCAATCAGTTGAATCCTGCTAGGTGCAGACTTTTTAAACTCATTTATGTCAGCCACACATTTCTTTTTGCTGAAAATCCTTGATGCCTCCTTTGGTTCTACTGTAAGACCTTCTTCCCCCATATTGACATCATCAATAAACCAGTTCAGTAGGCCATAAACACTTTCTTGTGTGATCACCAAATTTGCCAGTTGTCCCTCCATAATTTCAGTCCTTGTGTCAACTGCAGTGATCCTTCCTTCAACAGTGTGTTCCAGCAGATTAATCCTCTCAGTAAGCTTAGGATCCAGTATAGTAGGTTGAGGTGCCTCAGCAGGGTGAGGTGCCACAGCAGGCTTAGGTCCCTCAGCAAGCTTGTCAAACTTCTTGTGTAATGAGGCAATCTGCTCATACAAATTCTTGTCTTTGTGTGAAGTACTTTGCTTTATACCTCTCATATCTTTGAGTAGATCATTGATAGAATATAGAGCAGAAGTAATGTTGGAAGCAACTGTTTCAGTGGTTCTTCCTCTATTTTCCACTAGATTCACCAAGTCTTCAAACCTCTGTTCAATTCTTGTCAGTTGAGTCATCAGTTGTGTAATATATCCTTTACAGTGCTCACCTCTTCCAAAATATGTGCTGGTACAGCACCAGCAATACCTCCATCCATTTGTCCAGAAAAACCACTAGCAGGCTCTTCAACATTATCATTGGCCCTTGGTATCCTGACAACTATGGCTCTTTTCATGTCCAATTCAGCAGGTTCAGGACCCTCCTCAATCACATTTTCAATTGGTACCTCTTCAAAAATAGGTACATGTGCCTGTTGGGGCTCATCTGCAACTTTTTCTTCCTCTGGCATTTGGAACTCCTCATCACTGAAGTCATAGTCAACAAGCTGTTCTTCATCAACATCCTCAGCAACTTGCTATCTATCTTTTCCATCAATAGCATCCTCTAAAGCAGCCTCCATACCATGCCCAGAGGATTCCTCAAATCCAAATTTCAAGTCCAACCTTTGTTCCAACACTGTCTGATCCTCAGTGATTGGAACCACCAGTTCCGACCTTTTTTAGTTGTTGTCTATACCTTAGTAGACTGAACCTCCACATCTTCAACTGAAATTTGAGGAAATACAGCCATATTTTCTTCTAACACACCAAGCACTGCAGGTAGCTCTCTTAGAGTTTTAGAGGATTGTGCTAAAACCTCATCAGTATAAATACTGTCTTGATATTGAGTTGATTCTTTAGATAGCAATTCATGCAGTTCAACCATCAAAGCATCAGTAGAGGCCTTCACCATAGCTTCTTCAAGAAGTGTTGTTGCTGCCATTTGTTCTTCTAGATCATCTGTAAAAGCAGCAAAGAGTTTCTGATCCAAATCATCAGTCTGCTGACCCTCATCAAACTTGCCACCATCAGCAGATTGATCTGCTGTCTTGTCAATAGCCTCCTGTCCATCTCCTTCAATTGATCTCTCCTTGGTAACTCCACTTGACTATCCTGGGTGCATAGGATGATCATCATCTGAATCAGATGAGGATGATGAATCATCATTATCAGGTGTATATTTAGGATCTTTGAACATGATGTTTTTCTTTTGCTTGCCATCATTAATGATTGCCATAAGCCTAACCTCTAATTCAGATGTATCTATCAGTCCCAAAAGATTTTCCACTCCAAGATTTTCAAATGCCCATTCTTCAAAACCTGTCATTGGTTCTGCTGCTAGTTTATGTCTCTTATAGAAACTAAACTTCCATTCAAAATATCTTTGAACCCTCCTGAAGTCAGGATCCACTATCTCTTTCTTTGATTTCTTCCTTTTTCTCTCATAGAGGATTGTAGGCTTCCTGGGAACAGTTTGTTCAACTTGTTGTCCTTCAAATGTTTCAACAAGATGGCTCATAGTTTCTTTATCAGAGACAAGTAGTAGGTGGGTTCTTCTTGATTGTAAATTTGTACCTACCACCTCCATCCTTTCAACACTTGGTTCCGTATATGCTCATCCGCAATGCATTTTTTCTTCCCCCTGAGTTGTAGCATCCATAACAAGATCTTAAACAAGTACAATGACTTCCACAGTAGGTTCAGGTTCAGCAGTGTGCTGTGGTTCTTCAATTTGTTGCTCAACAGCAACCTTAACAACCTCAGTAGGCTCAACAACTTGTGTTGTTTCAACATCTTCTTATACTTCCTTTTGGGCCTTCAGAACCCTCAATTATTTGTCCTTTCCATGGCCTTTCCTTTTCACAACCTATTTTCTTCTTTTTGCAGGTTGTTCTTCCTTCTCAATATGTTTTTTTCTAGCAGCTCTTTGCTAGCAGCATTCCTCTTTCTTTAATCTTCCTTGATCTGTTCTTTTAAGATCTCAGCAGCAGTCTTCTTTAAAGCTCCAGTAGGCTCAGTAGCCTCGATTTCAACTTGAGCCTCAGCAGACTCAGCAGTGTCAACTGGTTGCGGCCTTGTCCTTTTATGCTTTAACATCTCAGTTATCTTTCTTGTTTCACCAGCCTTTCTTTTCTGCATAGGCTCCTTTGGCTTTAGTCCTCTGTTCCTTCTTGCCACCATTATTATCATCACCATCATTATCACTCCCAGTCTCCTCATCATCTTCTTCCTCATCATCCAAACCAGGGATAGGAAAATTTATTTTTGGTTTGTACCTTGATTTGTTTATTTTAGCAGGTGCAACATCAACAATCTGCAAGTGATTCAGCAGGGCCTGAATCATCAAACCCAAAGGTTTTGTTTTTTATTTTCTTGTGCCATCTCTATCATCTGACATAACCTTCTTCATGTATTGGACAAAGAATCCGACCCAATCAAACTTCATGCTTCTGAAAATGATTATCAGCATGTTTATCTTCGATCCAGAAAGTGTATCAAGACTTCCACTAAATCCCAAAATATTCTTGGCAATAATTTTACTCATCAGGTTATATTCCAATCTAATATTCATCACATTGATTCTCAAGTCTGTTGCTACAGACTTGTTTGTCTTTATTGATTCAACAAACTCCAATCTTGATAACTCCATCAATTTTGGATTTGTAGGGGCTCCATTTCTTGGTCCAAATCCGAACACTTCTCTCAGTAGATCTGAGAGAATTTCAATCTCCTAGGCATTAACAGTTGTAATGAATGCCTCTCTATCATCTTTTATCACCATATTCTTCCAGAAGTTGACAACATTTGTGTATGAGATACCTTCCAATCTTAGATTTAGGTTAGCTTCCAGTCCTTCATATCTTCTGATTCTTCTTCCTATGTTGATGGCTAACTCAGTCCTGTTAGCATCGACAACAAAACCTCTAACACTTTGGCTCAGGCCAAGATGAACATCCTTGTCAGTAATTGTTGAAATTTGAGATAGATTGAGAAGAAAACTCTGTAAACTTTTGTTCAAACTTGTGTATTTGCAGAGAAAATCAATCTGAGTTCTGTAAGTATCTTATGTGTATATGTCTATATATATAAGGAAAGATAGTGGTTGATAACTGTCAGGCAAGTACTGTGTACGTACTATAGCATTTAACCATGATTAATCTTGGAATGAGTGAGATGTTGCCACATGTCCCAATAACTTGTCCCATTAAGAGTTGCAACCATTGGATATTGTAACCGCAGTTATAAGGGATTAGAGTAATATCCGTCTACTGTTGACTTTCATTAAAATTTGATTGTCTTCATAATGTAAAATTCAACAGACTTGGTGTTCCGTAGAGTTAAACTTCAGCAGGGTTACTTCGAAATTGCTCTATTGATCTTCTGTTGGTTCAGCAGCCTGCTGACAAAAATACTCTGCTGATTTTCCGTAGGCATAGTTTTGTCCAATTTATAATACAAGATGAAGTTTAATACCAATGACTGATCTGTCAAGTGAGCTCACCCAACAGGACAAAGACCAATCCCCTTGGAAACATCATTTTCTCAATCTTTCAAACTATAGGTGTACTTAGGAATTGTTGATACCAGTGACTAATCTGCCAAGTGAGCACACCCAGCAGGGCAAAGACTAATCTCCTTGGTGAATTCCAGTACTCTGCTGACCATTAACATATCAGTCAACTTTTATGATGCAAAGTTCAGTTCTTAACTTAGCAAATCTTTCACTATCCAATGGTTTTGAAAAGATGTCTGCAAGTTGATCTTTAGTAGGGATGTAAGGAACCACTACACATCTTCTCAACATTCTCAAAATGATGTCTCACATCAATGTGTTTGGTTCTAGAGTGCAAAACAGTGTTTTCTCGTGATTGCAATTGGACTTGTGTTGTCACACATTATAGGAATTTCTCTTTCTTCAATCCCATAATCCCATAATTCTTTGTCTCAACCATAGTATTTGTGCAAGAGCCTTCCAACAAACAATGTATTCGACTTTAGCGGTGAAAGTGGATATTGAATTTTGTTTCTTGCTAAACCAGAAACAAGTCTATTTCCCATCAAGTGACAAGTTCTGTGGTACTTTTTCTATCAATCTTGCATCCAAAGATAATCGAGAATCTAAGTAGGATATAACTTTGAAACTTCCATCATTTGAATACCATATTCCTACTCCCAAAGTCTCTTTAGATACTTGAGAATGCTTTTTGGTCGCAGACTAAGTGACTTTCCTTAGGTTTAGATTGAAATCTTGCACAAACTCCTACTGTAAAGGATATATCAGGTCTACTGGCAAAGAGGTACAGCAGACTGCCTATCATACTTTTGTATATGGTATGATCAACATCTTTGCCTTTATCTTCATCCAGTCTGATGCTTGTACTCATAAGAGTTGATACTTTGGTGCTATTTTCCATACCAAACCTCTTTAGTAGCTCCTTGGTATATTTAGTTTGATGAATGAAGATTCCATCTTTCATCTGTGTGACTTGTAATCCCAAAAAGTAGCTCATTTCTCCCATCATACTCATTTGGAACTTGCTTTTCATAAGATAGCAAACTTTTCACATAGCAATACATTTTCAGAACAAAATATTATATCATCCACATTAATCTGCACCAGCAGGGTGCTGTCCCCTTCATTAATTCTTAAAAGAGTTTTGTCAATGGTACCTTTGGTAAAACCCTTGTTCACCAAGAATTGAGATAGGGTTTCATACCATGCTTTTGGTGCTTGTTTCAAACCATAAAGTGCCTTATAGAGTCTATACACTTTATCTTCTTGATCTTTAACTTCAAAACTAGGAGGTTGCTGAACATAAACCTCTTCCTCCAGAATGCCATTCAAAAATGCACGTTTGACATCTACCCGGTATACTTTGAAGTTTTTATATGCAGCATATGCCAAAAATAATCTTATAGCTTCCAATCTTACAACTGGGGCGCATGTCTCATCAAAATCTATTCTTTCTAATTGAGAATAGCCTTTTGCTACTAGTCTGGCCTTGTTCCTAACAATGGTACCAGATTCATCCAATTTATTTCTGTATACCCATTTTGTTCCAATTATGTTTGCATGACTAGGCCTCTCCACTAGTGTCCAAAATTGGTTTCTTTCAAACTCATTCAATTCTCCTTGCATAGCAATTATCCAATCTGGATTAGAAATTGCTTCTTCAACAACTTTAGGCTCTATTTGAGATAGAAAGCAAGTGAACATTGCTTCTAATTGTCTTCTAGTCCTTACACATTGTTGTATATTGCCAATTACTTGTTCAGCAGGATGGTTCTTCAACCATTGTAAGTCTTGATTCGCTTGATTTACATGAACCTCATCTTTAGTAGAGCCTGATGTTGCTTCAGTAGGGGGATTAGCTAATCCTTGAACTACATCTTTTGTTGCATCAGTAGTGTTATCAACAGGTTCTTCAGCAGGTACATCTTTACTTCCAGAATTAGAAACTTTTAAATCATTCAACTTCTTCAATATATCAACATATTTTGGATCAGTGATCTCCTGATGCATAGCAGGTTCTGAAAGTTCATCATCTTCCATTCCAGTGAACTTAGGTTCATAAAAAACAACATGTATTGATTCTTCATATTTTAATGTCCTTTCGTTCAGTACCCTGCATGCCTTGCTGACTGAAGAATATCCTAAAAAGATTCCTTCATCGGATTTTGGTTGGAAGTCTTCTGTTGTTCTTTATGATTAAAGATGAAACACTTATTTCCAAATGGATGGAAATAAGATATATTTTGTTTTCTTCCATTCCATATCTCATTAGGTGTCTTCAGCAGCTTTTTGTTTACTGAGGTCCTACTTTGTTTGAAGCAAGCTGTATTGATTGCTTCATCCAAATATCTTTCAGGTAGTAATGCTTCACAAATCATAGTCCTCCCTGCTTCCTTTAAAGTCATGTTTCTTCTCTCAGCAACCATATTTTGCTAAGGTGTTTCAACAGCTGCTAATTGATGCAGCACACCATTTTGTTCACATAATTCTCTTATGACTTTATTAAGGAACTCAGTACCCTTGTATGATCTGATCTTCACTACTGTCAAACTTTTCTCATTTTGCAATCTCTTCAAAAGTTCAGGCATCTTTTGAAGTGTCTCACTTTTCTTGTTCATGAATATTACCCAAATGTATCTTGAATAAACATCCACAACTACCAGAGTGTACTTCTTTCCTGTCACACTTGTTGGTGTCACTAGTCCAAATAAATCCATATGCATCAGCTCCAAAACTCTTTTTGTTGATTGTTTGGTCTTTGACTTGAAGCTTGACTTTGTTTTTCTACATTGCTGACATGCGTCACATATACCATCCTTTTTGAATGTGATCTCAGGTAAACCAATCACCAACTTCTTTTCTCTAACTGATTGATATCATCAAAATTGAGATGATTCAATTTCTTATGCCACAACCAATTTAATTATGTCTTAGTGTGTACTATCAGACATGTTTTGAGGCTATGATGGACCAATCCACAACATACATGTTTTGTTGTCTTCTTCCGACCAACACAACTTGTACACCTCTTTCACTAATGGCAATGCAGTAGCCTTTGTCAAAAGTGACCTTGTAACCCATGTCACAAAATTGTCCAGTACTCAGTAGGTTGTAGTCCAGTCCTTCCATATATGCAACATTTATGATAGTTAATCCATTCCTCACCAGTGTTCCATATCCTCTTGTATGTCCTGGGGTGTTCTTGTTTACAAAATTCACTCTTGGACCATCTATTGCCACTAAATTTGTTAAACAGTGCTTATCCTTTGTCATATGCCTGGAACATCCACTTTCAAAGTACCAGACACCCTACAAAACAAATTTAATGTGTTTTAGGTATCCAGAACTGTTTGGGTCCATAGTGGTCAGTGGTAAGCATGACACTTGGCAAATTTACATAAGGCCTTCTTTGAAAAGCATTGCACTTTTGTTCATATATGTATCCTACATTTCCATAAAATCTAACATTTGGTTGTGTAGGATTCACATTTGGTTTCTGGCCTTTTGGTTCAAAATGTTGTTTAAAGTGATTTCAGTTGTTAGAGGCATTAACATAACCAGAAGGTTGCTGTCTGTTATGAACAGCCCTGTAATGTGGAGTCTGCTGAGGTCCCTGCTGAGGTCTCAAATTAGTCCTCTACTGAGTCCACTGCTGAGGTTTTACCCTAGCATTATGGTTAGGTCTATTGATTATAGCAGTAGGGTCAGGAACATTCCAATCTTCATCAGTAGGGAACAATCTCCCATTCCTCATAAGATAAGTATTCCTTGAATGATTAACATTTTTGTGTTTAGGATTCTTATCTTTGGAATGTCTCTGGTTATTGCCTTTTTGTGGTCTTGCAGACTTTGCAGCAGGTCTAGAAGGTCCAGTAGTCCTACCCTTGGATTTACCCCTTTTGTTAGGTACTATTGACCTTTTGCACTTCTGATTTGGCTTCCTTGAAGCATTCTCAGTAGACTTGACTGCCTCAGCAACCTTTTTGGAAGTTGGATCTTGTGCAGGCAGAAACTTAGGACCAATTCTGGTACTAGGTTCAGTAGCCTTACTGGATCCACCCTTAGTAGATTGATGAGTTTCAAATCCAAGGCATGTTTTATCACCATAAAGTTTTCCAGATTTGAATGGAGTGGTGGAAATAGATTGTGCAGCAGATTCAGCAGCTACTGAATGTACAGCAGACTTATGTTGAGTCTGTTCATAATCCTTTTCCATTCCTTTGAGAATTCTTAATTCAGCATTTAATCTTTGAATTTCTGCTTGAAGAGCCTCTTTTTCAGCCTTCATAATCTCATAACTAGATTGTATTTTCCTCAGTTGATTAAGGATGGCATCCAAAAGTTCTTCACTGACAGAAAGTTTAGGATTGGAACCACAAGTAGATTCACAATCACGTTCAGCAGAAGTGTTTATAGATACAGAATTGTATACCTCCTCAGTCTCATCCATATTGGTCATTAAAGCATAATCATCCATGTGTGCAATAAGTGTACTATCATCAGATTCATTTCCGTTTTCTTATTCAACTTCATATCCTGATTCATCATCAGCAACCAAGGCTTTCTTGCCAGATCTTCTTTGCTGACTCTTGTTCCTCAGTAGGTCTGGACAATCAGGTCTGAAATGTCCAGGTTTCTTGCAGTTGAAGCACATATAATATGGTTCCTTCTTTTGTTTCAAGTCAGGATAATCAGGGTTGAAGTGTCCTGGTTTCTTGCAATGAAAGCACAAGTAGTCATTATCTTTCTTGGATTCTTCAAATTTCTTTTAACTTCATTTCGTGGTGAAATTCCATAGAGAACCCCTTCTTGATTTCATCATTATGATTTTCTTGCTCAGTAGGGCTATTTGCTCTTGCATTTCATCCAGTAGATCATATTGAACACCTGATTATTCTTCTTTGTGTGCATCAGCCAATGCAGTAGTGTTTGGTTCTTCATTTTCTGTATAAGGAACATGTTTCTTACTGAATTCATAGGCCTTGAGATATGAAAATAATTTGAAGGTGTCTTCTTCATGTATTCTCCTGGACTCTTCTATGGCAGTAACCTTCATTTCCCAAACTTCCTTTGCTGGTAGGGCTTCTAAAATTCTTGTGTTGATCTCTTCTTTTGTATAAACTACATTCAGTAGGGTGAGTTCATCCATGATAGCACTGAACCTTGACTCCATTTGTTTAATGGTTTCATTTGATTTCATTTTGAAATCTTGGAACTTTCGTTTGGCTACACTGACTTTGTTTTTCTTGATAGCATCAGTGCCTTCATAGATTAGTTGTAATTTTTCCCAAAGTTCCTTAGTAGTCTTGCAATCCTTCACTTTCATATACATTTTGCTATCTACGGTTCTGTAAATAATATCAATAGCAATATTGTTGAGGTTTGCTCTTTTTCTATCTTCAGCACCCCATTCTCTTTTTGGCTTTGGAACAATCTATGTTTGACCATCCACAGTTATAGCTTTAGTGATTTCCAGTGGTCCATCAATCAGAATGTCCATCATCTTGCAGCTAGAAATGCCAGTACGACGTTTATATTCATCAAAATGATCTAGAGAGCACATCAACATGGTCCTACCATACTGATTGTTATCCATGATGCAAAGCATTGAAAAACAAAAACTTGAAAGAGTTTACAAAGAATTTTCACAAGTACAACAAGTAGGATTATTCAGAACAGAAGCACTGCTCCGATACCAATTATTGGTCCCTTGAAAACGCTTTGGTTAAGTTTAGAGGAGGGGTGAATAAACTTAACACTTAAAACTTTTTGGAGTTGACAAACTCAGCAAGGTCAGTAGTCTGTTGACCACTCATTAGTCTGCTGACTATTAATGTTACTGAATTTGTGTCAGTGGAATATATTTAAATTAAGCCTTATTACTTGTTGTTAAAAGGGTGATGCTAAGTATTGGATACTCAGTAGTGTAAGTGTGTGATTTAGTTGCTAGTTTTAGTAATTTGATGTGATCAGTATGCTGATAAAATAATATGCAGAAAGTAAATGCAGTAAAGTAAAGTAGGCAAGATTTATAGTGGTTCCAGGTGGTGTAATACTATCAGTCCACTCTTCTCTTGTGATGTTGGGGGAAATTCACTAGAGATTCTTGAGGTTGCAGTTAGAAAAATCCATAAACTCTTTGTTCTTCACCAATAACTATAACTTCACAAACTGAACACTTGAAACAGGTGGGGTTGTTGTTCCAACGAATTCACCTTGTCCTTGAAGGGTAGGATTGCCTCTTCACGAGCTCCACCACAAACAACAGTTATTGACACCCAAAAAATGCTTCTCTGTCTTCAGCAAACTTCTTGTAAAAGAAGGGTTGAATCAAGTAAGTGATTCAGTTTTCAGCAGCTTGATCAGGATGAAATGATCAGCAGCTTAAGGTCTTCAAGTGTGTATACTTGATGTAACTTGATATCAAGTTACACTTGAACATAAATCTTGATCAGCAAGTTTGAGCTCAGTGTATGTCAGCAGGGTGTTTTTCTTGATCAAAAACTTGATAGCCTCATATGGATTATTAAGTTGTTCTTCATCTTCAAACTATGTCAGGAGTCCCCTATTTATAGGTGTGAGACATGTGACTTGTGTTTGTAATTCAAATGTAGCCGTTTCGGACTTGTCTCCATCTTGACTTGCTTTTTGTCATTATTCAAAGAAATTGACATTCGATCGACTTTTGTCGATTTTCAATTATTCACCCTTTGACTTATAACCATTGGATAATTCTATAAATCTTTCCAACGTTCCTTTTATCTTGACCATTGATTTATTGACAAAATCAAGGCTTGTAATCCATCATTATCCATTCAATATTTCAAAGTAAACTTGATTAAAAAAAGATTTCCATTCAGCAGACACTTGGGGTATTTTAGTCTGCTAATGTACATATATGTCAGCCGATTTTAGTCTCTTTGTGTTTTAATAGCACTTCAGCCAACTACTTCTCATCTACATTTTTAATTGTGAAGTTAGAGTACACCATTTGATTATAACTAAGTTCCAATCACCACTTAACATATGGAACGTAGACCTTGTACACAAGGAATATGTAATCAGTTTAGGTCATCACAGAGTTCCCTAAATTCTGATTCCTCCTTGACTTTAAATACTAAGTTTGATCCCTTAGCCTTCAATAACTGAGTTTTCACCCTCGGCCTTTATACATCATTTGGTTCTAGTTAGTCTCACCGACCTAGACACCCTATGACCTAGACAGTCTCATTGATAAAGTTAATGACCTTTTATAGTGCTTGTTTGATCAAACCTATACAAAAATCAAACTCTAGTAAACCTATACAGTTAATCTAGACATTTTTTTGCCTTTGCTCTATAATAGCTAGTCTGGCACTCATCATTAAAACTTATAATATGTCCAACAAAACATTAGGAAAACCCCGGCATCATTAGTAGGTAAGGCTACTGCCTCCATGCATTTGGAAACATAATCAACTGCTACTAGGATGTAACGATTTGATTCTGACGATGTGAAAGACCCAACAAAACCAATTCCCCATAGATCGAATAACTCCACTTCTAAGATACTCTGTAGTGGCATCTCATTCCGCTTGGAAATGTTACCGGTCATTTGACAGGATTGACATGCTCTTGTAAACTCGTAAGCAGATTTATGAATTGTTGGCCAATGGAATCCACACTGCAATACCTTTGATGTTGTCTTGTCTGGCCCATAGTGACCTCCAGCTTCTCTAGAATTACATAGGTGTAAAATACTTAGAATCTCATCATCATGGACGTATCTCCTAAGAATGGCATCAGGACACAGCTTGTATAGGTAAGGATCATCCCAATGATAATGCTTCATATCTATGAAGAACTTCTTCTTATCTGTATTTGTGAATTATAGTGGTAGGTACCTTCCTGCTAGATAATTCACAATGTTATCAAACCACGGGTATACCTTGCCCACTCTTGACGTATTATGTCAGGGCTGAGATTCAATTAGAGCTTCCATTGAGACGGCAAAAAGTTTATCATTGGGAAAGCTCTCCCTGATCTCAGTCGGTTGCTCTTCCTCTAACAGGGTTAATCTTGACAGGTGATCAGCCACCTTGTTCTCAGATCCCTTTTTGTCCTTAATCTCGACATCAAACTCTTGTAAGATTAGAATCCATCTCAAAAATCTTGGCTTGGAGTCTTGCTTGGTTAGAAAAAGCTGAATGGTCTGTGAATACAGTGACTTTCGATCCTATCAAATATGGTCGAAACCTGTCAAATGCAAAGATAACCGCTAAGAGTTCCTTCTTTGTTGTCACATAATTCCTCTGGGAACTATTAAGGGTACGATAGGTGTAATAGATAGGCTTAAAGATCCACCCTTTGTCCCAGGGCTGCACAACTGCCGTGTCGCTTGCATCACATATAAGCTCCAAAGGTTTGTTCCAATCTGGTGCTACCAGAATTGGGGCGGTTATAAGCATTTGCTTCAATGTGTTGAATGCTTTCTTACATTCTTCTCCAAACACGAAAGGCACATCCTTTGCAAGTAGTTCCGTCAAAGTTCTAGAAACTTTAGAGAAATCCTTAATAAACCTCCTATAGAAACCTGTGTGGCCAAGAAAGTTGTTTTATCTAGGTCCTCGGGGGCAATATGGATCTGATAGTAACCAGAATATCAATCTAGAAACAATAAAAATCTTGACCTCTTAATCTTTCCAACATCTGATCAATGAATGGTAGGGGAAAATGATCTTTACGAGTTGCATCATTTAGTTTCCTGAAATCAATGCAAATTCGATGTCCAGTAATTAGTCTCACAGGGATTAACTCATCAAACTCATTAGGTTGGACAGTGAATCCTCCTTTCTCGGGCACCACATTAATCGGGCACACCCATTCACTATCGGCAATTGAGAAAATGATTTCCATCTCCAACAACTTTATAATCTCTTTCTTAACGACATCCTTCAGTTGTGGTGTCAGCTTCCTTTGTGGTTGTGCTACCCCGTTCTTCTCGGTGTCTACAGAGATTTTATGCATGCACACGGATGGGCTTATTCCTCTAATATCTGCAATGGTCCACCCAAATGCTCCCTTATGCTCTCCAAGTACTCTTAAAAGTTTCTCCTCATCTAAGGGTGATAGTAACGATGAAATTATGAGGGGAAGAGTATCATCTAGTAAGTATACGTACTTCAGGTGAGATGGGAAAGGTTTCAACATTATGTTCCATGGTGGCTCATCTAATGATGACCTTAACAGCTTACTAGTCAATTGTAAGTCAAAGAACTTGTGCCACGAAGGTCTATGAATCGTTCCTCCTAAATCAACAGAAGATATAGGCTCTATTTCTCGCACTTGACCTTTACTACACCCGGGCCATGTTTCCTCATCACTTCCTTCATCCTCTTTTAGGAGAAAAGTCTATGCTACTTCAGGGTCTAGTGCCACCTACTGATATAGTTCTAAAAACTCGTCTATGGCATCTAGCATGTAGCATGCTTCTCCTTCATCTTGAGCATACCTCTTTGAATTCTTCACATTGAATACTACCTTATCCTCATTCACTCTCAGAATCAGCTCACCCTTATGTACATCTATCAATGTCATACTTGTTTCTAGGATAGGTCTTCCTAAGATCAATGGAACATCGTGGTTAGCTTCCCTGTCTAGCACCACAAAGTCTACGGGGAAAACAAACTTATCAACTTTTACCAGTACATCCTCCACAACTCCACACGGTTGATTCATAGACCTATCAGCTAATTGAAGGGTTATAGATGTTTCGTTCAACTCTTTCATGCCAAAATTTTGAAAGATGAAGAGTGGCATATGATTGTCGGGTTCCAAGATCACACAATGCTTTGTTTAGGCACACCCCTCCAATTGTACAAGGTCTGAGGAAGCATCCAGGATCTTTACACTTATGAGGCAGTTTTCGTTGCAACACTACCGAGCATTCCTCATTAATCCATATAGTCTGAAGATCTAATAATCTTCATTTGGTAGAGATTGCTTCTTTCGAGAATTTCACTTACTCTGGCATTGCGGCCAGAGCTCCTACCAAAGGTATATTCACTTGCAACTTCTTAAATATTTCTATGAACTTTTTATAACGAGCATCATCATTATTTAGTTTATATCTCCCAGGGGGATAGGGTAAGGTAGCAGGATTAATAGTTACAGTTCATGAAGACTTACCTGCTGACTAATGCTGCTCTTCATGTTCGTCTGCTAAATTTTTAGAAGCCCGGTTTACTGGGGTAGTGTCCCAATTTACCGGCCCCTCTTTTTCTCTTGATTCTAATGCGTTCTGCTGCTGACTGCTTTCTGATCCTTCCTGGATAGTTGGTATAACTGGTCTAGGTAGTTCATTTCCACTTCTAGTCATGATTGCATTCTTGTCCTTTGGATATTTCTCAGTAGTACTCGGCAATCCTCCCGGAGGACCGGCTAACAATTTTTCAGCGATCTGCCCCACCTGGTGTGATAGATTTTGCACTAAGGCTTCTTGATTGGTCTGTCTTGTATCGTTCTTATGAAAATAAGTAGTGAAGTTTGTATTCAGCTCAGTCATGGATTTTGTATGTTGATTGACCGTATCGGTCACAGATGAGCTCATCTTATCTATGGCTAGTTCCCAACCACCTAACTTATTGAATTGAGGCATGAATCCACCAGTTTGTCTTGGTCTCTCTCCACCGTTAGGATCACTCAGTCGAAAACAAGGGTGGTCGTGAGAACCTGGGCGATATCGGCCGCTATAGGGATTTCCCGGCCTCCCTAGATAGTTCATATCTTCGGTGTTGGTTTCTTCGATCTCTTGAACTTTTTCAACCTTGGCAGTGCGATCTTGCACAATCTTCTCATTCATTGCCATTAGCTGGTATAAGAACTTTTGAGAAGTATCCACTCTAAATACACCTTCAGCTACTTTGGCGGTTTCAATTTTATGCTTCCTCATTGGCTTCTCAATGCGATTTGCTCCAGTTTCTCTTCAGCTTCTTCAGGTGATAGCAACGCAAAACATCCATTGCTTGATGCATCAACTCTCATTTGTTCACTTGGCCATAATCCCTGATAGAAAATATACATTCGTACGGGCAAAGTGATGTCATGGTGGGGGCATCTCCTTTGTGCTTCCTTAAATCTTTCCCAAGATTCTTTGAAATTTTCCGTGGGTTTTCGTTTGAAGTTCATGATGTCTTGTCTCATATGTAGTGACTTCCCAGGTGGGCAGTACTTGTTCATAAATTTCAACAGCAGAAACTTGGATCGATCTTGGTGCTAGAGACAATATCCATATCTTTTCTTTGTCTTTCAGAGTGAATGGAAACAACTTCAGCTTAATGTTGTCTTCAAGTACTCCTGCTGGTTTGACCGTGCTGACTATCTCCAAGAAGTTTGTGACGTGTACACTAGGATCTTCATTCGGTACTCCATGAAAGGTAGTGAAATTAGTCACCATTTGAATCACATTCGCTTTCGGGTGAAAGATTTCAGCCGCATTCTCTATAGAGTTCTCCTATCTCCTTATACCACAACTTCTGCTCCGTTTTGTCCATTGATAGTGTTTTTTCCGTTCTGCGCCATTGTGTCTTCTCTATCTTCCAAAGGTTGAATCTCTTCTTCCTTCTCGCTGTGATCTCCTTCGTGTGAACCCATGTCGTCCGCCAGCCTACCCGATTTCTCCCAAGCTTCCTTTCTCTTTTGTCTAGCAAACTTCTCAATCTCAGGTATGAACGTCTCGAGTTTGGCTGCTGAACTTCATGTAGCGTACTACAAGACACAAAAAGAAACTAAACAGTTAGTGACTTGACTCGGCGGCTGTTACACATGCCTACAAACTCAAACATACAGACTCTGACTCCTGACTTGACACTGAACTGACATAACAGATTCTGCCGAAACTTGGACCCTCGGTTTACCACGGTATACCCTCGGTAAACCGAACGCACTTTTTTTCCAGATTTTAATAGCTCTGACTCTATATGACTTCAATATAGACAGTGTTGGAAATAAAATTTATGTTTTGATGATTATTCATCGTGTTTATTTATTTATTATCTTAACCCCATTGATGAAGTGTTGAAGCTAGATGTTATAGTGAAAGGCTAAAAGATATCTAGAACTGAATGTATAGGTTTTACTAGAGTCTGATATTTGTATATGTTACATCAGACATTTACTGTAATATATAGCCGTTCAAAATGATGAACTGACTCAGACTACACCAAGATAGAACTGAAGAAGGTAATTTCGCTGAGGGAACATACTCAATTGGCTTATTGTTTTCTGGTAAAACTATAGTCAGAGGGGGGTGAATGACTATAGTGGAGTTTCAAAAACTTTTCTTGTATTTAAATGTTTTTGGGCAGTGGATAAGTCCCTTCTTACTATGTTGTTTCAAAGTAGTTTGGACAATCACAGATATAGATTATAATTTAGGCAATTTAAATGAATGCTGTAAAGTAGATTGCAGAAAGTAAATTGACACAAAGCTTATAGTGGTTCAGGGTGGTGTAATCCCTTAATCCACTCTTCTCATGTGATGATTGGAGGAATTCACTATTGTTTTCATAGATACAATAATATGATTGTCCTTGACTTCCCAAGCTTCACAATCTACAAGACTATCACTCATTGACTGCAACAGCTTCAGTGATTCAGTCTCTTTCACTGCTCCTTGAGATCAAATCCTTGGCTAGCTATCACAAGCACAACACCTTCTCAGATGACTTTGATTTGGGATTGCTTTAGTTTATTGTGAATGAGATTCGCAAACTTGATTGATCAATCTCAGTGCTGAATATGAAATTGTAGTTCTGATGTCTAAGTTGATCTGTAGATAAATCCTTGTAAGTTAAGAGAGAAGGCTTTTCAAAGTGACAGAGTTTCTGCTTAGTTTTCTTTTTCTAAACGTTGTTTTTATCTTTCTGTCAATGCCTTATAATTATAGCCTTGAGTATCCTTGATTTGAAATTCTGTCCGTTGGCTATATTTATGAGGGGAATAATCCTTGATTTTATTCTTGATTCCCCCTTAATTATATTCTCCTTGATTTCAGTGATCGGATTTTTCCTTCAAATGTATAGCAGAAAATCCGTCCTTGATTGATCCTCTATTGATTGTGCATTAAATGCATGATCCTCTGAATCTTCATCATATTTCAATTTGCATTACGATAAGGATTACTTTGCCGTTCTTTGAACAGTCGAGTGATCCATCTGACTTTGCCGTTTAGATCTTCCTTCACTGTTTTTGCCTTAACTTTGCCGAAAGTCAGTTTACTCTGCCGATTCACTGTTTCCTTCATCACTTTAGTTTAAGGAGAATCTTTGTACTTCACTGATCATTGATTTGGGTGAGATCAGTGTACACCGTATTTGAACATTGAATTTCATCAATTGAAAACATACTTAGACTTATCCAAGGTCATCACAGACTTCCTTGGTTATAAGTCATACCATTAAGTCTTCACAACTTTTCTGCTGGTGCTTGGCTGGCTTCACTCTGCCGAATGTCTGTTTTACTTTGCCGTCCTACCAACTAGTACAATACTTGTCTGACTTAACTTATACAATATGTCAGACTCTAAGTAAGGACTTATACAGAGAATTCTAACTTATTTCCGGCTTGCTATAACAGCTAGTATGGCCATCATCAAAACATAATAAAAATGTTCCTAACAATTTCCTCCTTTTTGATGATGCCAAAACCCTCATAAGCCTGAACATAAGTAAACCAATTTTTCATAATAATCAACAGAACAAAACTCAACAATTTTATTCATCCATTCAAGGGCAATAAGATATTGCATCTTTTTATTTCAAGACAAAGGCAAATAGAAATAATTCAAATTGAGTGTAAGGTCTACTTCTTCACATCTTCAAACCTGATGCCTTTGCCTTTGCTGCCCTTGCCCTTTTCTGTTGGGCTTGCCTTCTTTTCACTGGAGCTTTCAGGCTTTGAGCTTCCTTCCCCCTTTTTGGCAGCACCAAAGAGTGCTTCAAGATTTGCCGTTGCTGCGTCAGACTCAGGGAGAGGACCATACCTTCTTTCCAGTATCTTGTTGTTTGCCTCACCAACTTTGATTAGAAGGTCGAGTTGTTTGCCAGAATGCTCCATTATCTCATCCAGATGCTGAATTTGATGAGTGAGAGCATTGAGAGTGTCCACCAAGGGCTTAAGATTGTTGTCAATCATTTCAGCCTGAAACTCAAGATTGGTTTGGATATGGTGAGGAATGAGTTGTTGTAAGTTGCACATCAGGTTTCCTTGTCTTTCCATGACCTCATCTTGGATCTTGATATGATTGATGAGGGCCTCAATCTTGTGGTTGAAGGAGGTTGCTTCACTCCTTAAGGCATACTTCAGGTTTTGCCTGCTGTGATACTGCCTTTCCATGTCCACAATGATGGGTTGAATGTCCAGATTGAAGAGTCTTTCTGGATCAATTTCTTTTGGTGCCACATTGACATCCTCACCATCTCTATCTTCTTCTTTCTCACTTTCCACTTGAACATCTTCCTCTTTCTCTTCTCTCTTTTCATCTTCTGCCTCTTCTCCTCTTTCTTCCACTTTTTCTTTTTCTTCTTCAGGGTCATTTAGAGGTTGATGTTGAGTGTTGGTTGCTTCATCTGCTACTATTTCCTATTGTGCAATAGTGGGGGAGTTGACAAGTTTGGCTGATGAGCTTTATCAGCTGGCTCACTTAGCTGTTCGTCAACTTTGCCAATGCTTTTGAAAAGCACTTCTTGAAGTGTCAGTTCATCATCAGAAATCTCCATGTTTTCTTGATTTGCTTCAAGATGACCACTTTATGAGTTTTCATCCTCTGACTCAGCTTCTTCCTCAACTATCTCATCTTCTTCAGATGAGGTGATTTTATATCCTTCCTCACCTTCCTCAAGGTAGGTGATTTCCTCTTCTTCGCTTTTCTTCTTCATTCTTTGTGTCATCACCGATTGTCACGAGTTCATCCAAGTTCTTTGGTGCCGGTCATATTGGTGTTCTCTAGTGCCTTTTGGGATCTCGGTTCTTCGTCCCACACGATCTGCCGCTTTCAGGTTGTTTTCTTTTGCTCCCAGCAATGGGTTTGGGTTTCATGGATGCCTTGATGTAGGTAAACATTGTCTTAGACTTGTGTGGGACCTGCAGATTTGTGGGTTTCACTTTCAATGCGTCAAACAGGTGTTGAAGAGGGAACCCATATGATTTCCTCTCCCAGAAATCACCTTTCTTCTCGCAAACCCTTGCTTGCGTTTGTAATTGATAGGTCAATTTCCTTTTGAATCGATCCTTCAATCTATTGAATACAAATGTTGCCCGATCGAATTTGGTACCTTCGTAGATAATAGCCATCAATTTGATCCGCAACTCAGTTAAGTTTTCCATTGACCCTTTTCAGCCTTCGATATTCTTGGTGATGACCGGTGCAAATTCAACAAATGGAAGTTTGATCAAGGGAGATTGTATGTTTTGCTGTTTTTCTTGGGGTTTTTGGCTATCTCAGCCCAGAATTTCGTGATGTCAATCTTCACAAACTTTACATTCGCTGGACCTATCATTGGTAGTTGTAGGAACCTATGGAGAAGACCAGGCGTTATGACTACCTCTTTCCCAAATATTGAACTTTTTATGCAATCGACCTCAGTTTTCTTTGTGCTGGGCACAAACTTGGCATTTTTCCAAAATGCGATCATATTTTCATAGCAGATTCCAGTGATTGGGGGGTTTAGGAAGGTCATTAACCCCAGATTTGAACAGCAATCAACCAAGCGTTGAGCTTTTGTATCATTGTCATAGAAAGAGAGATAGTGTTCAGGTTTGAAAAATGAGCCAGTCATGATGGATTTCTCGTAGAATTTTTCAGTGGGAGAGAATGTGGAAGATGAAGCCATTGATAATTGATTGATGTTTAGAGAAGAATACTTTGAGTTTTCAGAGAGAATCAAAAGTAGGGCATGTAATTTTGCAAAAGAGTGTAAAGATTTCTGAAAATTTCTAAGTGTAGTTTATATAGGATGATTTGGGTAGTGTGAACGTGGTTTGAATGTGGAAGGATTTTATGACATAAAGGCGTGATTTTGTGTATGTAAATCGCGATATTCGAGTGAAGTGGGGGAGTGGATTGAGGTAAGTAATGATTAGAGCCCGGGAATCGAGGCGTTTATAATTCGAAAAAAATAATATAATTACCTACATAATTATAAATTGATCTCCACATGTGTAATCATCTTCAAGATAATCTTCCATAACTCCCTTATTCTCCACGTGTATAAAAGTTGATTATGTTCACACTTTAATTTACCCATGATTCCAATCTTTATTTCGGTGAAATGCCTTGGCTGGCTATTTAGCCGGTGTAGTGACTTTTTCACTGAGCCGCTTTATTTGACTGTTCCTAACAATCAGTTAAGTCACTTTGCTGGATACCAGTGCCTTACTCACTACATCTCCTATAATGGAAAAGGTTTGAACAGCTGAAGAAGTTACTTAGCCAATTACTCCAGTTAGCCGTTCTTTTTTACTTAGTCGATTTCAATCATTCCTAACTCAGTTCTCATCATGCTGAATCTTTCAAGACTAAGTGGTTTAGTGAAGATGTCAGCCAATTGATCTTCAGTGGGTATGTATTTTTGAATGACATCTCCTTTTTCAACATGATCTCTGATAAAGTGATGTCTCACATGAATGTGTTTTGTTCTTCAATGCAACACTGGATTTTCAGTGATAGATATTGCACTTGTGTTGTCACACATGATTGGAATTGTTTTCTCTTCCACTCCATAGTCCCTTAGCTATTGTCTGATCCAAAGTAATTGTGCACAACAACTGCCTGCTGCTATATATTCTTCTTCTGCTGTTGATGTAGATATGGAGTTTTGCTTTTTGCTAAACAATGAAACTAGTCTGATGCCTAGCATTCGACAAGTCCAGATGTGCTTTTTCTATCAATTTTGCATCCAACATAGTCAGAGTCTGAATATGATATCAACTTGAATCCTCCATCTTTTGGATACCAAATTCCAACATTGATACTGTTTTTCAAGTATTTGATTATTCTTTTGGCTGCTAGAAGATGTGATTCTTTTGGTTGAGCTTGAAATCTTGCACACACTCCTACTACAAATGCTATATCAGATCTGCTTGCAGTTAAGTATAGTAGGGATCCAATGATTCCTCTATACATTTTCTGATCAACATTCTTTCCAGTTTCATCTTTTCCAAGAATGACTCTTGCACACATTGGTGTATCTGATGTGCCACTTGTATCCATTCCATACTTGTGTATTAAGTCTTTTGTATACTTGGCTTGACTGATGAAAATTCCATCCTTCATTTGCTTTACTTGAAGGCCAAGAAAATAATTCAGTTCTCCCATCATGCTCATCTGAAATTTGCTCTTCATCAGATTTGCAAATTTCTCACATAACTTTTCATCCTCTGATCCAAAGATGATGTCATCAACATAGATTTGTACTAGCAATGTGCTTGTTCCTTCGTCTAGTTTGAATAGAGTCTTATTTATAGTTCCCTTGTTGAATCCATTCTTGATCAGAAATTGTGATAGTGTTTCATACCAGGCTCTGGGTGCCTGTTTGAGTCCATAAAGAGCTTTCTTTAGTTTGTATACTTTGTCTTCCTTTCCTTTGAGTTGGAAACCAGGGGGTTGTTCCACATATACTTCTTCTTCCTAAAGTCCATTCAGAAATGCACTCTTGACATCCATTTGATAGACTTTGAAATCTTTGTGTGCAGCAAAAGCTAGAAAAAGTTTGATTGCCTCCAATCTTGCTATTGGTGCAAATGTTTCATCATAATCTACTCCTTCTGGTTGAGAATAGACTTTTGCAACTAGCCTTGCTTTGTTTCTGACAACAATTCCTTGCTCATCCATCTTGTTTCTGAATACCCATTTTGTTCCAATGATGTTGGCCATATCTGGTCTGTCAACAAGTTCCCAGACTTAATTTCTTTCAAATTCATTTAGTTCTTCTTGCATGGATGTGATCCAATCTGCATCTTGAATCGCATCATCTATTGTCTTGGGTTCCACTTGTGATAGAAAACAAGTTAACATATGCTCCAGTTGTCTTCTGGTTCTTACTCCTGTGTGTATATCTCCAATAACTTGTTCTTCAGGATGATCTCGTAGCCAATTTAGGTCTGGCTGAAGTTGTTCTTCAATTGGTGCTTCTGTAATTTCATGTTGTGCATGAGCTTCAAGTTCTGGTGCCTCTTCTATTGTATTGACTTGTGGCTCATCTTGATTTCCAAAGTTGTGATGCAGAATAGTTGATGGGTACTGTTATATTCATATATACTTGTCTTTGTGCTGCTTCTTCTTCTTGTTCTTGAAGACTTTCACCATTTGTATTTGGTTCATCAAAGACTACATGTATTGATTCTTCAATTACCAATGTTCTTTTGTTGAGTACTCTGAATGCTTTGTTGGTGTCTGAGTATCCCATAAAGATTGCTTCATCAGCCTTTTCATCAAAGGCATGCAGCTGTTTCCTGTTCAAAACAAAACATTTTGATCCAAACATATGTAAATATGAGATATTAGGTTTTCTACCATTCCATATTTCATATGGAGTCTTTCCATGATGTTTGTTGATAATTGATCTGTTTTGTGTATGACATCTTTGTGTTTCTCGCTTGATTAAAATCTCTTTGGCAAGCATGTCGTAATCATTGTTCGACGCTTCTTTGTGATTCTGTTTCTTCTTTCAGCTACACCATTTTGTTGTGGGGTTCCTGCTGTAGATAATTGATGCAGTACTCCATTTTCTTCACAATAGGTTCTGATAATTTCATTAAGAAATTCAGTGCCTCTATCGGATCTGATCTTGATGATTTTCAGTTCTTTCTCATTTTGGAGTCTTCTTAACAAATCTGGCAGCTTTTTGAGTGTCTCTTTCTTCTTGTTCATGAAGATGGCCCAGGTGTATTTTGAGTAGTCATCCACAACTACCAGGGTGTAGTTCTTACCACTTACACTTACTGGTGTGACTGGTCCAAACAGGTCCATATGCAACAGATGTAGAATTCTTGTTGTTGATTGATAGGGTTTTGACTTGAAAGAACTTTTGATTTGTTTCCCTTTCTGACATGCATCACACAGACTTTCTTTCTTGAATGTGATCTCTGGAAGGCCTTCAACTAACTTGTTCTTTGATTATTTGTTGATGGTCTTGAAATTCAGGTGATTTAGTCTTCTATGCCATAACCAGCTAATTGACTGTTTGTTTTTGACAAACAAACATGTTTTTGCCTTGGCTGTTTTCCAATCCACCACATACATGTTATCTTTTCTTCTTCCTGCAAGTACTACTGTGTTGGTTTGGTTGTGAATGACTTTGCATCCTTCCTTGCTGAAGTGCACATTATAGCCTTTGTCACAAAATTGACTAATGCTCATCAGATTGAAATTAAGTCCCTTGACATATGCCATATTTTGAATCTTCAGATTGTTCTTGAGCATTGTGCCTTCCCCCTTAATCTTGTCAGGGTTTTCTTTGCCTCCAAATGTGACTTTGGGTCCATCAAAAGCTTTGAAGTCAGTGAGCCATCTCTTGTTTCCTGTCATGTGTCTGGAACATCCACTGTCTATGTACCAGACATACTACAAAACAATTTAATTAAGTTTAGGTACCCAACACTGTTTGGGTCCATACATGTTAGCAGTCATGCCTCCTACTCCAAGTGTATATCCAAATGATCTTCTTTTTGGATAGTTAAAGTCATGAACTTCATATGTATAAGGCATGGCAGAATACCTTCTAGTATTTCTACTGAAGTTATTCTGATACTTTTCTCTAATTTTTGGTGCATTTGCATCCTTCTTCACTCTCCAATATGCAGTGGGAAACCTGACTTGCTTCATGTGTCTAGAAGTATACCTAGTTTAATTTTTCTTAAGCACATGATGCATATTATGGAATGGTTTCTTCTTGTATCTTGGAGGTGCAACATTCCAATCATCCTCTGAAGGGTAAAGTCTTCCTTTACCTTTCAGAAAGTCCTTGCTTTTGATTGACTTGATTGATGATTTAGTCTACTATTTTACTGCACTGGGTTTTGACTTCACCGGTATAGGATAAGTGGCTGAGACCATGGTCTGTCCCTTTCTGAATTTTGGTTCAATGTTGATCCTGGATTCAGAATTGTGTTGACCATTGTTTCTACTCTCATCATGACTGTTGTAGCCAAGACCAGAACTGGATCCAAACCTTTTTGAGGGTTTGTAAACTGTTTCATTTGTTATCTTAACTGGTAGGGGGATTTTCTCAACTGATCTGTCAACAACAGATGTATGAACCTCTGTTGTTTGTTGATCATTTGAGTAGATCTCCTTACTAGTTAGTTCAGCTTTTGCTTTATCCAGTTCTTTCTTTAATCTTTTATTTTCCTTTCTTAGATCCTTGCATTCCTTTTCCAGAATTTCGTGATTCATTTCAATTTCATCAAATTTATTCATGAGATTTTGGACTAGGTCTGCTGGATCTAAAGGGAGAATAGAAGATTGTGCGATGTTAGATGTGGATGCATTTGATGAAGAGTAAGAGCTAGATGTTACCTCAGTTCATCATCGATTCTTTGGCCATTAGACATAGGCTTGTTTTCTCAATGTATGAGCTATCACCTTCATCTTCATCTAATTCTTTGGTCATGAGGCATAGACATGCTTTTTCATTGTCTCGAAATTTGTCTTCTTCATCATCATTATATCGAGTTATTATCGATGATTCTTCATTCTTTTCTTTGCTAGATTCAGCCTTGAGTGCTTTCTTGCCTTTCCTCTTTTCAGATGCTTTGTATTTCTTCTTTTCATCATCTTTATCATTTTCTTCAGGACAATCAGCCTTGAAGTGACCTTTCTTGTTGCAGTTGAAGCATATGTATTCATCATCTTTCTTCTTCATGTCTTTGTTTGAGCTTGACCTCTTGTTTGATGATGAGTTTCCTTTGAATGGCTTCTTTTTGCTAAACCTGTCAAAACGTTTAACTAATAAAGCTACCAGTTCTTTAAGTTCATGCGTCTCTTTGCTGATACAATCGGCAAAGTTACTTTGCTGGGGTGCAATCAGTGCAGTGGCTTTTTATGTCTCTGCCGGAGCACCTTCTTCATTGTTCAATTCGAATTCATGAGCTTTAAGTTGGGACATCCGTGTCAGAGTGTCAGTGCTTGCAAGGTTTGTGGTTCCTCTGATTACTGATGTTATGATCTTCCATCTTTCAGGTAAGCCTCTCAAGATCTTTAAGCACACTTCTTTCGGGGATATGTGTGTCCAAGTCATTTGCTGATTCGATGATGATGCTAGAGAATCATTGTCCATTTGATCAATGGATTCACCAGTCTTCATTTTGAAATTTTCAAATTTCTGTTTTGCAACAGATAATTTGTTTTCTTTTACTGCTTCAGATCCTTCATTTATCAATGCTAGCTTGTCTCACATCTCCTTTGCTGTTTTGCAATCTTTGATTCTCATGAACATGTTGCTATCTCGAGTCTTCAAAATCATATCTTTTGCAACAAAGTCTAGATTTGCTCTTCTCATGTCATCCTTGGTCCAATCTTTCTTTGGTTTGTCTATTTCTTTTCCTTGATCTGCTCCTGTGGATACCACAGTCATGATCATGATTGGTCCATCATTGATTACGTCCAGCATCTCCTCATGAGTTGCTGCACGATGAGATAGCATTCTTGTTTTATATTCATCAAAATTATTAACATTGAAAACAGGTACTTTTGACATGAAGTTTGAGGAATACATAAGTACAAATAATAGATTTAAATGTGAATGAGTAGAAAACTCATATTTGAAACCTTCTTTGAAAATATGGGATCTCCTTGTTACCAGAAATTAGATCTGAACAGGTTCTGATACTATGAACACTGCTCTGGTACCAATTGTTGGTCCCAGAGAAGGGTAAAACTATAGTCAAATGGGGGGGTGAATGACTATAGTGGAGTTTCAAAAACTTTTCTTGTATTTAATAGTTTTTGGGCAGCGGATAAGTCCCTTCTTACTATGTTGTTTCAAAGTAGTTTGGACAATCACCAATATAGATTATAATTTAGGCAATTTAAATGAATGCAGTAAAGTAGATTGCAGAAAGTAAATTGACACGAGCCTTATAGTGGTTCAGGGTGGTGTAATCCCTTAATCCACTCTTCTCCTGTGATGATTGGAGGAATTCACAATTGTTTTCACAGATACAATAGTTTGATTGTCCTTGACTTCCCAAGCTTCACAATCTACAAGACTATCACTCCGTGACTGCAACAGCTTCAGTGATTCAGTCTCTTTCACAGCTCCTTGAGATCAAATCCTTCAGCAGCTATCACAAGCACAACTCCTTCTCAGATGAGTTTTGATTTAGTTGCTTCAGTTTATTGTGAATGAGATTCGCAAACTTGATTGATCAATCTCAGTGATGAGTATGAAATTGTAGTTCTGATGTCTGAGTTGATCTGTAGATAAATCCTTGTAAGTTCAGAGAGAAGGCTTTTCAAAGTGACAGAGTTTCTGCTTAGTTTTCTTTTTCTAAACGTTGTTTTTATCTTTCTGTCAATGCCTTCTATTTATAGCCTTGAGTATCCTTGATTTGAAATTCCGTCCGTTGGCTATATTTATGAGGGGAATAATCCTTGATTTTAATCTTGATTCCCCCTTAATTATATTCTCCTTGATTTCAGTGATCGGATTTTTCCTTCAAATGTATAGCAGAAAATCCGTCCTTGATTGATCCTCTATTGATTGTGCATTAAATGCATGATCCTCTGAATCTTCATCATATTTCAATTCTATTCTGATAAGGATTACTTCACCGTTCTTTTACCGGTCGAGTGATCCATCTGACTTTGCCGTTTAGATCTTCCTTCACTGTTTTTGCCTTCACTTTGCTGAAAGTCGGTTTACTCTACCGATTCACTGTTTACTTCATCACTTCAGTTTAAGGAGAATTTTTGTACTTCACTGATCATTGATTTGGGTGAGATCAGTGTACACCATATTTGAACATTGAATTTCATCACTTGAAAACATACTTAGACTTATCCAAGGTCATCACAGACTTCCTTGGTTATAAGTCATACCATTAAGTCTTCATAGCTTTTCTGCTTGTGCTTGGCTGGCTTCACTCTGCCGAATGTCTATTTTACTTTGCAGTCCTACCAACTAGTACAATACTTGTCTAACTTAACTTATACAATATGTTTGACTCTAAGTAAGGACTTATACAGAGAATTCTAACTTATTTCAGGTTTGCTATAACAGCTAGTATGGCCATCATCAAAACATAATAAAAATGTTCCTAACACTTATCTAGAAGATAGAAGAACGGAAGGACACAGAGTTAGTTATAGAAGATTGAAGAACCGAGGGATCAAACTCAGTTATGAAAATTGAGACTGTAAAGTTAGAATTCAGGCAAGTTTGTGGTGAACTGAACTGACTTTATGGATCATGTATGAAGACCTAAAGAGTAATAAGGACAATGAAATCTTAGATAATATATGCTTATGGTGTACTCTGGTAAAGACAATTATAATCAGATGTAAAAATTAGAGTACTGATATTTGAAGAAGAGTAAAATCTCAGTTAATGCTCTAAGTCAGTCAAGAAACTGACAACTGACAAACTCAGCATAAAACTGATATTGAAACTCAGTTTTATACGTCAGTCATCCAACAATCTGATAGTACATTCGAACATTGTAAAGGAAACAATTCTATTGGATGAAGTACTAACAAGTCAGAACGGTCACAAAATATATCCGTTACAAGATAAACGTTGATAAAATTCGAATTCAAGCAAGAGGAACATTGGACCTCACACTATAAATAGAGGACTTTGCACCAAGGATTAAACACCTAATAGACAGATCGAAATAACAAGATTACAAGCATTTTTGTGCAAAAAGTCTCGTTCATTTGATTTGCTATCATCTCTGCACTAACAAGATCAATCAAGAATTTCTTCAAGTGTTCAAGCTACACAGAATTTATTCAGATCTCAACACTTTGAAGAACCACAAACAAGCATCAATTTATTGATTCTGAGCCCAACTTTGACTTCAATCAAAGGTTTAGACTATGAAGAAATCCGGTCAAGGATTTGCCACAGACAGTTGCAACAATGCATTCGGGTAGACTGTGTTTGTGGTGGTAGCATAACCCTTCTAGGACAAGTGGTTCAAGCATTTCATGAGCTGCAATCCAACCTATTTTTTTTATTGTTTATATAGTGAAATAGTATTAGCCAAGGACTTTGTTTAGGACTTTTTGTAACAGTTTACCTGAAGAAGTTCTAGTAGAATTTTCCTCCTACACCACAGGGGAAGAGTGGACGTACATGATTACACCACTTGGAACCACTATAATTCTTGTTTCATTTACTTTACGCATTTACATTCTGTCATTTATTATTACAGTTTTTATTATTGATTGTTCAGCATTTTGAAATTGATTGTTACACTGATTGTTAGACAGACTCACAGCTCACAAACTGATATTCACTTTCATTCAGTTTATCACACTCAGCTTTCAAAAAGAATAACAAGATCCAGAAAAAGGCTAATATATATTTGCGGCCAGTTGACTGAGTTTTGTTTCAAGTCTGCTTTGACATAGACTCGGCTTTGTCAGCTTAACTCCACACAAGTTTTAACTAAAACTTAATTGATTAAAATCTAGTTTTTGGTGACTAGTTTATTCACCCCCCCCCCCCTTAAACTTGAGTTAGCCTTTCCAAGGGACCAACAATTGGTATCGGAGCAGTGTTTCTTTAACAAGTCATTGTTAAAAACTCATTTGCTCTCTATATCTCCTCTAGTTGTTCTCATTAGAAAGCTCAGTTTCCAGTCTTTACATAATCAGTTTTCACTCACAATGGATAGCAATCAGTACGTAAGACAAATGCTGATGTGTAACATGGATAGGTTTGACGAATATAAATGTCGTATGCAGGCTTTTCTAGTGCTACTCATGACGAGATGATGGATGTGCTCTCTGATGGACCAGTCCATATCACCTACATTCAAAAAGTTGGTGAAAATCAAGTTCGAGTCCCCAAACCCAAGGCTGAATGGACCAGTGATGATCGTAAATGAAACAATCTCAACAATGTTGCTATGGAGTTTATCCTTAGAACTCTTGATAACAATATGTACCTGAAAGTGAAAGATTGCACAACTGCTAAGGAAGTGTGAGAGAAACTCCAGTTAGTCTATGAAGGTACTGACTCAATCAAAGAAAACAAGATCTCAGTTGCAAAGCAGAAGTTTGAAAATTTCAAGATGAAATCTGGAGAGACCATTGACCAAATGGAGACAAGATTCAGTGCTATCATGGATGAACTAGACCTACTCAAGATTGAATACACCAAGAAAGAAATCAACACAAGAATCTTGAAGGCCTTGCCAATGTGTTGGAAGATGAAGGTCACTACTATGGAAGAATCTAGAAGACTTGACATAGAGGATTCCTTCAAAATCTTCTTAGATTTGAAAGCTTATGAATTCAGTGAACATTTTACAAGCACAACTGCAATAATCAAAGCTCTGGAAGAACCAAAGACCACAGCACTTGCAGCAGCATAAAATGATTCTCAAGAAACATCCACAAGTAATCTTCAACAGTTGGATGAGATGGAAGAACAAATGGCTCTTATGAGGAGCAGGATCAGAAGGATGAAGAATGGTCATCCTGTAACTCAGAAATACATCAAGAAGACTCATGAGAAAAAGAAAGATGACGAGTATCTTTGTTTCAATTGCAAGAAACCATGACATTATAAAGTTGAATGCCCAGACCTGATTGCAAAGAAAACTCAGCAAAGAAGAACTGGCAGAAGAGCATTGTTAGCAGGAGATGACTCTGACTACGAAGCTGGTACAGAAAGATTATCTGATGACACAACTTTGATGTCTCACATGGAAGATTCCAATGAGTTATGTGAATCGAAATCTAAATATAGTTCAGCATAAATTTCCATGCAGAATGCATGTTCATCAACAGCCGATTCCAATCCAAAGAACTCAGAATTAGAAGAAACTCTTGATGAGTTGATGAGTCAGCTTGTCACCAAACAAGCTGGTTATGAATCAATCAAAGCTGAGAAAGAAGTTCAAATTCTGGAAGTCAAAAAGATTGAAAGATGAGTTGAACACGTTAAAACTAAGCGAAGCGATAAAGGAAAGACTCAAGATCGACTCTCTGCATCGAAGAAGAATCGATTCTTTCGCTCAATCTAGTTCAGCTACAGGATTCAAATCAGGCAAGCCGTATGGTGATAGAACTGGCTTAGGATTTGATACTCAGCAAACTTCAAAGTCAGGAACGAGTAAGGAAACTGAACATAATGCGAAAACTGGTGTTAAGTTCGTAGCAGAACAAAGTCCTCAAACTAAGATGCATGTTGAACCTGTAAAACCAGTTCAACGTGAATCAAGTCAGCCTCAGCATCAGTTTTCAAAGAAGTCAGCTGTAAACAAAAACAGAGTCAACCAAAATGGTAAATCAGCTTCACATCATGAAAATCGAAAAGGAAGATCAACTACTGAATCTACTAAAGCTGATCAGGCTAAGAACTAGAAAACTTCAGTCAAAGTAAATCCAAGACTATCAATTATTCAAAGATTCACAAAGTCTGAGGGAAAAGCAGATTTTTTCCTACTGATGATGACTGAAATTTCTCTAAACCAACAATTAAAAATGATAAAAACAATCATTACAGTCAGAAAACTTATCACAAGTTTCAGTCAAAAGGTCAGCAAATGACTCACTTCAATCCTCAGTAGAGACCTTATTACGAAGGTCAACCCAGACCTCAGTACAAAAGAAATGATGGTTATTATTCATGTTTCAATAATAGAAAGTATCATGGAAATCAGTTTCAGTCAAAGGACCTGAGAGATCCCATAAATAAGACACAATAGATACAATGGGAGTGTGGCTTATATATATGAACATAAGTGCAACAATATCCGAAAAATACCTAATGGATATATTCCCAAAGTTGTACTAACAACTGACCCCCATGGACCCAAACTGAGTTGGGTACCTAAAAATGTTTAATTTATTTTGCAGGACATATGGTACTTTGATAGTGGATTCTCAAGGCACATGACAAAGATCAAGGACTGTCTGAGTAATTTTATTGCCAAGCATGGCCCAAAAGTTAATTTTGGAAGCAAAGAAAAACCTGGATATACCAAAGGATATGGTACCTTTATCAGAAATGGACTCACAATCATGAACGTATCTTATGTGGAAGGATTGCATTACAATCTGCTCAGCACCAGTCAATTTTATGACATGGGATACAGAGTTACGTTTGATAAAGATTTATGCATTGTCGTCAGCGAAACAACATTTCAAATTGTCTTAGCTAGAAGAAGAAAAGAGAATATGTATGTTGTAGATTGGACTAAAGCAGTAGCAGAAACTTGTTTACTTGTGCATACCAAATCAAAAATCAGCTGGTTAAGGCACAAGAAACTAAGTCATCTTAATTTCGGCGACATCAACACCCATGTCAAGAAACAATTAGTCATTGGATTACCTGAGATTACCTACAAAAAGGATAGCTTATGTGATGCTTGTCAAAAAGGAAAACAACTAAAAGCCAGTTAAAAGACAAAATCTCAATATTCAATAGCAAGAGTCCTAGAGCTACTACATATGGACTTATTTGGACCAATCACACCAATCAGTATCAATGGAAAGAAGTATACATTGGTGGTAGTAGATGATTATTCAAGATACACATGGGTTATTTTCTTAACCCAGAAAATAAAAACCAAGAAAAGGCTTGCAGAACTTCTCAAAAGGCTTCAAAATCAAAAGAGTGTATTAGTTGTGAAGATAAGATCTGACAAAGGAACTGAATTCCTCAACAAAGTAATTATTGAATACTGTGTAGAAAATGGTGTTTTACAGCAACTTGCAGCAACATCAACACCTCAATAGAATGGGGTAGCTGAAATGAGGAATAGAACGCTCAAGGAAGCAGGAAGAACTATGATCTGTGAAGCAAAACTGCTTGAAAGATATTGGGCAGAAGCAGTTAACACAGCTTGCTACACACAGAACAGAGCTCTCATGAATAAAAGTGATGAGATGACACCTTATGAAATTTGGAATGGAAGAAAGCCAAATGCTTCATACTTTCATGCGTTTGGAAGCAATTGTTTCATACACAATAATGGAAAAGATCAACTTTATGTTTTTCAGCCTAAAGCTGATGAAGGAATATTTTTGAGATATTCAAGTGTCAGCAAAGAATTTAGAGTACTGAACAAGAGAACACTCAAGCATGAAGAATCAATACACGTAGTGTTTGATGAACCAAATTTTCATGGAGAAGAAACTGAAAATAGACTAGAACCAGTTCTCAACCTCAGTTACCAGTTTTACCAGAATCAATTTTTGTTGACATTGGAAGATTAAGGATTTCAGAATCATCAGATCAAGATCAGCCTCAGTCTTCAACGTCTAAACAACCTACAGTTGAACGACATGATTCTGACCCAGTTCAAGAAGATCAAGATGAAGAGAATCATGAACAAGTTATGAAGAACCTGTTCAACAAGATTTAGATCCCTTGATGCAACCCCCAGTACATCAATGGATGAGAAATCACCCAGAAGAACAAGTAATCGGTGATTTTCAAGCTGATGTTCAAAGAAGACATCAGTCAGACGCAATGATTGCATGTTTTCTATCTCAGTCTGAACCCAAAGAGATAGAAGAAGCCCTGAAAGATCCAGATTGGATTTTAGCCTTGCAAGAAGAACTGAATGAGTTCAAAAGAAATCAAGTGTGGGAACTTGTAGACAAGCCAGATCACGTAAACATCATTGGCACTAAATGGGTTTACAGAAACAAGCTTGATAAAGATGGGAATATCATCAGAAACAAAGCTAGACTTGTAGCAAAAGGATATTCACAAGCTGAAGGGATAGACTTTGATGAAACTTATGCACCAGTTGCAAGGCTGGAAGCAATCAGATTATTTCTTGCTTTTGCAGCACACAAGAAATTCAAAGTATAGCAAATGGAATTCTTGAAGAAGAAGTCTTGAAGAGGAAGTCTACGTTCAACAACCCCCAGGATTTGAAATCAAAGACCAAGCTGATAATGTTTTTAAACTGAGAAAAGCTCTATATGGACTGAAGCAAGCACCAAGAGCTTGGTACGAAACTCTATCTCAGCTTTTGGTAGACAATGGTTTTATAAAAGACACCATTGACAAAACCCTATTCATAATGAAAGTTGAAGAAAGTACTCTGCTTGTCCAGATCTATGTTGATGATATTATCTTTGGATCATAGAATGAACAACTCTGTGAGAAATTTGCAAGCTTGATGAAGAGCAAATTTTAGATGAGTATGATAGGAGAGTTGAATTACTCTCTAGGGTTACAAGTGAGACAAATGGACAATGGTATTTTCATTCACCAAACAAAGTATACATGAGAATTAATCAAGAATTTTGGAATGGAGAAATCAACTGGTATTGCAACACCAATTGGAACTAACATCAGATTAGATGAAGACAAAGAAGGCAAAGATGTAGATCAAACTCTCTACAGAAGAATGATCGGAAGTCTACTTTATCTTACAGCAAGTAGACCTGATATATCTTTTGTTGTTGGTGTATGTGCAAGATTTCAAACAAAACCTAAAGAAAGTCATCTCACATTTGTTAAAAGAACCTTTAAGTATTTGAAAGATATAGAAGGTGTAGGGATATGGTATTCAAGAGAAGGATAATTTAAGCTGATATCATATTCAGATTCGATTATGCCGGATGCAAAGTGGACAGAAAACGTATTTCAGTCACATGTCAGTTATTAGGAAATAGACTTGTGTCATGGTTCAGCAAGAAGCAAAACTCAATCTCAACATCTACAGCTGAAACTGAGTATATAGCAGCTGGAAGTTGTTGTGCTCAAGTTTTATGGATTAGACAACAACTGAGAGATTATAGGATAGAAGAAGGACTGATTCCTATAATGTGTGATAATACAGGTGCAATTGCAATAACTCACAAACCAGATTTGCACTCAAGGACGAAACACATTGATGTGAGACATCACTTTATAAGGGATCATGTGGAAAAGAAGGATATTAAAGTTCTCTATGTTCCGACTGAAGATCAGTTGGCTGACATTATTACAAAACCTCTAGACAAAGAGAGATTCGTAAAGGGGATTGATTTTTGTTATGATGGGTACGCTCACTTAACAGATCAGTCGTTGACGTCAACAATCTCAAATCAAAAATCAAATCAAGAATTGTGAAACTGAATTTTTCTTCAAAATCGACCTAGCTTTGCGATTGCTAGTCAGGAAAGTCAATTGACAGCAGTTACATCGCATTTAATTACCGCAATTTTTATGTCAGAATTTGTAGCGTGTATACCCTCATTATGTCAGATAGTACACCTCGGTTATACAAACCATGATGGAATTTGAAAAGATTCTACAAATCTATCAGAAGATCGTGGATCATTGCACCAACCGTCCTAACCCTTTATATATACACCCATCTCTTTTCATACCACAAAGAAAAATCAAACCTTCTTTCTTTTTAAATCTGTCAAAAAAAATTTTAATTCTAATGCCCGCTTCAAAGCAAACTCAAGAAGAACGGTTAATCACCGCACCTGATATGTTTAATCTCAGATAATTCAAAGAAGTATGTGGTAATACCCTTCTCTCCAATCATATATCTAAAAAGATAGGAAGATTACCAGGGTTACGAAATTTATTGGAAGCAATACTGCAGCAAGAAATGGACTTGGAAGGTCTATTACAATTTTGGGAGAATATGAAGATGCTAAAGAATTCTCTTCTTACAAGAGTTCATGGTCAGAAGATTTTTATAAATGAAGACATTATCAGATAGCTTTTTGGATTCAAAGATCCCTTGGTCAAATCAATTGACCTAGCCTGCTTTCCAATCAAACGCAGTGCTTTTCTAAGGAAAATTTCAGCCTCAAAGCAACCAGCAGAGGTCGATACGCATATTAAGGACCTCAAACCTAAGTTTGGTCTTCTCAACAGATGGATTAGCAGACATATTGTCGGACAACACAAAGGGCTAAGTAAGTTAAGTGAAGATGGTATCCACCTAATGAACGTGATTTAGGATGGATTTGAGTTCAATTGGGCAGGTTATATCTTCAATCAAATCAAGAAGCAACACTTAGCTGAACTAGCAAGTGTCAGTAGAGGCCAAGCTGAAGGAATACAAACTGAAGGAAGATTTCGACTAAAGAAATCACTTAGTCTAGTGATTCAGTATTATTTGGAAAGAATCAGTGGTGGGAAGAAACAAGCACAAACTGTTGGTGCATCTGCATCAAAGAAAGAAACATTGAAGACTTCCCAACCTGAAGGGAATAAGCAAATTGTGTCTCAGCAGATTGCTCAGCAAAAAGGAAGTAAAAGGAAAGCTGAGACACAAGGAGAAAAGTCAGTTGTATGTTGTTTGTCCCTAGGTACTTCAAGTCAGTTAGCATCAACTGAGGGGTAACAACAACTGACAACTGATGTCTGTAAGCTGAAGACCTTGGTTCTTGAAGTTGTTTCTCACAAACAGCAGAAAATATCTGAGAAACAAGTTTCTGTTATACATGTTGAGCAAGAGGAACAGGTAACTCAGAACCCTAAAGAATATCTATTCGATGCACAAATAATCATCAGATTAATAAAGATGAAGCTCAAAACTGAAGATTCTCGTGATGCTACTCTACCTGATAAAGAGAATCTATTGTTGGAGAAACTGGAAATACCAAATCTCTATGCCTTGTTTCCGATGGAAGAGTTTCTCACCAATTTCTACAATATATTCAAACAGATAGCTCAGAGAACTGAATCAACCACATCTTCTATACCCAAGGATGTTTTAAATAAGAAAGATGATGATAAAGATGATGATTCAAGAAAGAAAGCTGAAAGGAGTACAGTTTTGCAGACAGAGACTTAGTCTGAACATCAACTAGGGCAAACTGATACTCAGCAGGAAGAATTGCCAGCTGGAAATCAGACAATTGTCAATAAAGAAGAAGAAGCTAAAGCTGATAATAATCAGCAACTGATGTTACTTGAAGATGCCAATCAGTCTCGAATCCAAGAAACAGAGGAAGAAGACCCATCTGAAAAACTTACAACAGGAGAATTGAGCAAAGTACAAGAAGGCTTGAAGATTATGCTCAACCAAAAGGATGATTTAAGTGGTCTTCTATCACATGTTTCCAGTTACTTGGATTACAGGAAGAAAACTGATGTCTCAACTCACACTAAGTTGGACATAATTAAGAAATCCACTTCAAATTCAGTCTTAGAGATTCTCAGTCTGAATGAAAATTTTGAACTGACAACTATGAAAGATCGACAAAACTCACGCTCATGCTGAATGGCACCTCAATCAGCGTATCTTTGTGTTAGAAACTCAACTCAAAGATGTCCTCACCTCTCATAAAGATATGTGAACAAATGAAATGGCAACACATCAACTAATCAATGAGTTCTATGATGCCAAAAAGGGGGAAGTGGAGGAAGAAAAGTTGAAGTTATATGAAGAAAAACTGAAGCTTGAAACCGAGTTGACAGAACTGAAGAAAGCAAAATCAGCAACAGAATCCAACATCCGACAAGTTGAAGAACTAACTGATGAACACCTGATACTTAAGTACAGTCAACCTGAGGAAAGAAGATCTACTCTGACAAAAGATCTATGGTGAAAGTTTGTTGAAGACTACAACCATATCAAAGCAAAATATAGGCACAAGACTTATGAAGAATCTCTTGCCTATTTCTTATCTGATAATCTTCATAACCAGAAGATGGCACAACACAAGAAGATTTAGAGAATTGAATAAAGACTTCAAATCAAGGATAAGAGGGAACATATGAAATCTGATGTTTCAGAATTTGAAGAATACTACAAAGGTGAAAGACAGTTTCCTAAGTTACTTCTATGGAGGAAGTGGAAACTCACAAGCCAAGTAGATTATCTGAAGACAATCAGTAAGAAGGATACAAAAATCGAAGCAGAATATCGTATGCATGATAAGGAACAGAAATTTGACAAAGTTATACAATGAAATGTTTAGATCTTAATTTCTGTTTTTACCAAATGTATAATTAGTCCAGTTCTATGCAAAATCTTAATGAAATCCAATTTTCCTGTTTTATCTTGTTTTGTATTGTTGTTATCTTTAAGCTTTTCTTTTAAGGAGGGTTTTGGCATCAATAAAAAGGGGGAAATTGTTGGAAATAAAATTAATATTTTGATGATTATTCATCCTATTTATTTATTTATTATCTTAACCCCATTGATAAAGTGTTGAAGCTAGCTATTATAGTGAAAGGCTAAAAGATATTTAGAACTGAATGTATAAGTTTTACTAGAATCTGATATTTGTATAGTTTACATCAGACAAGCAGTGTAATAGATAGTCCTGTCGTAAAACTGGATATCATCTAAGAAACAGGAAAGACAAGTCATTGAAACTGATGAACTGACTCAGACTACACCAAGATAGAACTAAAGAAGGTAAGTTTGCTGAGGGAACAGACAGTTAGCTTATCTAGAAGATAGAAGAACTGAGGGACACAGACTCAGTTAAAGAAGATTGAAGAACTGAGGGATCAAACTCAGTTATGAAAATAGAGACTGTAAAGTTAGAATTCAAGCAAGTTTGTGGTGACCTGAACCGACTTTATGGATCTTGTATGTAGACCTAAAGAGTCATAAGGAAAATGAACCCTTTGAAAATATATACTTATAGTGTACTCTGGTTAAGTCAATTATAATCAGATGTAAAAATTAGAGTACTGATATTTGAAGAAGAGTAAAATCTCGATTAATGCTCTAAGTGCGTCAAAAAAGCGCGACAATGAAAAACTCAAAGACATAAAGCGATAAGAAACCGACAAGTCGAGCGGTCACAAAATATAGCCGTTACAAGATAGACGTTGATACAATTCGAATTCAAGCAAGAGGAACGTTGGACCTCTCACTATAAATATGGACTTTGCACCAAGGATTAAACGCCTAATAGTCAGATTGAATTAACAAGATTACAAGCATTTTTGTGCAAAAAGTCTCGTTCATTTGAATTGCTATCATCTCTGCGCTAACAACATCAATCAAGAATTTCTTCAAGTGTTCAACTTACATAGAATTTATTTAGATCTCAACATTTTGAAAAACCACAAACAAGAATTAATTTATTGATTATGAGCCCAACTTTGATTTCAATCAAAGGTTTAGACTGTGAAGCAATCCGGTCAAGGAGTTGCCAAGGACAGTTGTGACATTGCAGTCGGGTAGAGTGTGTTTGCGGTGGTAGCTGGTGAAGAGGCATACGTAACCCTTGAAAGACCAGTGGTTCAAGCATTTGAAGAGCAGAAATCCAAACTATTCTTTGATTGTTTAGATGGTGAAGCTAGGATTAGCCAAGGACTATTGTTTAGGACTTTTTGTAACAGTTTACCTCAAGAAGTTCAAGTGGAAATTTCCTCCTACACCACAGGGGAAGAGTGGACGTACAGGATTACACCACCTTGAACCACTATAATTCTTGTTTCATTTACTTTACGCATTTACATTCTGTCATTTATTATTACAGTTTTTATTATTGATTGTTCAGCATTTTGAAACTGATCGTTACACTGATTGTTAGACAGACTCACCGCTCACAAACTGATATTCACCAGAATTTACTTTATCACACTCAGCATTCATAAAGAATAACAAGATCCAGAAAAAGGCTAAATATATATATCCGCTGCCAGTTGTCTCAGTTTTGTTTCAAGTCAGCTTTGACTTAGACTCTGCTTTGTCAGCTTAACTCCACACAAGTTTTAACTGAAACTTAATTGATTAAAATCTAGTTTTTGGTGACAAGCTTATTCACCCCTCCCCCCCTCTAAACTTGTGTTAGCCTTTCCAAGGGACCAACAGACAGACTCAATGAAACAGACTCAAATATATATATATACATACACTCAATCTCAAATAAAAAGTATTCTTGACACGAGTCCCCGGCAACGGCGCCAGAAAATCTTCATCGCGTGCAAAGCATTTACAAGCAATAGGACTAGGTCTGACGTAGTAGAGTACTGGTGAGTCAAATTCGATCCCACAGAGACTCGTAAGAACGTCTAATTATCAAGATTGAGCTTGTCACAATTAACGGTCTACGACCAACTGCAATATAGACAGTAGTAAAACTGGTGCCACAAACTAACAAGGTTATGCTAGTTCACATGGATGTAACAAGAGTTTCTACTGTATTAGTTCAATTATGAGTAAATAATTATTCCCCCCACACATGCAATAGTCCTCCCTATTGGTGAATTTTAATTCATTATTCAGCTACGGGTACAACTCCTAACCCTATCTACTCCAACCATGGTAGTAAACAATCTATACGCAAGCTACCCTCCTTAATTAGGCCATAATAGCCCATACACATAAAGAACTAAACCTGTTGGTATTGAGCGCTAGCTCATACCAATAACCTGCCTTGACAACTGTCGACACTGATTAACACGTTCCAAGGGTCCATCAAGATAATGTCTAAACTAACACTTCACTATCAGTACTTCATGCTAATTTACGATGACATGCAAATAGTTGATCAAGCTACTAACATGTAAATTAAATCTATCGACCAACGTAGCTGGCGCTGATTATCATGAACTAGTAATTTACTAGGTATTCAGATCTAGCGATATAGACCGTCGCAGATCTGATGAACGCAATAACTATTTCATGATTTCTTCACCAACGAATTAGATCTATAACACATAGGGTAAAATAAACTAACTACTACATAACTAAATAAACGGTTAGCACATACTAGTCGAGTAGAACAATGACATATCTACATCTTGGAAAAGATAGAAAATCATACTCATGAAGACGAGATTAGATCTCGCTCGGATCTCTCCCTAGGCGGCGACTCTGTCGTCTCTCCGACCAGAACTCATAAAATAAATACAATAAAAAACAAGGAATTTTTATTGCATAATTTTGCCTTGAAAATTTTGTACTACCAATGTTACATTGAATTCTGAGGCGAAGCCTATTATTTATAGTTACATGAACTGACTTAGAAACACATAGATCTACCCCTCGTCCAAGAAAACCTATTTTGGAAGATTCTTAAGTCAGCGGCAGACCTCGGTAAACCGGGGGTATTTTTGTCATTTTCTTTCTGCTGACTTAGCTTGGAATGTTCTGGAATACCCTAGGCCTAATCCTTTCATTCAGTCCACTCCAAATACGTCCATAATGCTCAGCCCAATATTTCATATTCTAAAAATAATGAAATAACTCATGAAATAATATCGAAATCAGAAAAATAAATGTTAAGTACAGATTACTCGAATCACGAACCCGACATATGATATTCAACTTAAATGGTTCATATTTATAGGGCGGAACAACTATTTTTAGCTCATAATGGATATAATGTTGATGCCGTAGGATCGACTATTTTAACCGTCATCAATATGTCTTCATATCTTCAAGATTCTCAAGGGGAATAAGGCTTTTGTGTGGAATAAAGAGCGCTCGCAGGCATTGAAATCTCTCAAAGAATACATGGGAAAGCCACCTCTTCTCGTTAGCCCGGAAATAGGAGATGAGTTGTTTCAGTATCTTGCGGCTTTAGATCAGGCTGTTGATGATGTTCTTGTCGAGGAGGCCGGAACCATCTATAATCCCATTTACTTTGTAAGCAAAGCTCTCAGTCTGGTGGGGAGCTGTTATTATGATATAGAAAAGTGGCCTTCTTGATTGTTATTGCAACCCAAAAAATAAGTGTGTACTTTTCCTCGCATACTATAAATGTGTTAAAGGATAGCTCTCTTCGCCAAGTGCTACAAAGCCTGAACTTTAAAGTCCTCTACTATGTTCGGCCATTGAATTAACCGAATTTGACATTCGATATCAGCCACGAAAAAAAATCATGACCCAAGATTTAGTTTCAGTGCAGATCAGAGCGAGTTGACTACTCTGCCTAATGAAATAGTAGAACTGGCCTCGACATCAGCCTCTCTGAAACTTGATCAATATTGTCAGCTTTATGTAGATGGAGCGGCTAGCCAAAGTGGCTGCGGAGCAGGAATCATATTATGCGAGCCAGGTACGACAGAAGAATTTAAGAAAGATCTAGGTTCGAGTTCACCACCTCGTATAATCAGGCCGAATATGAGGTTGTGATAGCAGTCTTGGAACTTGCCAAAGCAATGAACATCGAGAACGTTGAGGTCTAGAGTGACTCCCAACTCATTGTCAGCCAAATTTCATGTATTTATCAAACTAAAGACGACATTCTCGATCGGTATCGAGTGCAAGATATCTTTGGTGAATTCAAAGAGACCACATGAATACTCGATGAGACTCTTGAACAACTTGGCGAGACTCATCGAATACTCTAGTGTATAAAAGGGTTATTCACTAATAGTATGTTGTAACCATTTGTAACTTACGTTTATTTGATTCATGAGGTGTATGTAGCTTCAAATACCCCATGATCAGCTGCATTGTAGCTTAACTTGTTATTTTTAGTTTACCAATAATAATTCTGCTGTTTTCTTTACTTTCGGTTTGTATTATATATATTTCAACATGGTATCAGAACTAGAAATTTGAGATTTCTGAATGTTTACCTGCGTTTTCTCTTGTTATTGAAGAATCTTGAGAGAGTTCTTAATTTTTTTTTTCCGTTTACAGTTTCTTAGAGTAAACTATAATCATTCTCTGACTTTTTGATCATTTCTTTATTGTTTTATCTGTTTTTTTGTTAATCTTTGATAAATTATGAAGTTCTTGATAGCCATGGCAGTAAAGAAACAAGAATTAAGCCCCTTCAGTCCATTTTACGTTCATCCTAATGGAAACAAGAATTAAGCCATGAAGTTCTTGATAGCCATAACATCCCTAGTGTTAAACTGTGATAGAGATCTCATAATAAGTGATTTTGCTTGATGAGATCTTGATTTACGTCAAAACATTTTGTACTTAAATGTCTCTAGTCGTACGTGCTATTAAATGGGACATTAATAGTACGATTAGACTAGCACGTATTAGATGTCTTCTATCTTATGAAGATAGGGATAGATCTTGTTTATCGAACTGTAGAGGCACTTGGACTGTATGTGGACGTGTATTAGAGAATATGTATGTTAGACTGACCCACTTACTTTATTAATCGCACCATAATTAGTACAATAAATATAGCCTTATCTACCCCGAATTATGCTTGAAGGATAAGTTGATGGTTCGATTATTGTATGAAATACTTGTCAATTGCTTAGTGTCGGTTCCCTGATCATTAATTCTGCATCTTTATATTTTATCCCAATATTTTTTACTTTTTCGTCTCATTTTGCGTGATTTTCAAGAGTACCTTATTATGGAACCGAGAACGGAGTGGATCTAGATGTAAAGAGAACGTTGGGCCCAGGTCAGAAAAAGTCTGTATGAAGTGTACAGGACAAGAGTGAAGCAAAAAGGCCCGAGGCTGCGGAAACCCTATACGCAGCTGCGGCAACTTGGATGACACGAAAAGAAGAGAGCCATGATATGTATTAAGTCGGTTAGGGTTAGATCATTTAGGTCGGCTATAGCTCTATATAAATCTTGTACGAATTCATTATATTCATCATATATATGTATGCGCATCTAGATACATACTTTTTATTATTAGATGTACGAAATAAATTGTTTGTGATTTTCTTTTAAGTTTGTTTGCTTGGTTATCTCCTCCAATCCATCAACTAGCTTGAGTTGATCAAGCTGGATCCGTCATTGATAAAGGTATGAAGCTTTGAATGCTCTTTTGTATTTTAATCATGGTAGATTAAGTTATGTTATCGAGTTGTAATTAATCTATATGTCTAAACGAATCGTAATTAGTTAGAATAACCAGAACATAATGATGTAGATTTCAGAACTAGGAACCATAGCTGCGGCTACATCAACGGTCTGTATCGCAGCCGTGGGACACCTTTTAGGTCACCCTAATCTTAAGATTCAGTGAAAGCTACGTTGATTGATAGGTTTAATCCATATTTAGTTAGATCTGGCCAATCTTTTTTGTGTCATCGTAAATTAACACGAAGGACGATAAAGTGAAGTGTTATTTTGGACATAGTTTGATCAATCCCTACGAACATGCTAGTCGATCCATGATAGCTGCTTAGGGCGGTTCTGGGTATTAAACCGGCACTTTCTCAAACTTATTGCGTGTGGGTTAATACAACCAACGAAGGAGGTTAACTCCACATAGACATATTTTGTCCTTTCAATGGAAGTAGATAAGATTAGAAAATTGCACCCGTAGCTTAAAATTGAATTAAACATACGTTCTGGTTGGACCCGATAATTATGAGGAAAAGTAAACACAAGGATTAATTACACCAAGTTAGGAGATTAGAGAGGAGAGATATGCCAATTACTTTTCAGCTCTTACGTTGGTCTAGGGACCGCTATTTGTCTTTTTGGTTAGGTTTAAGAATTATTATTTGTGTTGTATTGTCTATGTGGGATCGACCTTGACTCGCACCTACTATAGTACGATCGACCTAGTTCTCTTGCCAGTATTTCGTGCGTATTGGCGGATCGAGTGTCACGCTATGTGGCGGTTGTGTAATTATCCTAAGACTGGAGTCTTCATGGCATCGCCATGTGGATTTTCATACTTTGACACTATTGAGTTCTTAGCCACGGGGCGATTGTGCTGTAGTGTTTGGGTGTGATACTGAAGCATGCGTAAGATTCATGTTGCTCATGCGGAAATCGCGTATCCTAATAGTAGGAGTAAATATCCGAAAGGACCTTTTTATAAGGAATGTCTTATTCTCAAATTTTTTTGCAAGGCGGAAGTAATGTAATACTTCGAGAGAGTATGATATCCAAATTATAAGATAGAGTCGTTAATGTTTGACACTCGAGATACGATCATATGGAAAATTTTACAGCGATAAGATTCTATTTACACAGTAATCGTTTCACATGAAAGGTTGTAGTCATAGCACTTGACTCTTTTCGACGATTGGAGGTCATGACGTGTTGCTAGACGCTGTTCATGATCGTTGGGTGTAAAGGGCATTTTATTAAATGCACTTTATGCTTACGGCCAACATATTCGGAAACCTATCGGGTCACACACATATGAATAACTAGCCGTAACCAATTTGTCGTTATAGAAATAACCGGATGATGATTTATTTATGCCTACTATAAAGCGTTATAGTGGAAATTAATATTGTGTTATTTCTTTATTATGAATAAATAGGTACAAGATATTAATTAGAGTATTATACTATTATTTATTCATATTGGATATTTATATATATGCATATAAATATACATAGGCGTGTACTATACATATATATGTGATATATGTGTGAACATGTGTAATAAATGTAAATTAAGTACTATAATATATTAAAGATATTTCTAAGATTATGTATTAATAAATATCTTTGATAGTATTTAATATAAGATATTAAATATATGACAGATGATATTAAGGAAAATCTTTAAAGAGATTAAGGAAAATACTTAATAAGATAATCAATCAAATATCTGATTGATTTATCAAATCCTTATTCTATAGGAGAAATAGTTTTTGGTTCCCCACTCCACTCCAAGCAATTTATGGTGCCACCTACTCTATAAAATTGGAGGGATGCCACACTCTTTTGTATCACAATATTTTTTCAATATTTTAGTGAAAGAAAAATAGGCGTTCTTAAGAGAGGCTCCACCTGCTCTATAAAAGGGGAAGGATGCCAAGCTCTTTTGTATCACAATATTCTTCCAATATTCTAGTGAAAGAAAGAGAGGGGTTCTTAAGTGAGTTTTGTGGGAAGAAGAAAAGGCAACCTAGCATTTGACTTTTTCTGGTAGCAGTCCTCAAAAGCTTTCGGTGGTTGTTCGTGTGGATTACCTCTAGATTCCGGACACTTGGACGGCTCGGTGCTCAGACCATCAAACGTAGATGAAGAGACGATCCAATTGGATCAACCTGGTACGTTTGTTTATCTACTTTTATATTTATTTATTGCTCAAACAAAGTCGATCCGGTTAAAAGGAATTAAAAATTTTAAATTCCACTGCGTTCCCGCGTTGGTTTCGGAATAGTCGTGGCAGAGCAGACTTCGATCTTAAGCAATAAGCATTATTTAATTTGCATAGTAATTAATTATGGATGCATGATTTAGATTCGTAGAAAGAAAACAAAAAAAATCTATTCGGCGGTGGGGCTGCTCGGCCAATCGGCGGCGGTGCCCCACCTTCGATTGTCGGCGGCGTCGGCTGCTCTTGTGGTGGCCGGCATCGGCTGGTGGCTTTATGGTGGACCCCGAAAATTTTGTTTTGTTGTTTTGTGATTCTTTATGGTACATTGAAATATCTTGTTCTTTAGTTGATATCATGTTGCTAATTGATGGTTCAAATAGTTTGGACAATTGAGTTGCCATGTAGCATGAAAAGTACTACTGCTCATTATGTTGAGGGAAATGGTTAGACCTATGGTCCAAAATTGTAGACCGGAGATTAACCTAGGCCAATACCCAATATTTGGTAAAGGCCTAGGTTGATGCATTTTGGTTTCCTAGCCCTTTGGTTTAAGAAACCAAATGCCTCACTTTTGGTTATGAACTAAAAGGAAAGGAAACAAAAGAGACCTGCTTTATTTTGATTTTATTTTAAAATAGTTATAACTGATAAAATTAAATAGAATTGTTATATAATTAATCGTTAATTTTATTTTGATTAAAATCATTTAATTGATTAAATGTTAATTAGTTAATTTGTTATTAAAATAAGACGCAAGTTAGTAATTTTTTATTTTCTCTTTATCATAAGTTGTTATTGTACGGATTAGATGTTGTAGATATAATATGATATGGACCCCTGATTGATCTTGGACTCGACCAATAGGATAGATGTGAATGATTTAAATTTTCGCAAGTTTAAAATTTGTCTTAGGCCGTGATAAAGAACGAGCCTAGTCTATTTTCTGCATTTATCTCATTCTCGTTATCTCTTCCCGTGTGCGGCGGGTGTAAATTCATAAGATAAATTTATGTAACAAGATGGACCAGAAGATGGAGGCCAAAGAAAGACGACATAGAAATACTGTTGGTGGTTGCAACTATCCTCAGATTTGTGAGCCGCGGTTTGTTCAGTTTCTATTCGAAACTGCACATAGGAAAAGTCCATGATCATTCCGGTTACTTTATTCATTTACTTATTTTGCATGTATTTATTTTATACGATACGATAGATGCATGACTAAACATGATCTAGATGAGTGTGTAGGGTGTAAGTCAATATAGATAGATATGTTTGATGTGACCATAATCAATTAAGATTAATTAAGTGAATTAATTTAAACTTACTCCCACAACAAAAATATAGTCGAAATATTGTCTCCTAATATTATAGAGACGGTGAAGAGCCTTTGTTTGGATCCAACTGATCGGCCCTCTGCGGGAGTTGACCTACCTCAGGTATATCGTGGTTATTGAGATATGATCGTATGAGATGGCACGAATATTGGGTTATGACTTGACTAGAATACGTGATTGGCCCTCGTCAGGACTGTCTTATTATAGAGGCAAGGGGTTGGCTACCACATAGTAATGTGAAGTGTCAAAGAGTTGACTAGTCATTCACCAAGAGTCACATAGAGATGTGATTGGTAAAGAGTTACCTACCCTTCGAATTCTTCAGGTTGATCGGACCTCGTCGGTAATAGAGGTAACTGGATGGGATCTTGACCACTAAAGAATTTTGATAAATTTTTGAAAGTCAGTAAGGAGTAGTTGACTAGTGGGAACAAAATCATAAACCAAAAGACCATTTTTTGATTTTGCGTGTATAAACAACAACAGTCTTTTATCCTTATTTTTTTGTAGTTTTCACAAACTATTATTTATGTTTTTAGTCTCGATAGTTAAAAAAAATTAAATGACTATTACCTTTTGAAAAACGTTCTCAAATAAGGTTAAGTAATTTTAATCCTTTTAAAAGGTGCAATGACACGAGCAACTACGTTATAATAGTTAAAGACAAAGAGACTACATATTTGAGGTTGTGCTCCAAGAATTTAATTATTAATCAAAACTAAAGCTCATGATAGATTGAGACACTTGAAAGGGGTTTCAATTAAGCAATCATATATTGGATACAATAATATCCAATGGATCATTCTATAAAACGATGACAATTAATTCAAATATTAGATATGTTGGATGAGAACGACCGCAACAAATTTTGGAAATGTTGTTTTCAAAATTGTAATATTTAAGTATCGACTTATTTCTTTAATCATTTCTTGAAGGTTAGATAAATAGTTCATGTTTTGAATATGATTCAATGGTTAAATAAACTTTGGATTTTCTTCATGAAATAAAATTAAAGACATAGCTCTTGTGATTTTTCTTATGTCTTATGAAGACTAAACTAAGAAATATTTACGAGTGCTTAAAGGATTAAAAGGAAGTTAGGGCATCTGCTTAATTAGGAGAACTTATCGAAGTTTCTATTCTATGCAAGTATATTGAGATGAATCTATCAAAGCTCAAGTCTTCTCCTAGATATATGATATCTTTTTGGTATGATTGAATTAGAAAGATCAAATACAGAATATCCTGAGATATGGAAAGTGAAGCAAACATTGCAATATTTGCCATATTGTATTCTGAATCTGGTAAACTGATAAAGGAACTAAATAAATGTTATTGTGTTTCGGTTCTTATTAAGAACACGATTTCAGTTATTTGTAAGGATTTAATAGACAATTTCAAATGTAAGGAATGAATGTTATTCCGATAAAGTTGAATAGTCAATGAATCTAACATACTAGTTTGATGTCGCTACATAGTTGATATAGGTGAATAATCTCAACCGAAAGTGGTGTGGATGTTATCCTTAATATTTTGTGGCTATTCTAGACATGGTCTCTATTAGAGAGAAATGTGTAATCAAATGTCATTCTGATGATGTCTGAACCACGTAATTATGAATCATGTGGGTGATACGTATCTTATCTAAAGAGGACTATAATACCCTTATATGAAAAAAGATATAAATTCTAGAAAATTGCCTAAAGTCTAAACATACTGATGTTTGTTGGCTTATGACAATTAATGCCACAAATGATATTATTGTTTATCACTCTCTTTGACTAGTTTAGAGATAGTCACATTTACTTAGTAAAGTACAAAATTCAGAAAGCCCGAATAGTTTGAGCTAGTACGAACGATGAGGTTCATGAACTAATTAGGAACTAATCTTCAATTGGACTGAAGCAATTAATCCCTGAATGATGTTTTAGAAGGGTGTTTTAAAACTTATACTTAAACCAAGTTCCAAAAATGAGTTTGAATTAATTCCATTTCAGATATGGAACACGGTGACATCAAATCCGTCTTAACCGATGATTTAGGATTATCGTGCTTCTGGCAAGCAGGAAATGTCAGAAAGGATTCGAGCCTAGTATGACATATGCAAGTTTTGTGGGATCTCTTAGCAAGTACGCTAGGTATTATTGACTTACCATAGTGAAAAAGTGTTTGTCTCTAAACATGTTGTCTTCTAAAGTAAGTGTTTCTTCCATAAGGAAAAGTGGGAGTAAATTCATATCTCAAAAGAGTTTAGGAGCCATAAAAAGATATTCAACCATGGAACATGAGCAGGTGCTGCATAGTGATGAGGTGCAGGACACTACTCAGTGCACACATGAACTTTATGAGTTTGTAGATAACCACAAGCCTGAAAAAGCTACCGGTGTGTTCATCTTGAAAAATGAAGATCTCCCGACTTATGTAGAAATGCTTGAGAGATAAGATTAAGAGATATGACTTGGATCCATAGTATTTGAATTACATTCCAGGAGTAACAACCGGGTTATGAACCTAGCCTGTCTTACCTAAAGGGTATGTCTATGAGAGGTGTAGCAAGTCTTTGTTTAAGACTCACATGGATGGTGATAGAATTATTAGTCTGAGTTGATGGCTGAAGGCTACCTTCTTGCTGCCATCTATGCTTAAGTCTATTCAGATTGTTCTTGTTGTAGCCACATATCATGGCTACATGATGTGTAGAGAGAATTGGGCCAATGGCCTGATGTTTATAGGCAATAACATGATATGTGAGCTGACGAGATCCACTTATGGACTCAAACAAGTTTCTTTATATAAGTTCATTGCTTTGATAATCGAAAGAGTTTGATTTGATCAAAAGTGAAGATACGCCTGATGTGCAAAAAGGTTAGTGGGAGTGTTACATTTGTCAACCAAGGTATTGAATATCCTTCTCAGAATCAACGCCCCATGTCACAGTCAGTTCATGTCATTAGTTCAAGGTCTTTACGAAAGCTCTAGAAAATGGCAGTTCTTATTTTGGAAATAAGAATCTATGGTGATAGATATGAATATTGCTTAATCATCATAGTTCACCCTTATAGATGGGATGTTAAAAGAGATTAGCATAGATCACAACAAGAGATACTGCTAGCCAGCAATCTTGGGGTCCATCTATGAAAGGATGTTAGTCTTGAAGGGAATGTGAATGATGATTTTTATAACAGAATAAGGAATCCAGATGCAAGATAGATAAATTAACAAATGTAATCTAACATAAACAATCACACAGGAATAACGGAAACAATAAGAACACAAGATTTAACGTGGTTTCCGGCATTGTGCCGACTACTCCACGGACAGAAAAGAGATCTTTTATTATGCACTAAAATCCAGACGGATGACACACTCACACTTTACAATGAGCAATACAAATGGTATTTATAAGCACAGATCCCTAAACTGACCACAAAGAATCTTTGATGGATTGCCATAAATGCCCCAGATGTTGTGTCACTCTACTGAAATAACTCAGCTAATCATTGCCCCGATGTACAACTCAGTTGTACCCAACACTTCAGTAGACTTCAGTAAGTCCACTGATAAAAACAGAATGTCTCAGCAGATGTCACCCTACTAATAAACAAAGACTTGAATATACTTATCAGCTGCCCATCACTCAACTGACTTCCAGATTAGTTCCACCAAATGTAAAGTTTAAGTCACTTTGCTGACAAATCTCCACCTTGACTTGAACTCTCATTCACAGCCAACTAGATTGCATAAACAGATGTACTTGTACCAGATGCATTCGTCAATGCCAGATGTACTGTACCAGATTAATCCACTGAGTCCACTTAGTTGACCTGCCCTCAACTGAGCTTTCAGATTTTGAGATTATAAGCTTTGAATATTCATCAAGTCCAGACACAACTGAAACTTGCTCTGCTGAACCGATTTAGTGAACATACCAGCATGGTTCTCCTTGGTGCTGATTTTCTTCACTACAACCCTCTTTTCATTTCTCAGAAAATGATAACTCACATCAATATGCTTGGTTCTCTCATGATGAACCTGAACCTTAGCTAGAAAAATTGCACTCAAATTGTCACAATAGATCTCTGTTTGATCCTGATGTAGCCCTAAATCATTGACTAGTCCCTTCAACCAGATACCATCATTCGTTGCTTCAGTAAGAGCCATATATTATGCCTCAGTAGTTGATAAAGCCATTGTTTCCTGAAGAGTAGCTTTCCAGCTGACAATTGAATTCCCTAATTTGAAAACACAACCAGTCATTGAATTTCTACTGTCCACATCACCTGCATAATCAAGATCATAGTATCCTGTGATCAGACCTTGAGTATCGCCTCCATAAATGAGACCAACATCAGTGGTACCCCTAAGGTACCTGAACATTCTTTTCACATCTTTCCAGTGTTCCTTTCCTGTTTGAGACATAAGAATCCACTAATGTTACATCAACATGAGCTATCTTATCCACTTGCGCATACACAATATGAGGCTCATCCACCTCCACCGCACTCTCACCTTCCTATTTTTTCAACTCCTCATTAATACGAACAATCACTTCATTTTCCACTGCAACTAATTCATTTCCTTCCTTACGTTTAGCCCTCCGTTTGGCACCATCCGCCCAAAAATTCATCCAAAAATTTTTGTCTCTCTTCTTCTGTCTATCCCGCAAGTCTTGCCTTATATCCACACGTGCTTGTTCCAACGCACGTTTCAACTCGTGTAACCCCTCAAAAAGGCTACGCAATTTATTATTTCGATCGGTGAGCTCGTCATGATGTCATTGTTCCTCCCTCCGATGTTCCTCCTTACGAACGTGTCTCTCAAAATAATCAAATTAAGGCATATTTCTCACAATTCTCTAGTGTTTCACTAACCATTATTCTCAGTCGTAGAAAATATTCTTCCTAAATAAATCAGAATAATGAGCAACACGAGTAGTAATTGAAAAACCAATTATCTAGACCAGACAAACAAGGGTTCGGTTTTGAAAATTGGATGCAGGAAACAAAGTGTGAAGGAAAGTGTGGGATGGTTAAGGAAGTAAAGTAGAGTTGCAAGATATGAAAATGTAATTAAGGATGGATGATTTCACTTTTTAAGAAAGTTGGGATCCTAGGAGTTTGAGGATTGACTGTAAGGATGAGTGATTTCACTTTTTTGCAAAGTCGGGATCCTAGCAACTTGAAAATTCAATTATTTTAATGGCCGAACTCTTTGTGAAAAAAAAGAATTAGGTCAATCTTTTTTTAAAACTAGAACCGTCTAAATGAAATAAAAAAATTAGATCGAATAGGTTTATTTTATGCGGCAACTTGCAAAGCAATCCACAAGAAATCAATCAACAAGATGGGATCAAGATGGGTTCCTAGTGATTCCTTTTTTCTTTTCTTTTTTATGATGGTAATGGACGAAGAAGAAGTACAGATTTGCCTTTTTTTGGTTTTTGTAATGGAAGACAAAAGAAAAGAAAACACGATCAGATTTTTTTTTCCTTGATAACAAGTAATGAACGCAAGAAACAAAAGGAAAATTAAGCCGACTCGACTTAAAGAACAGGAAGAACAGAAACGCAGGTTTTTGGGTTTTTTTTTATTTTATTTTATTTTTTTAATTGGACGATGCAAAGAGAAAAAGCAAGAACATGTATATATTTTTTTTTATAAGAAACTAAATTGACACAAGGAAAATTAAATGGGGATATTTGATACCTTAGTCGCTGAGCTCTGCTACCAACTGATGCAATACGTGCCCAGGAAATAACTAAGGGACCAATCGGGAGCTATGAAAACCTAGTCCTAGAGTCTCCGACCAAGGATCGAGGCTAAGAACACACAACGCTCGCTCACGATGCTGATTCGTCCTTCAGGGTGTATCCTCTATGACGAAGAAGATACTCACTCGCAAGTGATGGATTAAGCCGACTCGACTTAAAGAAAATAATTTCAACTGAAAATTATAGTAATGTGTGTCTTTACAATGATAGTAGAAGGCCTATATATAGGATACAAATAAGAGACTCTTCCATCTCCTGAGCAATGTGGGAAAAGGAAAATAAACCCTAAGTAACTTGGAAATAAAAGAGGCGCCCCACCTATGGGCTTTCTATTGTTTCTTGTGTCATCTAAGCCCACAAGATAATTATCAAATAAAATCCATAACAAAAATAGTAAAACAAAGCCCAATTAATCCTAATAATGGCGCCACACTAGATGGACCAGCCTTATTGACAGAAACATTAAATAAAATACTTTCTTCCACATTATCCAAGTTCATCTTCGTGCTCTTCAAGCCCAATAATATAGATAGTGCATTTTATGGGCTGGTCTTCAACGTGCTTGGACTGGATCACTTCAGATGTGGGTATGACCCAAATCACACACGTGACACTCAATTGACTATTCTGGATATTCTGAGCAAAATGGGTCTAATGACCCCAGTGATACACCAAACCTCAAAAGGATGCCAAACTCAAATAAGTTAACCGCCACGAGGTGAGAATGCTTCAAAGCCACTGACACAGTACATGTCGTTTCTTAATACCAAAGTCAGTTCGGAGCAAAGATTGCTTACCAGCTCGTATCACACACATGGTGCCTGCTCATCTCAATGTAGATATCCGTTGCACAGTATAACATTTATGAACTTAGATGCGGTTATACGGTCAAACACGACATTACTCCATATTTCTATAGTTATTCCATTACTCATGATTACAGGGCTACGATTCGAACATGACCGCCTTATATGCCGCCTCGGCTCATTGACAACGAGGTCAATAAAGCCATCCTAAACTCCTCCCATGAGAAAGGCCTGTTAAAGGATCGTTTTCTCCAGCCTCAAGAACAACGTTGAGTAACACTACGTTATTATAGCTTGATCCTCAAATCCACAAGAGTACGTAGGCAGTCAATCCAGCATTGATCCAGCTATAATTCACTATCAAATCTTCCATTTAGAGTAGTCTAATTATCCTCACGATGTCCGATTACCTGGATCTTAACCCAATTTCGGTAATGACAATTTTGAGCATTGTCATTTGACACTAGATTGTGGGTCTGAAACATTAAGCTTTTGAAAAACCTTGTGAAAACAACCCAGCATTGCCTTTTGAAGACCACAACAAAAAGGCTTGCAAAAGACAAAGCCATGCTAACTCCGCTCATCATGGTGGAGGAGATCGGAATAAGGATGGAGCAACCGTCCCAAGAATTTAAGAAGAGACAGAAGTCGATGTCTCCAACCCAGAGATATCTGATGCCATGGTTAAAATAGCGTGTGAAACATCCCAATTATTGCATTAACCACATATCCATGTAATATAAGTATCGATTAACATTCCACAATATTAGTTTCTAAATAAATATATATATTTAATATAACAGTAATAAATGAGAATCTTGATCTTATATGTACCGTATCTTATCGGTAGTATTTTCACCCATCTATTATTTAGGATTCTTATCATTTTTTTCCATTGAAATTTAATATATACTACCTCCGTCCCATAAAAAGTGTCCACTTTTTGTTAGACACGGAGATTAAGGAAATAATTGATGTGTTGTATTTTAAGAATGAATAGACAAATATATCCTTAACTAATCATAAATGCTTGTTTTGGAATATGAAAGGATTATGAAAAATTAAATGTTAAAATAGGGGTATGATTGGAAAAAATGTATTTAATGATGTATTGGAAATTTAAATGGACACTTTTTATGGGACAATTCATTTTTCCGTTATGGACACTTTTTGTGGGACGGAGGTAGTATATATATACACACACACTAGCCTTAAACCTGGGGATGGATATAAAAAGAAAAAAAAAATTATTAAATTTGTAGGAAAAAAAATAAAGTTATTATTTATAGATGCAATATAGGATATAGTTGTACACCAAAATAAAATGTTAAATTTGTAATTCGTAGTTAAAATATAAAAAAAATTATGTAATAGATGCCATATACATTATTGTTGTACACTTATAGGATGTATTGACTTTATCCGGCTGTATGTTATTTTGTTATGAAAATGAAATATAGTTTATATGAAAAGCTAATGGCTAAATAGTTTTGAATCAACACATGTTAACGCCCCATCCTAACATCTACTTCTTTTTTCTTTTTCCTTTTTCCTTTTTCCTTTTCTAAAAAGAATCATAAATCACATATACCTTAATCGCTACCAGTCATCAACCAAAGCATCTGTCAATTACTCCATCCTAAGCTAAGTCAAGTACTACTTCCTAAGCCTTTGAGAAATAAAGCATGAACAACTATGAGTAGCCGATTACATCCAAAGGATGGAGAACATAATAATAATTTAAAAAAGAATGATTCGTTCAGGCGTTGTAAACCATATAAGTGGAAATTGCAAAGTACCTTTGTAGCAGATCGGTTGAAATATAACCATTGCATTTGCTACTTTCCAAACATGAATCTGGCTGGAGGTTCCTCTTTGTCATTCCTATGTAAGAGAAATTTAGATTATTGCAAGAAAAACAAAATGAATCCATTGATCCTAGCTGTTCAATCAATTCCTGAAAAAAAAATTAAATAATACATCCGCAAGGATAAAAATAGTTTATTCAAAATTCCTTTCGGTACCAATGTGAAATTGAGGTTCATTCCATAACCATTCTCATGCATTCCACCAAAATATTGCACCCCTCCTACTAATGAAACAAATAAAAGGGGAAAACGTAACGTGAAGCATAATAATAACTATGAATTTTTTATAACAAATATATTCACACACAAAAACAATTTCCCAAATTTCCCAACCTCGAATAATGTTGTATGAAACGGGAGAAATAGATGGAAACAAAATCCTTTTTTAGAGATAAAATATTCTGTTTGTTTAGAAAAGTAAAAATGTAAATAAAATAACATTTCGTGTTTGCTTATTATTCGGATTTCCAGTTTACGTAAACTGGCGATTCGGTTTTATGCAAGAGTCATGATTTTGAGAAGATTAAAAAACAGAAAGAAACAAACCTGCAGATTGACTGAACCCACTTAATTTAAACATCCTGCTTGGATCTGACTGGAAAAACATGAAAGGGAAAAAGACACAACCCTGCAGATCGAATCGAAGATAGGAACATGGAATTGTTGGTGGTAGTGTCGTGTGTGGAGTGATTTACGGAACATATCCGTAATTCACGGATATAATTACAGAAATTAATTGCAGAAAATAACAACTCGGAAATAAAATCCAATTTTATTATTCAGATCTAGCAAATAAAAGTGATTATGGTGCCGATCTAACAAATTAACAGAAGTATATGATAGATCTAACAAAAAACAGCTACTGTGATATAGATCTAACAAAATATGCAATTAACGTACAGATCTGACTTAAACAATTGAAAAAAAAAACTAAAATACAATGCATAAATAAAGACAAACCGAGGCGAGTTATGTAACTCTTTCCTTAAGACAAATTGCTCCGGTATGGTGCCCATGGTAGTAGCAACTGCCTCCCAAGATACAACGGCTTACGTCCTGGATTGAGAGGCACTCCAACAATCCAAGCTCCGGCGAACTTACAACGTGCTCCGACTTCTCTTCGACTCAAAAACCTAACTATATGCTCGACCCTTTTAGTAGTGGAAGACACAAGAGAAAACTGAATGCTTCAACCTTCATCATTGGGGTTCTTTATATAGTGGAGAGGATGAGCCAATGCTTGAATGTGATTGGCCAGAACACATCATCCGAAAATAATTAATTAAAATTGGCCAAAAATTTCGAAATTAATTTAATTAAATTAATTCCGAACCGACTTAATTAATCAGAATTCGTTTCCATATTATTCTGGAACCTTCCAACCGTCTCACGATTAACTAATTAATTTCTGGTTAATTTCAAAGGAAATTTTGTCCAAAAAATTAATAGTAACACCCGAACCGAGCTCGAGCTCGAGCACGAGCCGAGCCGGCCGTACAGACGGCAGCGGCGCGCGCGCGCGTGTGGAAATATCTAAGTCCTCCCTCCTGCACAAAAGTGCCTTGCCCCTTGGGGCACATTTATAAGAGCACACACTAGCCCTTATATATGGAGCTCAAGTCTCCCAACTTTCCAATGTGGGATATTGAGTTGAGGTACTCCCTTCAACTCTTATCTCCAACACATTTTCAACCAAGTTTAGGCATTAATTTCTCATTCACCCGATATCCGAATCGAGTGATTCCAAAGCCAAAAATTATCTACTCCGTGAGTAGAATATTTAGACGTAATAAGCTCCCGGTGAATCTCCCCGGAACGTATCCGAAATTCACGCTAAAGTTGACCATTTTAACCCCATTTCATGGGATATCTCCAACAGGAATAATACATAAGATACAATATGGAATCATCATCCCTTCAACTTCTTATCTCAAACTTGAATCTCCTGCATATGGCTTTACCTAAACAAAAAATTCTAAATTATGGAAAAATTTGGAAGAAAACAAAACTTGAGAAAGCTTACCTTAAGCTTGAAAATAGCCCTTCCATGTTAATTGTATCTGCTAACATTTTTCACCATAGTTGAGTATTGCCTCTATTGGAAATTCAGTGAAATTGCACGAAACAATCTATTCACACCGAATATTGAGAGGAAATGAAAAGACATGTAATAATAAAATTCTTACAATCTCGGCAGTTTTGGCGTCATCGTGAATCAGCTTCCGAAATACAATCTCTATTAAAACAATAAAAATTACAAACCCATCAAAAGAAATCAGTTTAACTGCAACCCTATTTCGGATTTATATTAATATTCTGAAATTATATTTATTGTATTTTCTAGAAAGGGTATTTTAGACAATATGTACAGATGTTGAAGCCCTAGAGTTGGCTATATACTTGTATGACTATGAATGGTGAATGACAAGGAAAATTATTCAGGTAATCAAATTTGTCATGGTATCGGAGACAGGTTGATCCGTTATTACAAAAAAAAACACGCAAACGCTGCAGGAACACGAACGACTTTCGTCATCTTCTTCAGCGGGACTTCTCACCATGGTTGCGGGCAAACAACAGGAGAAAAACATATACTTAGATCACAATTTTGTTCAGGAAGCCTGCCTGCGTGGGGGCAGCTCCATTCCAAATCAAGATGCAGAGGCCTGCTTCAAAATTCAGGCCGATATTCAGCTGGATTCCGTCCGTTTCACCGCAGCAAATTCGAACGCTTATCAGAATTCAAAAGTTGGAAACACAGAATATATTTTATTGCAGACATGATGAATAGACCTGTATTGACGTTCATGGAAGTAGAGAAGGTGAACTTGTAGGAGCAGGAAATTGAGCTTCTTGGGGCCGGCCTAATCATAGCTCTGTTCGGGCGAACAAGTCAACTGTGGGCTCACCGAAAACCGCAATTCTGACGGACTGAATGTACAGGGAACAGCCGAGCATGGTGGTTTTTCCAATTTAACATCAGCACAATGGCAAGGCATACTTGACTTCTTGTATCTTGCCAAAACTAAAGATCGTTTAATAGGTGATTGTTCGTGGGTAATTGATACTGGGGCTACTAATCACGTGACCGGTACGTTGGGTAATTTAGTGAATGTACAGGTGATTGAAAAGTGCCTGGTGGGACTTCCGGATGGTCTAACCTCCCATGCCATACATGAAGGAACTATTATACTGTCCGGCGGATTGAAACTGGAAAATGTTCTTTATATGCCCAATTTGACATGCAATTTACTATCCGTAACACAGTTACTAGATGCATTTGATTGTCAGATTGAACTCACTTCCACATTGTGTGTTATGTAGGACCGAATGACGAGGAGGCTGATTGGAGTGGGTGAGCATGAAGATGGACTTTTCTTTTTCCGGGGAGTTCCACACATGAAGTTTATTGCTAATGGGGGGAGAGATTCCATGGATCTATGGCATAAACGGTTGGGTCATCCTTCAGAAAAAGTAATGAAACAACTTCCCATGGTAAGTGAGTCTAGTTCGTTGAATAAAGATGGGTGTGAAATTTGTTTTCGGGCTAAACAACATCGGGAAAGATTCCCACGTAGTGATAGTCGAGCTAGTAAAACTTTTGAACTTGTGCATTGTGACTTGTGGGGACCATATGCGACATCTTCTACATGCGGTGCCTCTTATTTTTTGACGATCGTGAATGATTACTATCGTTCTGTGTGGGTGTATTTACTATATAACAAATGGGAAGTTGAGACAATTTTTTTGAATTTTGTGGCGCTGATTGATCATCAATTTAGTGGAAAATTTCTACATGTTCGGAGTGACAATCGGACGGAATTCTAACGATTTCTTCCGCATTTTCAAAAAGTAGGAATAATTTTTTAAACGTCTTATGTGGGAACCCCTCAACAAAATGGTAGAGTCGAGAGAAAGCATCAACATATTTTGAATGTCGCTAGAGCTTTGAGGTTTGAGGGACACCTTCCTCTTAAATTTTGGGGGGAGTGTGTCATGACAGCTTGTTATTTAATTAATCGGACCCAGTCAAGCATTTTGAACTTTAAGACACCGTATGTATGTTTGTTTGGTAAACCACCGAGTCTTGATGATTTACAGGTTTTTGGATGTTATTGTTATGCTCATAATCAACGCCATAAGGTAGATAAATTTGAGAGTCGAAGTATGTGTTTCCGATGCAAGAACTCCCACAAACTACCCCTCAACAAATGCAGAAATTAACGACGATGGGCTTTATACGGATGTTAGTGACCAGTTTGTAGAACCACCTCCACTTAGTGGGAATGTCCTAGATAATATTGATGGAGGGGTTGGCGGCCTCTAGTGAGAGGGTTGATGAAGTATCCCCCGATGGGGTTGTTGTGAGTGAATAGTCGACCGACGAAACGATAGAGTTGGGGAGAGGAAAACGCATAAAAGTTCCTAATTCCAAATATCGAGAGTTCGTGACACATACAGCAGTGGATAAGAAAAGTCCTTCGGCGCACTCCTCTGTTCCTTCAACCTCCTCAGGTAGTCTCTATCCTCTTACGAATTTGTGAATTGTTCTCGTTTTTCTGAAGCATATAAAAGGTATCTAGCAAATGTGACTGCAGGAAATCCTCCCCGGTCTTTTAAAGAAGCTGTAAAATATGAAGGATGGAGAAAAGATATGGCAGAGGAAATAAAAGCTTTGGAGGACCAAGGCACGTGGGTATTATAAAAATTACCTCCTGGAAAGAAGGCACTGGGGAACAAATGGGTATGTAATGAAAAATACGACGAGTTGGGCAATCTAAAATGATTGAAAGCACGGTTGGTGGCCTTTGGTAATCACAAGGTGGAAGGCGTTGATTATAACGAGACCTTTGCTCCCGTAGCAAAGATGGTGACAGTTCAAGCCTTTCTTGCTGTGGAGGCAGTTAAAAAGTGGGAGATCCATCAGATGGATATACACAATGCATTTTTTCACGGAGACATGAATGAAGAAATTTACATGAAAATTCCTCCTGGATTTGACCATAACAACCAAAATATGGTGTATCGTACGTGAAAATCACTCTACGGGTTGAAGCAAGCACCTGGGTGTTGGTGTGCGAAGCTGGCTTCGGCATTGAAGGAATATGGTTTCAAGCAGTCCTACTTAGATTATTCTATATTCACACTTGTTCAAGGAGACATACGGTTGGATGTGCTAGTATATGATGATATGATACTTGCTGGAAACGATGCAACTGCCTTGCCTGTATTCAAAAACTATTTGGGCAGTTGTTTCAGAATGAAGGATTTGGGAAGAATAAAATATTTTCTTGCGTTGGAGGTATCTAGGAACCCACAGTGAATTTTTCTATCTCAACGAAAGTATGCCCTTGACATAATTGAGGAGACCGGTCAGTTAGGGGCTCGTCCTGCTGAGTTCCCTATGGAACAAAATCACCAGTTGGCGGTTGATGATGGTGACTTCTTGGATGATCCTGGCAAATATCAAAGATTGGTGGGATGCCTTATCAATCTTGGTGTTACTCGTCCAGACTTGGCGTATTCGATTCATATTATTTCTCAATTTATCAAATATTGGTGGGACGCCTTATCTATCAGGGTGTACTTTTGTGGGCAGATAGCCCATTGTCCTTAGAAGGGTGGTGTCACTCTGATTGGGTAAATTTCCCGGTCACTCGTCGGTCCTTGAGTGGGTGGTTCGTGTTACTTGGGACTTCACTGGTCTTGAGGAAGACAAAGAAGCAGCAGATGGTCTCCCGTTTTTCCACGGAAGCTGAATACCGCTCAACGGCATCCATTACATGTGAGTTGAAATGACTTCGGCAACTTCTCGGTGATTTAGGTGTTCGGGTACCGATGGGTATCAATCTCCATTGTGATAGTCAGGCCACATTACATATTGCACAGAATCCGGTTTTTCATGAGAGGACCAAACATATCGAAGCGGAATGCCACTTTGTCCGTGATGCGATCATGGAGGGCCTTATTGCTCCCAGGTATGTACCCACACAAGTCCAGCTGGCGGATATTTGTACGAAAGCTTTGGGAAAACAACAGTTCGAATATTTTTTACGCAAGTTGGGCATTTGTGATCTTCACGCTCCAACTTGAGGGGGGGGTATTACGGATTTATATTAATATTCTGAAATTATATTTATTGTATTTTCTAAAAAAGGTATTTTAGACATTATGTATAGTTGTTGAAGCCCTAGAGTTGGCTATATATTTGTACGACTATGAATGGTGGATGACAAGGAAAATTATTCGGGTGATCAAATTTGTCAAACCCAAAAACAAACTCCACAATATTGCAAAACAATCTATAAAATAAGGCTCACAATTCCTTTAGATTTCCTACCATTCGGCCAGTCCATCAGTGAAAGCACTTAATTTAATATCCCGCTTGGATCTGATTGAAAAAATATGAACGTTAAGATTGAAAAAACATTTCCTGTCATTCCAATACGTCAATGGAAGCAGTTCGCCCACCTCCCTAACAAACTTACGATACAATTTCACATCACGGCATGGCAAAAAAAACTTCGCTCCGTTGGTCATCCCGCTTAGATCTGATTGCGAAAATATGAAGAAGAAGAAGAAACAGATGGAAAATCATTAAGATGAAGAAGAAGAAATAGACCAAGAGATGGAAGAGAGGAATGTGGCAGAAAATGACATGCTTTTATATTTTGAAAATCAAAAGGTGTCATATTGGAGTAGGAAGCGTTATCCACAACAACTGGAAGAGTAATTTCATGTAAGTAAGATCAAGATAGAAGTGCAATCATATAAAACTTCAAGAATGAAAAAAAAAATAACCCTTTGTAGAACGGACTCAAAAGATGAATGAACATAAAAGAATCCCATTTCCCTATTTAAGTTTCACAACAGGGATATGGTAGGTAATGGAAGAGCACATGAACAACCAACAAAAATTAAATAGACAAAGACCAAAGAGGAAAATATCTCTTTTCTGTCTGCAAATTGTAGTATAACATGATACATCTACCAAAGATAATGTCCAACTAAGAAAAGAAGCTATAAAAGAATGCAAGTATGCAAAAATAGACTGATCAAGAATAGGGATGTCAAGGAACTAAAAATTAAAGTTAAAAAGTCAACTCACAAAGACACAAACCGGAGCAAAGCAACAGAAACAACAGATGAAGTTCTTCATTTGAAATAGGCTTAGCCATTTTGATTCTTCTCTACATCTGAACCTGAAAGATCACAGAAGATAATCCATCTCACCTTTATTTAAGTTGCAAATATAAGAGAAGTAGAAGTTGAAAAGAAATTACAAAAATTAAATGAGAAAACATATTATAAGAAGAAATAGAACAACTTTGGCATTTATTTACAATCCATATATTCCTCTTTGTGTGGGAGAATCAACAAGCTGAATCTTCTTGAGCCTGTTGTCTTTCATGAGATGCAACATGTGTAATGCCCTGCTCCCGGATACCGATCCCTTATCCGGAAGATAACGTTCGCCGTGTATGACATTATATAAATCTAATCTTATACGCAAGCCTCTACGTCTTCATATCAAAATAAAGTAAACGGAAGCCCAAAAGACTCGGGTAAAAACATAAATGCTACTAAGAATAGATTACAACCATTCTAAAGATAGGAAAAGAAACTTACAACAACGATCCCTTACAAAATACGAAGTACAAAAGCTACAAACTTGTCCCACAAAAGTTTAGAAATATAAGTACAGCAACTATCTCGAGAAGCTAAACAACAAGTCTACAATAACATACAATGGAAATAAAAGAATACATCGGATAATACTTCATCATCAAGGCATCATCAACAACCTATATCATCCTCAATGAGCCTATGGTCAACTTGTTCATCTTCTCACCCCAAAGCACAAACCAACATGCAAAGGGGTAAGTACATAGGTACTTTGCAAGAGTGAGAAGCTAATGAGTAATTAAATTCTACAACGAAGAGGTTCTTCTATATTACTAAATTACCTTTATGAGACAGACTCAATTCTAGAGTTCACTTCATGCTCATGAACATGTTGTGCCTATTTGTTTCTAGCTTAGCTTATCTATGTTACATCTGCATTCAAGGGCCCTACGCATATCTGTCATAGGATATACCTTCCAACATATTGGTGGATCACACCAATAACCACGGGGGAAAGCCCGATGGTGTACATGTTCGGCGAAGTCCCTCCGTACTTGTGGTCTCATGGAGCTACGGAGTTATTCACTTTCTCTGAATTCCCACACATCGTGATATGATGGGGTATGGTGCCTATCCAAGAATTACTTGATGTTAATCTTTTACAACACAAGTACGTGTGTTATTATTTGTTGTTAGCTAGACAACTAAGTATTTTCAAGTAACCTCCCTCACATCTACTACTCTTTAGACCATTAGACATGGACAAGGCCTAGCAATTACACAGACATTGATAAATACCAATTCATCAAAGCACAGGCCTTCTATGCCCTTCCGACGGTCCCGAACTCGAACTCATAGGAAGATTACATTCGGTGCCGGAACTAAACGCATCAAAAACTCAATCAAGGATTGTTCAAGTTTAATTAACGTTATTAGATCAACAAACAACATTTAAGAATCATAGCATAGCTTAAAAGAACATTTTCCCCAAAACAAGGGTCAGTGCGGGCGCACCCTTTTGGAGTGCGGGCACACCGAACGACCAGACGCATTCCAAATCTTTACGAGGACCTACACATATTAGTACAGTATACCGGGATCCTTCAGCCAGAACCACACATGCATGTTTCCCTGCATGTGGCTCATCCGTGCTTTCCGAGGCGCTGCCTGTGGCCTGTGCACTTGCATTGGCCTTTGGTGTGCTTCCACTGGAGGCTGGTATGCTTGCACTGCCTATGGTGCGCTTGGACCGAGCGCAGAAAGCCTTAAACTCGATATTTTCTGCAATTTATCGATTCCCACTCAAATCCAATCTTTTTCAACATAGAAATTACTCAGAAAATAGCAGAAAACTCAATCTTTACAAGACCATAACGTATCATATCATAGCAACAACATTTAAATAGGAATCCTTGCTACAAACCAACACCAACACAAAACCTAAACATTCTAAAACGTAATTACTCATTAGGAAGAGCCTCTTACCTTAATTGCGAACAATCTTTCAAGAAAAACGCCAAGCAACTGCTACAACTCTTGATCCTCAAACCCAAAACCCATTTGATCAACAAGAAACCCAAAAAATTCTATTTTTCTTGTAAAACCCGAAATGAAAAAGTGTGTGAAACAGATGATTACCTGGATTATTTTTTTTGAAATTATTTTTAGAACAATCTACGCTCCAGGACGATCATTTTGACTACTCATGGCTGCAAAACAGAGCTACGGATTGAAATATATGAATTTTTGAAGAATCAAACTCGACAATTACCAAAAACTAGGCCTAAACTGAAAAATTACTATTTTGTGAACAATTAGTGTGGAATTGTTGTCTTGATGATACGATGATTTCCGTCTTTTGAGGTCTGCCTAAAATCCTGATGGATTAGCTGCACGATTGAAGATTCCTTTCCTCCGCTTCCAGGCATAATACGTCTGTTTTTAGCGTCGTTCTTTCTCCTTATTTTCTGAAAATTTCCATGAAACTTAATGGGGGGAGTATTGCGATTATTTTTTATAAATAGCCATGGATTAATTTCATTAATTTAATAGTTAAATCCTTTTTTATAATTAACATCCAAGACTAATAATTAATCCCCTTTTAAATAAAATAAAAGGCAAATAATAATTAATTAGGTCGTAGTAAATATACTCAATTACTATTTTACCATTTTATGGAATGTCAGGGTGTTACATTCCTCCCTTTAGTGCGCTTGATTTCATCCTTGAAACTCGAACGAATCGGGTGGCATTTGAACTCTGGACTTGCAAAGCATCCGCCTTCTAACTCTCATGTCGACTCGCCATGAGTGACTACTTCACCGAACCAAGACTAGTTGTACGTCTTCTTTCTTAACTTTCTTTACCCACCGTTCTAAATTGTACTTGATTCTTCCGCATAGGTCAACGTCTCTCCAACCATTTCGAGGGTCATAGCTTGCTTGCACAACCAAGTCGGTTAAGCATTCCCCTATCATTACCACATAAGCGACTTCCTTAAATACATTTTATCTTCACTTCAGACTCTGACCATCTTCTTCTTCCATCTTCCCAACTCTTTTTCTTGTCTTGAACCAACTTGAGGTTGCGACTATCCACTTCAATATTCTCTCTGCCTTGCTATTTCATCTGTCATTGTTCTCCTTCATCCCAAAAAAAACTGGGGTTCTTCGCTTTTCTCCATGCAGAGTTTCAAAAGGCGGTATCAGGATGTTGGCATGGTAACCACTGTTGTAGGCAGCTCTGCTATCTCTTTTTTCATGAAGGATCATAAATAGTATTGTTCTAGCTCTCTGTACATCTAGTTGCTCCGGGATGACTGCAACTGCTATCTTGTGCCTTCATTCATCACTACGACACAAGCTCACTGTAGAACTGCAATGATCCCAGCTAAAGGACTTATGACACTCCTTGGGGAAGGAGGATATTTATTTGCCATACTATCTCCCTGATGATCTGATCCAATCCTTATGCCAATTAGGGTTAGCTTGAACAAAAAATATAGAGTTGAAAGGTGACAAGTTGAGCACCAGGGTTGTATGTCAATATGGTAAGACAAAGAATAGGGCACAATGCACTCGAAACAAAATTGGTTCGAAATTGAATGAGAGACACATTAACTTGGTACAAAAGGTAGCCACCAAAAGGAAGAAATGAAAGAACATCTCCCAGGTGAAATTCTTTTAAGAAAGTTGAATTCTACAAAGGAAGATAAGGAGTTTTTTACATAAGCCCTTAGGAAGTGGGGACGTTAAGGGAATCGATGCACGCCAATGGGACCCTCCAATAAGTCTATTGGACTTGGCTCTGTATCAATGGAATCTCATCATGTAGGGGCGGGAAATTCTTTGGCTTTGAATCAGGATATTCAGGAAGAACAGGCTGCTCCTGTTCCGGCTCGATACCGTCAAGAATTCTTGACTATTGCATGGGAACAGGTTCATCTTCGAAGTATTTTTCCCTTCCAATATTTTTCTGTTGGGGCTTCTCTCATTCCTTTTATCGAACATAATCGGTCCGGAGTCTGGGGGTAGAATGATGGGGATAGCGGACCAAAAGCTATGGAACTTGGGTGTGGGTCTTTTGTCGAAATGGAAAGGCTTTTCTTTATCTATTTATTGTTATTGTGAACGGTAGAATCGGTTTCGTCGTAAACCTAATTGGTTACTTCTATGAATATACCACATCAATTCGTTATGTATGTATGATGAGATTCCATTGATACAGAGCCAAGTCCAGTAAAAATTTTGGTAGATAGGGATCCCATAAAAACTTCTTTTGAGGAATGGGCCAAACCGGGCAAAGAAAGGAATTCCAGCAATGAAGTAAAACCGATTAGGGGTGGATGATCATGATACTTCCCAAAAATCGAAATTCTTG
>CM047807.1:61002260-61251419 GCA_026214975.1 Gentiana macrophylla | reverse complement strand
CGTGTTTTTAGTAGATCTATATAATTGCTTTATGAGTCTCTATTTTATCCATTACGTATGTTGAAATGCTAAGATTTAGGTTTTCGCCGCGTCAATCTAGCCACGTCTTTACGGTGTGATTGTCCACTTAGAATTTCTTATCTTAGTAGTGTAGCTCCGGCTATGTCGCATTCAGTCTGCTTTAATTAGCGTATTATTAGGAAATACCAATATAGGGCTCTAGGTCGGCTCATGAATTGATCTTCCGGGACTTTCAATGAGATCTAGATCTGTTACGTATTCGGTTGCCCCAGCACCTAGTTATACTTAAATCGTAGATTAACATGATACACAAAAGTTAGTGTTAATAGAATGAGGACCGATCGATCGCTTAGAAGTACTGCTGTCAAAGGAATGTTGCCTAGGTGAGGAATACGGTTAATATCGGCATCCCTAGTTTTGTAAGCGTCACAAGTCATATGAGATGGAGGCGAAAAGCGAAGTCACGTGATGTAGCATAGTGATGGATGGCCTACCCGGAGCTAGATCTAGTTTGAGGATGACTCTGTAGCCAATATAAAAGAAATATGAATCGGATTAATAGTTGTCAAGTCTAGCTTAATTATATAGAATCTCTGATACAAGCGATGACATGATAATTGGGGAGGTTAATTACATTGTTTATGTGTTGTGTCGCTGGTCGTGTCCTTTACTTTTCTTGTCTTTTGTTGGTCATGGGCCGCCTTTGTGTCCTTGACATGCGAATGATTAATTGTTTGTATATAAATGACCCACAATTGGTTCCTGTGGGATCGACCTTGATTCATTATGGCTATACTACGATGGACTAGTCCTCTTGCTAGTATTGGTTTATGGTGGTCAAGTATTTTATTATCACTTGATCTCGTCATCAATAGTGCCCTCTCTGTCTGCGACAACCATGGCTCTACTCATGTCCCTTCCGCGAGGGCGGGACTACTTCAACCATAGCACCAAGAATGTCTTCCATTATAGGATCTTGTGCAGGTTCCTCAAAAAGTGGTACAAATGCCTGTTGAGGTTCAGCATCTATAGGTTCTTCCTCAGGCACTTGAAACTCCTCATCACTGAAGTCATAGTCCAGCAGCTGCTCATCCTCATCAATATGACGATCTGGCGACCATCTTTCCGCCCGGTGGCTTTTCCTCCGGTGGCTCCACTACGGTGCTTTGTTCTCCATCAACAACAGGGGTTTCCTCCAAACCCATTGTCAGTTCCAACCTTTTTCCAGGCGCTGCTTGGTCCTCAACAACCTGTACCACCAGTTCCGACCTTTGTTCAGGTGCTTTTTGAACCTCAGCAGCCTGAACCTCCTCAAAATGTAATGGTGAATCTTCCACACCCATTACCATATCAACCTCTGTCCCAATCACTGCTTTGTTCCTCGGTGGTAGGACTCTTCCTTCCACAACAATAAAAGGACATATAGCCATGTTTTCCTCTGGACATCCTCGGCGCCGACAATCACAGTAGATCCTTAGCGATTTAGAGATAGTGCCTGAGTGTCAATCCAATCATGATATTGATTAGAGTCTTGAAGCGACATCGAGGCTCACTATGCGTAATAACTCTTTCTTCATTCAAATCTTGATGCTAATGCTCGGGATTCATATCGACCTCCACAACCTTGAATTCATCGGTGTACCAACCATCTGGTGCTTCCAAGGTTTACTCCATCAATGATCTGGGCCTCCAAATCATCAATGGTGAGATATCCCATATCCTCGCCCTACTTGACCGATATCTTGGCCCTCGTGAACCTCCCGGCTTGAGTGGACTGTTCTATACTTGGTTCATTTATCAGCGGTCCCATGACTTCTCTGAACCAGGGGATGATCATCACCGAGTCGGATGATGATGAATCATCACTATCTCGATCCATCTCTTGGATCCACGATTTGATACCTCGTCTTTCTTTCGCTCATCAATGAGATCCACCAATCTCATTTCCAACAATGAGTATCAACCGGATCAAGTAAATTCTCCACTCCCAACTTCTCAAAAGCCCATTCCTCAAAATCAGGTCATTGGCTCTGCGGTGGCTTTTGTCTTTTATAAAACCCAAACTTCCATTGAAAGTAGTTTGCAACGAGTAGGAGTTTAGGATCAACATATCCTTCTTTCTTCTTCTTCTCCTTCCTTTCAAAAGGGCATGGTTGGCCTTACAGGAGGCGGTTTGAGTACCTTGTCGACCTCGAAAGGTCTCAACAATTAAGTTAAGAGTTTCTTCATGAGATTCTTCTAGGTCGATGGGTTGCTCAGATTGTACATTAGTGCCTACCACCTCCATCTGTTCAATACTTGGTTCCCACGACTAACATGCTCATCAGCGAGGGTTATCAATAACTTGCTCTTCCCCTGAACTATTGCAGGAACTTGCAGGTCTTGTACCAATGTTTCAACTTCCACGGTCTGCGGACTTAGTAGTTTGTTGTGGTTCTTGAAGTTGCTCAACAACAACCACAGCAACTTTAGTAGGCTCGGCAACCTTTAGAGGGAGGATCCAACAAATTCTTTAGCGACTTCAGTGCGACGATCTGCTTGTGATTCTCCGATGGGTTGCTCAACAACAACCTTTTCAATCTCGATGAGGCTTAATAATTGTCAAGCATTCAGCGTCAATAGACTCTTCTTCCTCTTCTTCCCTCTGAGCCTCGAGAATCCATAACTGTTTCACTTTGCCATGTTTCTTTTTCTTGGCAATTTCCTTCATTCTCTTGGAAAGTTGCTCTGATTCAACTTCAGCAGCTTTCCTCTTCCTTGTAATTTCAGCAAGATCAATAATTTCAACTTCAACTGGACCCTCAGTTGACTCAGCTGTCTCTGCTGTCTACTTCCTTGTCTTTCTAGGCTTTAACATTTCTGTGATCTTCCTTGTGTCAGCATCCTTTCTCTTCTCAGCAGTTTTCTTGGGTACAGCAGACTTAGTAACTTGCTTAACCTGCTCACCACCAGCATCATCATCTCCACCATCATTATCACTTTTTGTAGCCTCATCATCTACATCTTCATCATCATCTAATCCAGGAATAGGAGTAGCAACTTCTGGCTTGTATCTGGATTTGTTAATCTTCTCAGATGAAATATCAGGTATCTGAAAATGATTCAACAAGGTCTGAATCAGTAGACCTAGGGGTTTGGTTTTGGATTTCCTTACACCATCTCTATCTTCAGTAAACACCTTATTCATGTAATGTATAAAGAATCCAGCACAATCAAACTTCATACTTCTGCAGATGATTATCAGTAGGTCTATTTTGGGTCTAGATAGTGTATCTAGACTCCCAATGAATCCCAAAATGGTCTTGGAAATTAATTTGCTCAGCAGATTATACTCATATCCAATGTGTTTCACATTAATGGCTAGAGATGAAGATATCTTCTCATTTGTCTTTATTGCATCCACAAACTTCATTCTTGGCAGATTCATTGCTTCTGGATTGGTATGAGCATTATTTCCAGGTCCAAAGTGAAAAGCCTCTCTCAGTAGGTCTGAAGAGATTTCAATATCTCTACCATTAACCGTTGTAGTGAAGGCCTCTCTACTTTCATGTATAACTATGTTCTTCCAGAATTCCAACACGTTGACAAATGAGATTCTTTCCAGCCTTCTGTTGATAACATTTTCCAACCCAGCAATCCTTCTGATTCTTCATCCAATGTTAATGGCTAACTCAGTAGAGTGGCAGTCAGTAACATATCCTCTCACACATTGACTAGTTCCAATATGAACATCATCCTTGTTCGCCATTGTAAAAGAGAAAGATGAAGAAGGAAGTTTTCAAATCTGTGTTCACACAAAGGATTTGCAGAGAATAACAATGTGAGAGTTGTAACTATCTTCTGTGTATAGGTCTGTATATATAACAGAGAGTAGTGGTTGGAAACTGTCATATCGTGTACTGTAGCATTAACCACGATTAATTTTGGATAAATGAGATCTTGACACGTGGCCCATAACTCATCCATAAAGAGTTGTAACCGCTCGATCGTGTAACCGTAGTTATAAAGATAAGATAAATATCCCGCTATTTTGCTTTTTAACTTTAGTAAAGTTTGGTATAACGTATCCTTGGCCACGACCTTGTCATCGATAGATTTGGCTCGGCGAGTCTTCGACATAATGTCTCAATGACTTTCTTGATAAAGTTACTCTACTGATCTTCAATTTTCCTTGTTTTGTCCAACTAATAATACAAGATGAAGTTTAATATCAATGATTGATCTGTCAAGTGAGCTCACCCAACATGACAAAGACCAATCCCTTAGCAACTTCATTTGCACAATTGTTCAAACATAAGTACATGGAATTGTTGACACCAATGACTAATCGCTAAGTGAGCTCACTCAACATAGCAAAGACTAATCCCTTGGTGAATTCTAGTACATTTTACGATCAAAGGTGTATCAGTCAACTTTTATAATTCCAATTTGTGTCCTTAACTTAGCAAATCTTTCAGCACATCCAATAGTTTTTCAAAATATCGGCAAGTTGATCTTGATAGGGATATAAAGAACCACCACATCCTTCTTCTCAACATGATCTCTTATAAAATGATGTTTCACATCAATATGCTTGGTCCTTGAGTGCAAAATAGGATTTTTTGTGATTGCAATTGCACTTGTGTTGTCACACATTATAGGAATCTCTCTTTCTTCAATCCCATAATCTATTAACTGTTGTCTTAACCAAAGTACTTTTTCACGACCACTAGCGACAATGTATTCAAACCGTGTGGAAGTTGATATACAATTATGTTTCTTGCTAAACCAGGAAAACAGTCTATTTCCCATTAACTAACAGGTTCCTGTGGTGCTTTTTCTATCAATCTTCCATCGAGCATAGTCAGAATCTGAGTAGAATATAACCTTGAAAGTTCCATCTTTTGAATACCAAATTCCTACATCCAAAGTTGCTTTTAGATACTTGAGAATTCTTTTGATTTGCACTAAGTGACTTTCTAAGGTTTTTATTGAAACCTTGCACAAACACCTACTGACAAAGGATATATTAGGTCTGGCTGACAAGATGAGTCTGCAGCAGGATCGCCTATCATCATACGTATAAGGTCTGATCAACCCCTTTGCCTTCTTTGTCTTCATCCAATCTTATGTTTGTACTCATAAGAGTTGATATCTTGGTGTTGTTTTACATACCAAATTTCTTGATAGCTCAGCTTGGTATACTTGATTTGGTGAATGAAGATTACATCTTTCATTTGTTTGACTTGCAAACCCAAAAAGTAGTTCATTTCTCCCATCATACTCATTTGCAATTTACTTTTCATCAGTTAGCAAACTTTTCACATAGCAATTCATTTTGGAACCAAAAATTATGTCATCAACATAAATCACCATGCAGGGTGTTGTTTCCTTCATTGATTACGAAAGAGTCTTGTCAATGGTACCTTTGGTAAAACCATTGTCCACAAAGAATTGAGATAAGGTCTCATACCATGCTCTTGGTGCTTGTTTCAAACCATAAAGTTCTTTATTGAGTCTGTACACTTTATCTTCTTGATCGTTAACTTCAAAGCCAGGAGGTTGCTGAACATAGACCTCCTCTTCCAGAATGCCATTCAAAAATGCACTTTTGACATCCATCGATATACCTTGAAGTTCTTATAAGCGACATATGCCAAGAATAATCTTATAGCTTCCAATCTTGCAACAGAGGGCATATGTTTCATCAAAATCTATTGCATCCAGCTTGAGAATAGCCTTTTGCAACTAGTTTGGCCTTATTTCTTACAATGGTACAGATTCATCCAATTTGTTTACAGTATACCCATTTTGTTCCAATAATGTTTGCATGATCAGGCCTTTCCACTAGTGTCCAAACTTGATTTCTTTCAAATTCATTCAATTCTTCTTGCATAGCAATTATCCAATCTGGATTTGATATTGCTTCCTCAACAACTTTAGGGTCCATTTGAGATAGAAAACATGTAAACATTGCTTCTAATTGTCTTAGTCCTCACACCTTTTTAATAACTTGCTCCTGAGTGATCCCTTAACCATTGTGGATTTTGGTTAGATTGATTCTCAGGAACATCATCTTCAGAAGGGTCTGTTGTTGCTCTTTAACCAAGGGGCTCAGCAGATCCTTGAACTGCTTCAGTTGTTGCATCAATAGTGTTACCGGTGGGGAGTTCGACAAGGCGAATCAAAAACCTTTAAGTCATTAAACCTTTCCAAAACATCAACACATTCTGGATCAGTGACTTGTTGATTCTTAGCAGGTTCTGAACCTTCATCTTCCATACCAGTGAACTTAGGTTCATCAAATACAACATGTATTGTTTCTTCATGTTTCAGTGTCCTTTTGTTCGATTACCACGAGCATATACTTCTTGTAAGAATATCCCAAGAAGATTCCTTCATCTGATTTTGGTTGGAAGGTATTCAATTGTTCCTTATGATTTAGAATAAAGCATTTGCTTCCAAATGGATGAAAGTAAGATATATTAGGTTTCCTTCCATTCCAAATCTCATAAGGTGTCTTCAACAGCTTCTTGTTCACTAAGGTTCTATTTTGTGTATAGCATGCTGTATTAACTGCTTCAGCCCAATATCTTTCAGACAATAAAGCTTCACAAATCATAGTTCTTCCTGCTTCCTTTAAAGTTCTGTTTCTTCTTTCGGCAAACCCCATTTTGTTTGAGGTGTACCAAAGACAGAATGACAAGTTGATGTAGTACACCATTTTTCTCACAATATTCTCTTATAACTTTGTTGATAAATTCGATGACCCTTATCGATCGATCTTCACTACTCTCAAACTTTTCTCATTTTGCTATCTCTTCAAAAGTTCGGGCATCTTTTGAAGTTTTTCACTTTCTTGTTCATAAATACAACCCAAGTGTATCTTGAATAATCATCCACAACCACTAAGGTGTACTTCTTTCTGTTACACTTGTTGGTATTCTTGGTCCAAATAGATCCATGTGCATCGGCTCCAAAACACTTTTTATTGATTGCTTTGTTTTTATTTGAAGCTTGATTTTGTGTGTTTTTACTTTCTTGTGGGCATCACATATAGCATCCTTCTTGAATGTGATCTCAGGTAAACCAATCACCAGTTTCTTCTTCACCAACTGATTGATATCATCAAAGTTTAGATAATTCAACTTCTTATGCCATAGCCAATTATGTTCTGACTTGGTATGCACAATCAGGCGAGGTTTTCGGCAATGATGAGAGACCAATCCACAATATACATGTTTTGTTGTCTTCTTCCAGCCAACACAACTTGATCACCTCTTTCACTAATGACAATACAGGTGTTTTTGTCAAAAGTGACCTTGTAACCCATGTCACAAAATTGTCCAGTGCTCAGTAGATTGTAGTCCAGTCCTTCCACAAATGCAACATTCCTGATTATTAATCCATTTCTCACAAGTGTGCCATATCCTCTTGTGTATCTTGGTGTGTTCTTGTTGCCAAAATTTACTCTTGGACCATCCTTTGCCATAAAGTTTGACAGATAGTGCTTATTCTTTGTCATATGTCTGGAACATCCACTGTCAAAGTACCAGACACCCTACAAAACAAAGTTAATGCATTTTAGGTGCCCAAAATCTGTTTAGGGTCCATAGTGGTCGATGGCAAGCATGACCATGGCAAATTTCCATAAGGTCGTCTTTGAAAGGTATCATACTTTTGTTCATACATGTATTCCACACATAAATAAGGTTCAACATTTGGTTGTGTAGGACTCACATACGCTTTCTGGCCTTTTGGTATATAGTGCTATTTGGAGTGATTTGTTTTGTTAGAAGCACTAGGATAACCATAGGTTTTCTATCTGTTAGGAACAGTCCTGTAATATGGAGTCTGCTGAGGTCTCTGCTGAGTCCTCTACTGATTCCATTGCTGAGGTTTTACCCTAGCAGTATGGTTATATCTGTTGTTTCTAGTCATGAAAGCGGGAATATTCCAATCATCATCGATGAGAGCAGTCTACCTTTCCCGAGAGATAAGTATCCCTAGAATGATTGACATTTTTAGATTTAGGATTCTTATCCTTGGAATATTTCTAATTTTTACCCTTTTATGGTCCAGCAGCCTTGGTAGCAGGTCTGCTATCAGCGGGTCCAGAAGGTAAAGCAGTCCTATTTTTGGATTTATTCTTTTTGTTAGGTGCTGTTGACCTTTTTGACTTCTGATTTTGCTTCCTTGAAGTCTTCTCAGTAAGCTTTACTGCCTCAGCAACCTTTTTGGAAGTTGCATCTTGTGCAGGCATAAACTTAGGACCAATTCTGCTACTAGGTTTAGTAACTTTACTCGATCCACTCTTATTAGATTGTCGAGTTCCAAATCCAAGGCCCGTTCTATCACCATAAGGCTTTCCAGATTTGAATGCAGTGGAGGAACAAGTTTGCTCAGCAGATTCAACAGCTACTGAATGTTCAGCAGGCTTATGCTAATTCTCTCCAACTTCTTTTTCCTTACCCTTGAGAATTCTTAATTTAGTTTTTAACCTTTCAACTTCTGATTGAAGAGCTTCTTTTTCAGCCTTCACAATCGCATAACCAGATTGTATTATCCTCAATTGATTAAGGATGGCATCCAAAGTTTCTTCATTGTCAGAATTTTTAGGATTTGAACCACAACTTGATTCACAATCACTTCTAGCAGGAGTGTTAATAGATACAGAATTGTATACCTCCTCTGTTTCATCCATATTTGCCATTAAAGCATAATCATCCATATCAGCAACAATTGCAGTATCACCAGATTCATTTCCTTTTTCTGATTCTACTTCATATCCTGATTCATCTTCAGCAACCATAGCTTTCTTGCCAGATCTTCTTTGTTGGCTTTTGCACTTTGGTAGTTCTGGACAATCAGGTCTGAAATGTTCAGGCTTCTTGCAATTGAAGCAAAGATAATCAGGTTCCTTTTTCTATTTTAGTTCAGGACAGTCTGGTTTGAAGTGTCCTGGTTTCTTGCAATGATAGCATAGGTAATCATTGTCTTTCTTGGATTCCTCCTTCTTCTTTTAACTAAATTTCTTTGTGAAATTCCTAAGAGAACCCTTTCCGCTTTCATCATTCGATTTTCTTCTCAAGGGCTATTTGCTCTTGCATCTCATCCAGTAGATCATCTTGAGCTCCTCGATGTTTCTTCTTGATGTCACAGCACCAATGAAGTACTTTTTGTTCTTCTTTTACTGCCTCAAATACAAGTTTCTTCTTGAATTCATATGCCTTGAGATCTGAAAATAATTTGAAGGTGTCCTCTTCATGTAGACTTCTCATTTCATCTATGGCAGTCACCTTCTTCTCCCAAACATCTTTTGTAGGTAATTCTTCCAAGATTTTTGAATTGATTTCTTCCTATGAGTACTTTACACTCAGTAGAGTGAGCTCATCCATGATTGCATTGAATCTTGACTCCATTTGTTCAATAGTTTCATTTGGATTCATTTTGAACTCCTGAAACTTCTTCTTTGCCACACTGATCTTATTCTTCTTGATAGCATCAGTGCCTTCACAAAATTAACTGTAACTTGTCCCAAAGTTCTTTTGCAGTCTTGCAATCTTTCACCTTCATGTACATATTGCTATCCAAGGTTCTGTATATGGTATCAATAGCAATATTGTTGAGGTTTGCTCTTTTTCTATCTTCATCAGTCCATTCTCTTTTTGGCTTTGGAATGTACTGAGTTTCATTATCCACGGTTATAGCTTTTGTGATTTCCAGTGGTCCATCGGTCAGCACATCCATCATTTCATCATGTGTTGCAGCTAGATAAGCCTGTATACGACGTTTATACTCATCAAAACGATCTAAGGAACACATCAAAATTGTTCTAGCATACTGGTTGTTATCCATGATGCAAAGCTTTCAAAATCAGAAACTTGAAAAAGTTTTCAAAGTGTTTTCACAAGCACAACAAGTAGGATTACTTCGAGCAAAGATACCAATCGCTTGCCGATACCAATTTTTGGTCCCTATAAAAGGCTTTGGTTAAGTTTAGAGTCTTCTGTGACTATTGACTTTACTGAATTTGTTGCAGCAGAATATATTTAAATTAAGCCTTATTACTTGTTGTTAAAATATGATACCAAGTATTAGATACTCAGTTGTGTATGTGTATGATTCAGATGCTAGTTCAGTAGATTTATGTGTTAAATGTACTAATGCAGAATATAAATGCAGAAAGTAAGTAGGCAATTTTTATAGTGGTTCCAGGTGGTGTAATCATATCAGTCCACTCTTCTCCTGTGATGTTGGAGGTAATTCACTAGAGATTCTTGAGGTAGAAGTTACAAAAATCCCTAAGTTGCTTGTCCTTCACCAATAACTATGGCTTCACAAACTGAACACTTGGAACAGGTAGGATTGCTGCTCCAAAGTCTTCTCTGTCTTCAGCAAATTTCTTAAAAAAGAAAGTTTGGATCAAGTATGTGATTCAGCTTTCAGCAGCTTGATCAGGATGACATGATCAGTAGCTTGAGGTCTTCAAGTGTGTAAACTTGATGTAGCTTGAAAGCATATTACACTTGAAGAGTTTTACTAGATCAGTAGCTTTATGCTCAGTAGGGTCAGTAGGGTGTTTTGATCGATTGAAATCTGATAGCTCAAGATAGATCCTTAAATTTCATCACTTGTATCTGAATTAGTAGTCCTCTATTTATAGGTATGAATCCTTGTGACTTATTTTTGAAATTCAAACATAGTCGTTTCAGATTTGTCCTATTTGACTTTCTTTCTGTCACTGTTCATAGTACTGACACTGTCAGAATGCTTTTTGACAATTTTCAGTCTGTCCACCCTTTGACTTGTATCCATTGGATAAAGCTCTATTTCTTTCCAACGTCCCTTTAATCTTAACCATTGATTTGTTTGATAAAATCAGAGGTAGTTGTATGTCCTTATCTTTGTATTTTTCCAATGTAACCTTTGAATAATCTGAAATATACATCAGCAGGTTCATGTGAATGTAAGTCTGCTGAAATGCATATCAGGCAGCTGTTCCAAGGTTGTTGTGTTTATAAAAACACTTCAGCTGACTTCTCTTATATCTAACTTTTTATTGTGAAGTTAGATTACACCATTTTGAATATAACTAAGTTCCAATCACCACTTAACTTGTGGAACTTAGACCTTGTACACAAGGTATATGTAATCAGTTTAGTTCATCACAGACTTCCCTAAATTCTGATTCCATATCCTTGACTTTAAATACTAAGTTTGATCCATTAGCCTTGATGGCGAGTTTGAGCCCTCACCGGGCTGCTTGATCTTGAGGTTCCTAAACTAGTCTCTTGACTCAAAACCCTCTCTTGATATAGAAAGGTCTGGCATTGATGAAAGTCAACTAACCTTTGCGGGCTTCTTTGATCAAACATATACAAGATCAAACTCTAATAAGCCTATACATTTGATCTAGACATCTTTTTGCCTTTGCTCTATAATAGCTAGTCCGGCGGTCTTCACTAAAACTTAAAATAAGTCCAACACTTAATGGTGATCTATAATGGGTGCCGTCATGGGTCCCGGACCGGTTTTCATTTACATCTAGATTTGTCCCGGTCTTTTCCTTCTTCGATTCTCCTTTCTCCGATTCTCTTTTTACCCGGTTAGCCTCTTCTCCTTAGCAGTCACTCCTCTATAGTTTAGGGGAGCTTGTTGTTCAGCTTCGCATACAACCTTTCTTCCCGTAGTCCGGCTACGAAGGAAGTTACTAACAAGTGGTAATCTGCGTCCCGGACTTTTCTGGACTCTTCATTAAACATCTTCAAATGTTGTAGCACGGTTTCCTCCCTCTTTTGCTTGATAGTAAGTAGATGAGTTGTGTTCCTATAGAACAGCCTGGCTCTGATGAACGCGTGTAAGAACATCCTGCCCAAATTTTGGAAATTGGAGATCAATTTAGCAAGGATCTTCCTGAACCACTTGTAGGCCCTGCTCGTGAGTAGTGCATGGAAAGCTTTGCACTTCATCTCATCTGGAGCACAATATAGGTTGATGTGCATAAGATATTGATGAATGTGATCCTGAGGATACTTAGATCCATCGTATGGGTCCAATTTGGGGACTTTGAACCCCTTGGGTCAGAGAAAGCTCTCGATATGCTCGGTGAAAGGTCATGTGAATGAGAACTGATCTATGTGTTTCCCCATGATGGCGTCGATCTCTGCGCTCGAGCCGCCCATGCGCTCGAGGATTAAGTTGCTTCCTCCCACGATGGAGTCGGATGGGATATCATGTTTCTTAGGTGGTGTTAGAGGAGTATCGTACTCTCAAGAGAGAATCCTCTAGTATTTTCCTTGTCTTTCTTTGTATGGACAACGGCTTGCAAAGTAGTTGCATCCATGACAATGACAATTGATCAACCAATGCATGTTACGCCGGATCCATTGCAACTTGCTCATGCTATTGGTACAAGTTAGTGATGTTGCTATCTCTTTGCCACCCCACCTCCGATGTGTCTAGTCCACCATCCTGGGTGGTTTCTCCTTGTGCGTTCTTGGATGTTTCCTTGCGTGTCTTTGGTGGCATGATGATCTTGAATGAATAACCAGAAGGATTGCCCTTCTTATAGCGTCAATTGACGATGCTAGAAATCGTCTGTATATAAATCCGGGCCGTAAAACCTAATGACAATAAATCCAAGATAGGAACCCTAAAACAAGATGTAAACCGGGGGAGATGTTGAATTAATTTAGACTAAGCCTGAGATTATTGAATCTCAAGTTGCCTATGTATCATGTGTATGAGTAAGGAGTCAAGTCTCTTGTAGTTCCTTTAATTATACCCTTATTCACCCCAAATTCTACTTAAGAGTGGATAGATAGGCTAGTTATTATGTGGAATATGTGTTAAATACAATTTGTATGTTTCTAGGATCGTAATTCTGCATCTATGTTATTTTCTAGAGGATTTGGTACCGTTTTGTCTCATTTTGTGTGTTTTATAGGATGTACCGAATCTGGAGCATTGGAGATCAGATCTAGACTAGAATAAGTATATTGGGCCAAGTGATTAAAGTCCATGAAGAAGTCTGCTGAAGAAAAAAAGAAAAAGTCAACCTGGTTTACCGAGGGCTAGGTCCAGTAAACCAAGGGCTTATTGGACACGAAATTGATTATGCCGCCTCAACTAGGTCGGATAGGGTTTTAGAGAGTCATAAGTCGGTCATTGTATCTATATAAGGCCGCATTAACAGATTATTGTAGAAGTTCTTAATAAGTTTTCATAATATAATATATACATTACAATTTAATGAAATAAAGCTATTCCAAGCTTTTGAGGAGTTATTTCTGGTTTTGTCCCTTTCGCTACCATCTCTATCTTGAGTAGATCAAGCTAGATCTCCATTTTTGAAGGTATGAATCTTTGAACGTTCCACTTTGTCTTCAATATGGTAGATATGTTCATATTTATGTGTTTTAGTTAATCTGCATGTTTAACAACCCTATGATTTACTTAGATTAATCTTAATTGAGCAATGTAGATCCAGGGATAGGAAAAGCTGGCCCCGGTAAACCGGCGGTCTATACCAGTTTACCGAGGAAATATTTAGCAAACCTAAAATCTGGGATTCACTACGGCTATGTTGATCGATTGTGTTTAATTAACGATGAGATTAGATCCGCCAATCAATCCGCTTATTGTAATCGTAAAACTAGCATGAAAAATGATTAGTGAAGTGGTTGTTTGGACATAGTCTTGAATAGCCCCTAGGAAGGCGTGCTCATCGATGTCGGCATACGGTGTCTAGGCGGGTTAAGCGGTATGAGTTAGCGCCGATATCGGCAATTCTAGTTCTTTATACGTATGGGCTATTACGGACCAATTAAGGAGGGTAGCTTGCGTATAGATTGTCTACTACCATTTTCGGAGTATATAGGGTTAGGAGTTGCACCCGTAGCTGATAACTAAATCAAAAGCTCGCTCGATTAATTTAAGGAAATTATGTGGGGAAGTAAACGTACCGATTAACTTATCCAATTTAGTAGATCAGTGAGAAGAGAAGGAGAAATACCAAGTTTCTTTTATGTTTATTTTTGGTCCATTACGCCTTTATGTTGCTTCTTAATTAGGTTAGAATCGTTTATAGTTAAATTTTCATTGTTTCTATGGGATCGACCTTGACACGCATTTACTATACTACGATGTACCTAGTATTCTTGCTAGTAATATAGACGTTAGTGACCTACACGCTATCAAGATTTTTGGCGCCGTTGCCGGGGACACTAGCCAATTTTAAAGATAAACGTTTTAATTCTAATTAAGAGGTTGTTTTATTTTTTTTTATTTTATTTTGAGTCTTGAGTCGTTCTGGATCAAACTTGCACCTGTTAATCTGCTGAATAAGAAAATCTTAGGCCTGGTTTACCGAGGTTACCCCGATTTACCGAGGCCTGGGAAATTGAATTCTGATAGTCTTTGTTATTCTTTGTTATTCTCTATTGATTTTAGTTAGTAGGTCCACAACAGTTGGGATCATACCCAACCGAATCGGAAGTTGCTAACCTTTTCTTTTGTCTCTTTCCCAGGAAGATCAGGACACTTCAGAGATTCGATCAAATCGGAGTTGAAGAAGAGCAAACGAGTCAAGCAATATGCCTTTGACAATATAGAACATCACACCAATTTCCATGTATCCTGGATCCGCAGTCAGAAAGCAATATGAAGTGAATAAGCAGCGGGTGGAAAAAGAGAAAGAATCAATCAGCGAGAGCTTGAAGAGAACTTAAAGGAGTATAGTGCGTATCGTCCAGTGAGTTCCTATCGAGCAAATTGACATATCATCTTTGGATTATGTGATGCGATATTGCGCGGATCTAGGAAAAGCGGTATTTGGATTCATGTCTTTCTCCTCGACACAACTACAACAATTACGTAGAAGCATCTTGGAATATTTTTCGAGAGCTCCTCGACACGATCTCAACTTGTGAGAAAGCACCTTGGAATAACCTCAACACTTAGAAAACCATAGTATGCATATAATCGGCGAATCGATTTATTCTATCATTCATCTTATTACCTTCCTTATTGTTGCATATAATCGTATGTACTGAAGAACCATAGTATGCATATAATCGTGTGTATTTGAAGAACACTTTATTTTGCACGAGCATCTATGTATATATATATATATATATATATATATATATATATATATATATGTATAATAAAAAAAAAAATGGTGCACAATTAAATCGTGTGTATTTGAAAAATAATTTGTTCCGCATACGAGCATACTGTTCTTATGAGCGACAAGTTAAAAAAATCGATTTATACACTTCAATAATTTGTGTTACATTTTGTAGTATTTTTCGTCTCTCGATATTTTCTAAATTTGAGTAGCGCCTAAATTTCCAACGACACTTAACTTCTTGTGTCTACATCTCGTTGTAAGAAATCCTCAAGGTTTCTAAGTTGCTTGATATATTCGGTATATTCTTCCATCTTGAGAAACAACACACATTCAAAAAAAAAAATGAACAACCACAATCAAATTCCTGATATGGATGAGGGGGACCAACAACGCCTACAACAGATTACTCAAATGTTGATTCAAAGAATAGATGATCGGTTTGCACAACTGCAACTGGCACAAGGTGTTCCAGCACACGGGCCTGAACCCAGTAATCATTCTGCAAATGGCGATGACGATCTTGACGATGCAGCTACTATCTTGGCGGCACCAAGAGAAAATCTCCAAGGTATTAAACAGAAATTTACGGCGTTTAAAGGTAATTCTAATCCTGATGAGTATTTTTCTTGGGTTCTTAAAATTGAGCAAATATTTGATTGTCATAATTATTCGGAAAGAACTAAGGTTCAACTTTCCACAAGTGAATTTGAGGAACGACCTATGCTTTGGTTTCAGAAAACTAATGAAAAGCGCAGGAAATCAAGACAACGGGTGATATCCTCTTGGGAAGTACTTAAAAATGAGATGCATAGGAAGTGGGTGCCTGAGTCGTATCGACGGGAGCAAGTGAGGAAATTGCAAACTCTCCAACAAGGTGAGAAATCTATTCAAGCCTATCAAGATGAATTGGAGATGGCATTAATTCGCACCGATACGGACGAATCCGATGAACACACCATGGCTCGGTTTTTGGCAGGATTGCGGCCTGAGATAGCCGACCCGGTTGAGATGATGAATTGTACAACTTACGATGAAATGGTACATGCAGCTTTGACTAAAGAAAAGCAACTCAAAAGGCGGAAAGCACAACTTAGCAAAATTTCCAGCACCGCTCCATATAGGCCGACATCATCTAAGGGCGACGGAGGTAAGTTTCCTGTTAAAAATTCTCTTGTTAAATATACCCTCCCCAATCTGCACACCTAAGGGAAAATATGAAGAACACATGATTTGTTATAAATGCAAAGGGTTGGGACATAAGGCTAATGAATGTGGAAATAAGCGTTCTTATATTGCTAATAAGGATGGATTATATAAGTCAGAATCGGAGGATGAGAATGAAATAGTTAATGAAAGTGAAAAAGTTGAGGTCGATGAGAATGAAGACCAAGGTACTTTTTATGATGAGAGCGCACTTTTTGTAACGAAAAAGGTCCTTAGCACGGTGAGTCAAATTTATAACAATGAAATACAACGTGAGAATATTTTTCAAACTCGTATGATCGAAGGAAAATTTTGCATGATGATAATTGACTCCGGTAGTTGTACCAATGCGATTAGTAGTGAGGTTGTCGAAAAGTTAAAAATTCAAACAATAAAACATGCACAACCTTATAAATTGCAATGGTTGAACGAGAGTGGATCCGTGAAAGTGACAAAGCAAGCATACGTGAGTTTTAGCTAGTCAAAATATGACGATAAAGTTCTTTGCGATGTTGTTCCAATGCATGTCACTCATTTGTTACTTGGCCGTCCTTGGCAATTTGATAAACATGTTATTTATGATGGGTTTTTCAATAAATATACTTTGACCCACAACGGCAAGCGTATCACTTTGAGTCCGTTACTTCCACACGAGGCTCATGCCTATTATGTCAATTTTGCTGAAAGAAGAGAACAAGCACGTACTTCTTCTGAAAAAGAGGTTGTGAAAGTAACGCCCGAGCCTGTAAAAATTAACTCACAAACTCGTGATAAGAAAGTGAGTTGTGCGGCTGTTTGGAGTCCGATTTTGTTCATATATAAGGATTTTTATCCATTGATATCTCATTCGGGAATTAATAGTGATTTTTCTATTTCATATCCTTGTTATATGATTATATCTGATCTTGAGGGAACTCTTCCCGATATTGTTCTAACTCTTTTACAGGAATTTAAGGATGTACTCCCTGAAGATGAACCACGTGGATTACCACCACTACGGGGAGTGGAGCATAAAATTGATTTTTCTCCGGGAGCTAAAACTGAAGAGAAATCTGTGGAAACAATCAAAGAAAAAAGTGAAGGTGTGGAGGAATTGGCGGAAAAACTTAGCCCTATATTTCTTGGCGAGAAGGTGGAAATGGGTGCGCCTGAATTTGTGGATGGAAAGGTCTTCAACCACATTTACATCAAGCCGAGGGATATTTCTGATTTTTCTTTGGTAAAGCATGGATCGCCATCTCACCATGCGGATAATTTGGAGTTGTCTCTATGCAATATATTTGATCCCGGAATAATAATGGCATTTTATGTGGGTTCTCTAAACTTTATGCGAAGTGATCAGTTTTATGATGTCCTTCTGATTCGAGGACGAATCCTTCTCAAACGGGAGGGAATGATGTAAATATAGAGAGCTCCGACACTCCACCACCCGTCACAACTAAACTTGGACCCGACACCCGACTCCAACGCAGAATTAAGCTCGACTCATTGGATATTAAATCAAGATTACAAGTCCAAGAATAATGAAGATTTTGAAGTTTTGAAGACCGTCATTTATTCGACGGGATCTCGGATTAATTAAGTAATTATTAAATAAATGAACTATGTTAATATACCATAATATATGTAACATTTTAAGTAGATAAATAAATGGGTGGCGCCATTTTGAGTTTTTACTTTGAAGAAAATAGGTGCAATGTATCCTAGTCATCAAAAAAATATCATAAAGTCTTACTTGGAAACTACAAGGTTGCATAGAAGACATGGAAGGACTTCATGGAACATGTAGGGGGGCGAAATTTGAAGTAGTTTTTTCAGCTAGAAGTTATCATTTTACACCTATAAATACCCAAGCTATGTACTTGTAAACAATCAACTTTTGAATCATTAATCAAATTTTATATTTTTCTACACTTGGATTAGTGTGTTGAATTCTCTGGATAGAGGTTCTTTCGAATTATCAAAGGCTTGAGCAACCTTTGTGGGTGTCCAATACCAAGGTGCTTAGAAACAGGTTTTTTAAGTGTTGAGGTTATTCCAATGTGCTTTCTCACAAGTTGAGACTGTGTCGAGGAGCTCTCAAAAAATATTCCAAGGTGCTTCTACGCATTTGTTGTAGTTGTGTCGAGGAGAAAGACCTGAATCCAAATACCGCTTTTCCTAGATCCGCGCAATATCGCATCATTATGATTTTGATGATCTTGAAGAGGATCACGACACGATGTTCTCTGAGCCTGAGGATTACCCAGACTCAGACACCATGGTCAAGTTAGGAGACCCTGGCACGTTCTGACTCCCAATTTCTGTCAATGGTATATCAGTAGGATTAGGTCTCTACGACTCCGGCTCGAGTTGCAACATTCTACCTTTTTCCCTCTGCCAAAAGATTAAGCTTCCGGTCATTATGAATCAAACCCGAACCATGTTTTTTGTTGATAGGACTAGAGATATGCCTGCCGGTCTGCTTAGGAAGTGCACGATTAAGGCATGATGGTTAACTTTTCCAATTGATTTCACAATTATAGACGTACCAGAGGACCCAAGTGCCGTAGTTTTGTTATGAAGACCTTTCTTAGCGACAAGAAGAGCAGTCATGGATTTTGATAATGGGGAGATCACTTTGAGATTGAATAATGATGCAGTATCTTTCAAAATCTTAGAGCCCCTAGATAATATGCCGGAAAGTTACAAGCTGACATATGATTCAGGAAAGGTGGAAATTATAGAAATAGAGAATAAAGGGCATAAGCATCGAAAGTTTGTAGTAGAAACTGTTGAGCAGGAATTCATGAGACTAATTCTTAGAGAGAGAGAGAGAGAGAAGAGAAGGACCACAACAAGACGCTCACGGAAGCTAGTCCTTCCGTGTTGCGTAGTGATGGATTTGAGCCTAAAGTGGAAAATATGGAGTCCTTGGGTAAAAGTCTAAATCTAGACATAGAGGCAGACCTACTACGCAAGCAAAAAGAGAGAGGCGTGCAAGGAAGAGAGCTCAAAAAGGTTCTATGATGATACAAACCTCTAGAGCAAAAGTTTGGTGAGTTAAAGCTCCAACCCCTGAATGATCGAAAATCTGAAGAAAGTCGAGCTAGGGACTATAAATTCAGAACAATTCCTTGAATTAGGAATGAATAAAAGTAGCCGGATGATGGGACGAGCTTTTTTTCATCCTACCGCACCCTTAGGCTTGAAACTGATGGTTGTTGGGAAGGTTTTTTTTACTCGTTGTGGATTCTAGTGAAGTAGGTTAGGATTGAGTCGGAAATAGAAACAAAAGGAGTAAGAGACTAGTCAATTTGAGGTCGAATTGAGAAGAGAGGTTGAGTAAACTGTGCGTAGAAGGCGGGACATAGAAATGCAGGAGAAAGAAGCCCCGTAAACCTAGGATGACCTCCGGTTTACCGAGCTAGCATTTTCAGTTTTGAACTTCAGATTGAAAAGCTGAATTTTTAGAGACACGTGGAGGACACACGTTGCATCAGACACCACCAGTCAGCAAAACCCATACCATTTTCCCCTCTTTTCAAACTTTTCATCCTTTCCCACACTCCACATAACTCCACCTCAATCCGATCAATCACCCTCTCAAATCCCTCACCCTAATTACTCCTCTACCCACTATCCCACAAAATCCTTCCACCTTCCATCATTTTTCCTCTTTAAACCACTCTTTCACCACCATTATCATCATTCTCATCTACCATCATCTCCTCAAATCACCAAACATTCTCCTTCTTCCAAAAATCCGACCACCAACACCACCATATCTCCACCAAAATCAAACCTTTCTTTTTATTTTACCAACCAAAACACCTACCATATTATTTTCCTCCATCCATGTTGCTGATTAGTGCTGTTGTGATAGTGAAGTGCTGCAGTTCTTCATCTTCCATTACCAAGGGACAGTCCTTGTCAGAAACCCAGAAAACTCATGCCAGTAAATCGAGGCCAACCTCCGGTTTACCGAGGGTACCTTTTTCAGAATCAGCATCATTTTAAGTTCCTGGAATCATCCAAGATGGGTCCTAAGTGTAGCCGATCTGTCTTTCATCCTAGTGGTTATCAGACTATCTATGGAGATGCTAACCCCTTGATAGACGGGTTGAGCAATTTCATTCATTAGAGATCTATGAGTCTCTCCGAGGGCATTGGAATGGAAGACCAATTGCTCGAGAACGGGGTGTAGAGTTGGATGATTGTGGTGAGATCTTGCCCCGAGCCCTATAGGTACAACACATTTTGGATATGGCCAAGGCACCGACACGGTTCAACGCCACGGTGGTAAGTGAATTTTATGCTTATGTTTTGCATAACCCAAGAGATACTTTTGCTATAGTCTATGGTGTTAAAGTTGACTTTTTGATCGAGTGGATCAATGAGTATTATAGGGTTCGCAATCCACCGGTGGGCCCAGAAGAGTACACATCCTCAAGCAATATTGAAGATCTTGAGAGGATGAATATGATAGCTGAGTACTTTGGGGTGCAATGGAAGCACAACCTTATGGGAGCCCCCACCATCTTCCTGGAAAATGAGCTATCATATGATAGGAAGGTGGTTAATAGATTTGTTTGTGCTCGTCTTTTGCCGACCAAGCACATGGTGTCTGTCACACCAAAGAGGGTGGAGTTGATGTTCTACCTGGAGTAGGTATCTCTAGTCAACATCGGTCTCCTGATGCATAGCCATATTCATAAGCTTGCCGCCATATCTGAGCGTGAGCAGTTGTCGTATGGACCGATGATTGACATGTTTGCTTTGGAGAACGAAGTCAAAATTCTGGTTAATGACGATTGGGAAGACCCTAAACAGATGATTAGTTCACAGTCCGTTTTAAAAGAGCAAAGATGGGTCAGTTCAAGAGGAGAAAGAGAGCGTACTCTAGTCCTCGGAGCACCTCGGACTCAGAGAGCCTTGCTAGAGGAGCACTCGCAAGATGGACAAGATCATAGACATTCTAGGAGTTCCTCCTGTGACCCCACCACCTAGTACTGCCCCACGTCATAGAGCATCATCTTCTACCGCAGCTGGATCAAGTTCTGCACCACCTGCCGGTTTCGAGCCTAGAGATGACTGGGAGGATTATTATGAGGAAGACTAGTTCTTTCTTTCTTTTTCTTGTTGTTCTTTTCCATTTTCTTATTTTTAATTTTGTTTTTCTTTCATATCTAATTGATGTAGCAGAATCTTATTAATATAATGATTTGGACGGCTTAAATTATTTGGAGTTCTTATTTTCTCTTTTACTGCCGCAATTTTATTATATGATTTCGTGTCACCACTATTCATCTTGGTTTGTTTGAGCTACATAGCACAGATTCTTCATGGATTACTTCCATGAGCCCGATGATTATACGACGATCCGATTCTTCTTTGGTTCCACCCTTAACTGCAGCTAAGTTCCTTTTCGTTTTTATTTTTCATCTTACACATTGGGGACAATGTTTCATTTAAGTAGAGGGTAATAAGGAACGTCACTTAGCTTCTTAGCATTATATTCCATGAATTGTATGATTATCTTGATTCTCTTTGATGCACGATTCACAACTCAGACTTTGATTCATTTCGACAGAATTTCGAAAAAATATGATATCTTTGATCTTTTTGAGTTAATTGACTTCAACTTTGTTTCACGATGCACAAGTAAGAGTAAATGCCCACTTCTGAAGTAGTGGCATATTAAGCGCAAATTCTATTATGAGCCACCATTTTAAGCACGTATAACTCACTTTCCTTGGTATGTAGTCGATAGCATATTGCTTTGACTAGAGTTGACCCTGGCTTTATCCCGAATTATGTTTCACCAACTCTTGTAAAGGCAAAGGAATTTTGGATTCGGTAGTTTATCAAGAGTGGGGCCGTGAGGATAGATAAATCAATGTGAGTTCACCCACCAAGAAAGAGAAGTGCATTGAAATACATACATCTATAATCTCTTTGGAAAAACTTGGGTCGATGAAGCGTAAGACGCACGAATTTTGCATAGACCGCTAAACACGAGCCTAAGAGTAATACATAGTCGGTTCTCGATCCGCCTTGCCATCTAATTTGAATAATAAATAACATGTTCGAGACTGGTTAGTTCGCCTATGGGTTGACGTAATGTGAGATTGTATGCATTACTAAGCGGTTGTGAAAGTTATTGCACACACACACATTGGTTCATGACGTGAATAGTTTTTAATGTGTTACTGATGGATATGAGTGGCATGATCTTGATCTTGACGTTATGAAGCATAGTTGTTTTTAATTAACTTATATACCGATCAGAGTGTCGTTTCTTTTTCACCTTTTTGCTCAGGATGATCAAAAGCTAAGTGAGTGGTAGTTTATTCACCCCGAATTCTGCTCAAGAGAGGATAGACAGGCTCGTTATTATATGGAATATATGTTAAATACTATGTGCATGTTTCTAGGATCGTAATTCTGCATCTATGTTATTTTCCTGAAGATTTGGTACTGTTTTGTCTCGTTTTGTGTGTTTTATAGGATGTACCGAATCTGGAGCATTGGAGAATGGATCTGGACTAAAAGAAGTACATTGGGCCAAGTGATTAAAGTCCAAGAAAGAAGTATCTTTGAAGAAAAGAGGAAAAGTCATCCCGGCTTACCGAGGGCTAGTCCGGTAAACCGAGGGCTTGTTGAATCTGAAATTTATTATGCCGTCTCTACTAGGTCCGTTAAGGTTTTAGAGAGTCATAAGTCGGTCATTGTATCTATATAAGGCCGCAATAACAGATTATTGTAGAAGTTCTTAATAAGTTTTCATAATAGAATATATACATTATAATTTGATGAAATAAAGTTATTCCAAGCTTTTGAGGAGTTATTTTTTGTTTTCTCCCTTTCTTTACCATCTCTAGCTTGAGTAGATCGAGCTAGATCTCCATTGTTGAAGGTATGAAACTTTGAACATTCCTTTTTGTCATCAATATGGTAGATATGTTCGCATTTATGTGTTTTAGTTAATCTGCATGTTTAACAACCCCATAATTTACTTAGATTAATCGTATTTGAGCAATGTAGATCTAGGGATAGGAAAAGATGACACCGGTAAACCGGCGGCCTATACCAAATTACAGAGGCAATATTTAGAAAACCTAAAACTTGGATTCACTACAGCTACGTTGATCGACAGGTTTAATTAACAGTAGGTTAGATCTGGCCAATCTGCTTATTGTAATCATAAAACTAGCATGAAATATGAATAGTGAAGTGTTAGTTTGGACAAAGTCTTGAATGGACCCTAGGAACGTGTGGATCAGTGTCGACAGCTGTCTAGGCGGGTTAGCGGTATGAGTTAGCGCTCGATATCGGCAATTCTAGTTTTTTATGCGTATGGGCTATTACGGATCAATTAAAGAGAGTAGCTTATGTATAGATTATCTACTACCACTGTCGGAGTAGATAGGGTTAGGAGTTGCACCCGTAACTGATAACTAAATCAAAAGCTCGCTCGATTAATTTAAGGAAATTATGTGGGAAGTAAACGTAACGATTAACTAATCCAAGTTAGTAGATCGGTGAGAAGAGGGGGAGAAATACCAAGTTTCTTTTATGTTTATTGTTGGTCCATTACCGCCTTTATGTTGCTTCTTATTTAGGTTAGAATCATTCGTAGTTAAAGTAGCATTGTCTCTGTGGGATCGACCTTGACTCACATTTACTATACTACGATGTACCTAGTATTCTTGCTAGTAATATCGACATTAGTGACTTTCACGCGATCAGTTGCGTCGGATACAGTGCAACTTGCTAATGCTGTTGAGGCTGGTTAGTGGTGTTGGGATCTGCTGCCACCCCACCTCCAGTGTTTAGTCCACCATCCTAGGTGGTTGCTCCTTGTCCGCTCTTGGATGTTTCCTTGCATTTCTTTGGTGCATGATGATCTTGAATGAATAACCAGTAGGATGGCCCTCTTTATAACGTCAATTGACGATGCTAGAAATCATCTATATATAAATCCGGGCCGTAAAACCTAATGACAATAAATCCAATATATGAACCCTAAAACAAGATGTAAAACAGAGGTGATGCTGATTTTTTTTAGACTGAGCCTGAGATTATTGAATCTCAAGTTGCCTACGTATCCTGTGTATGAGTAAGGAATCAAGTCTCTCGTAGTTCCTTGAGATCGTTTATATATATGACATCTCGTCCAAGGCAAGCATGTGCCGTATCCATCGAGGAATCCTTTTTTGTATTGGACAAGGATTGTCATGTGTTAACCCCTATTGTTTAGGAGATAATCACGGATAGTTTGAATACCAGGATCAGAGTCTTAATGACTTGATATTCTTTCCATATTTATCTTATATATTACGCAAATGAGCAATATCCGATAAGGAAGGCTCCGGCCGACTGCGTCTAGCCCTCCGCATCGCTCTCGGCCTGCATCTTGCATGGACCTAAACTCCACAATGACCTAGCCGAAATACGGTGGTTCTGTTTGGGAGAACGGGTAAGATCTCCCACTGAAGTGCGAGCTCGCCCTTAGACATGAAGTGGGGCTCACGACCCTTAATGTTTATATTTCTCTGTCCCTCATTTATTGTTTGATCAATCGAGGGGCGACAAGTGGCGAGGCTCGGTCACCCCTTTGTCAATATATATATATATATATATATATATATATATATATATATATATATATAGCTTTCTACCGCACGGATATAAATGTTTTGTTTATAAATATGATTTTTCTTGAAAGGTGTCGATTTTTATTCAGGTCTCCTCATTATCACTCGGTTAAAACAAATTTGACACTTCAATATACAAATATAGTACCGAATAGCAATATTTACAGAAAACTAATTACATAAGGGTAAAGTTGAAACAGAATCAAACACCTGGCTGTGGATCACATTATATGTCCTAAATGCTTTTAGTTTTAGGTCACAGACTCAAAAATACTTCTCCTACATATATATAACTGTCTACCGCACGGATATAAATGTTTTGTTTATAAATATGATTTTTCTTGAAAGTTATCGATTTTTATTCAGGTCTCCTCATTATTACTCAGTTAAATCAAATTTGACACTTCAATATACGAATATAGTACCAAATAGCAATATTTACAGAAAACTAATTACATAAGGATAAGTTGAAACAAAATCAAACACCTGGCTGTGGTTCACATTATATGTCCTAAATGCTTTTAGTTTTAGGTCACAGTCTAAAAAATACTTCAGCTACACAAAAAGAAGACGACGTATATATATTAGTTAATTTGAAGACTACGCATGGCTTGAATTAAACATTATTTCTTTTATTATTGCCTAGATGTTAATAAATTAACATGTACACAAATTATAGGAGGATGGACATCGACATTCTAATAAATACATATAAACATGTATTGGATCAAGGACGGAGCTTAGCACAAGGCTAGGGGGCTAAGCCCACCTGGCGAAAAGAATTCTGTGCCAGAAAATTTATTAGTGAAGGAGGCTAAAATCCACTTTTTAATATAAAATAAATAAATATGACACACTATTGAAAAACTTGCATTAAGGACAAAATAATAGTCACTGGACAAATATACCCTTGGGTATATAACACACTTCAGATCGTCTTTCTTTTGGGGGGGGAGGAAATTCACACTTCAGCTCTTTGTAGGTTGTTTTTTTTTTTTTTGGAACATATGCTTCTTCATTAATTTTCTTGTAACAATCATAACTTTTGATTTACAATTCCGATCATAAAAAAAAAAATCACCATAAATCATTTTTTTTTTCCTTTTTATATTGATATTTCATTTCATACTCTTTCGACGTAAATTTTGAAATCCGAAATAACATTTGCACTAATCGAAACGTTTTTTTATAATCAACCGTAACTTTTGATTTAAATCTCCGATCATCAAAAAAATTCCACCAAAGTTCATATTTTTTTCTCTTCATTTTGATATATCATATGATACACTTTCGACGTAGCTTTTGGAATCCGAATTTAATTAATCGGAACGTTTACACTAACACCTGACAATCATAGTAAAACCTTCAATCACGGTATCACATTCAATTACAACAACACTTCACAATCACACTTACACCTTATGTAATCACAATAACACCCAAAAAACTTAAGGTTAAAGGTTGTGGAGCACAGTTTTTAATCTAAAATGAAAAAAAAAAGGACAAGAAAAAAAATCCTTGCAAATTCTAAGGACAATAAAAAAAAGGACAGTTTTTTTTGTGAGTGCCAACACATCACACAAAAAATCCTTGCAAATTCGTTATTTTGATTTCTACAATGTATTTGATTCCAAGATTTTTCAGAAACAGCCAGAGAATTGTATTCGACCCATTTTCAACAGATATCTTGGATCCATTTCAAGAATTTCCATTCATAAGCTCTGTACTTTCTGATCCATCCAGGTCCGAGCTCGCTACAGAGGCAGCTCGATCAATTCGCTAACAATAGATTCGACTTGAGAGAAACACCAGAAGCCTATTTCACATTTGAAACTTGTGTCCTCGCAGTAACACATTCCTTAAACATAAAATCATGCACTTAACTTATGTACCATTGCCATTTCCCATTTGAAAACAACACAAATTCAAAAAGCAAAACATCTGGAATATAGACTAATCATCATCAGAAACTACATGAATAAACATCACACTAAACAATGGTCCATACAAGTATGTTCCTAAAAGCCACAGCATAAACTTAAACCAATTTGATGAAAAGACATACCCTCAGTAGTGCAATTGGAGAATAATAGAGAATAGTCTGTTGCAAGCTTATGAAATGAAAATCTACTTCAAATGGTTCAGAATATACAAAGCTGGATGTGTCAATAACCATGTAATCTGGGGCTACATTTAATTTTTCATTTCAGATTAACCAACCAAAAAAAGATATCACTATTTTTAAAGAAAACCAAAAACAAGATAGGCAAAAGAAAGACACGGATTTTAGGCGCTTCTTCAACAAACACATATTTTCAAAACAAGTTCTTCAAACAAATCACATTTCCTTAACTAAATTAATGTCCAAATTCTTGAATTTAAAACACTTCGCAAACAATCAACAATGATCAATTCCCAATATCCTCCAGAAAAAAACAAAACAAAACAAAACAATAAACTAACGGGCCAAAGAAACTCCAAGCTAGTTGAAGGAATTCAGATATGTTCATGAACCTATACACATACTCAGTGGCGGATCCAGAAATGTTTTTTTAGGGGGATCCATAATTTTCTTTATAAGTAAATTAAATTTTCCATGAGGTTAAAAATATTTTTCTATAGGTTAAATATAGAGTTTTTATTTTTTTAACCCCTTGTGATACACATACCTCCGCCACTGTACATACTGGTGCATCCATAATCGGTGGTTCTGCAATATGGAATTCATTATCTATATATACAACAAACCATTCTATCTTCTTTGTCATCCTTTAATGATTGAAATGTTCCATGGGTATTTACATTAATTTTATTTTATCGTATAGATGATCATGCACCGGATTTATTTAACTTTTTTGGAAGAGTATTTATTTTAAAATTTTATAAATTATAGATGATTACTGTTTTAATTTACATTCAGTTATCTCCTTGCATAGCATGGGTGAATGGCCGGTATATATATTATGTAAAGTCACATATTTATTTACTATGTGTATAATAATTAAGAATGAAAAAATTAGATAGTGACCTCATATGATGTTACTTTACAATGGTTGTTGCATAGAGAATGACACAACACGCATATAAGGTCATTATCAAATTTTTTTATTCTTTTATTTTTTCCATTCAATCATAGTGTAAGGTTCAACCGTCACTATCCAAAAAAAATAAAAAATTTAGATAGTTTGTTTTCCTTGATTCTTCATTTTGAAATTTTCAAACTTCTGTTCAGATAGTTTGTTTTCCTTGATTGCCTCAGAGCCTTCATTGATGAGGTCCAATTTGTCATACATTCATTTTGCAGTTTTGCAATCTTTGATTCTCATGAATATGTTATTGTCCAGAGTCTTCATGATCATGTGTTTAGCAACATAATCCATATTTTTATCTTCTTCTATCATCCTTTGTCCAATCTTTTTTAGGCTTCTCTATTGAATTCCCATGATTTGGACCTGATGTTTCAGTTGTAATAACTTTGATATGACCATCATTGATTACATCCAGCATCTCCTCATGAGTTGCTGCAAGATGATATCACATTCTTATTTTATATTCCTCAAAATTATTAACATTAAATACATGAACTTTAGACATAAAGTTTGAAGATTCCATTATAACAGATAATTATTTATATCATGGATTTGAAAAGTTACTTAGAAAATATGTGATCTTCTTGTTACTAGAAATCAGATCTAACATGTTCTAATACTAGGAACACTGTTCTGATACCAATTGTTGGTCCTAGAGAAGGGTGAAAATATAGTCATAGGCGGTTGAATGACTATATTGGGAGATTAAAAACGTTTCTTGATAAAAAAAAATTATGCGGAGCATAAAAACCCTTCCAAATAGTTGTTTCAAAGTAGTTAAACAATCACACACAATTTAAGTAAATAACATAAAGTAAATACTAAAATGTAAAGTGCAGAAAGTAAATGAACACAAAAACGTATAGTGGTTCAGGGTGGTGTAATCCTTTAATCCACTCTTCTCCTGTGATGATTGGAGGAATTCACTATTGTTTTTCACTAATACAATAGTATGATTATCCTTCACTACACAAGATTCACAATCTACAGATTATCACTCATTGGCTACAAAAGCTTCAGTGATTGAATCTTCCACAATGCTCATTGGAAACAAATCCTTCAAAGAAATATATCACACAAATCGCAATTCCTTCTCAGATTGACAGATTCAATTGCTTGATCCAAAATATCCTTAAGGTTGCTGTGAATTCAGGAATCATATGTTTGATCAATACCCAGACTGGATTGTTTCTTTTATGTTCTGTATTCTTAGTTTGATTCCCTGGATATAACTTTGAAGATTTTGGAGAAGTCTTGTGAATTTGATAGAGGTTTAGCACTTTGCAATTCTAAATAATCTTGTTGTTTTTCCTTTATTTCAATGCCTTCTACTTATAGCCGTAAATCCCTTGATTTTGAATTTCCATCTGTTGACTATTTAATCCTCATAATAATCCTTGATTTTGTCTTGATTTAAACCTACTTGATTTCAGTGATCCGTATTTTAATCAAACATTCATAAAAAAATCCGTCCTTGATTGATTCTGTATTAAATGTTTGATCTTCCACATTTTTCACGTTTTTGAATAAGTATGGACAGCTTACTTGATTTAGCTGTCCCTCCTTTACTTTACTGGATAAGTGGCAACTTCACTTGACTGCTTCCTCAGTTACTTCACTTGTTATGTGACTGCTTTTACTTTGCAACTTCTGTGTTGTTAATCAGCCGATAGAGCCTCACTTCACTAATCCTTATTTTGTATGAGATCAGTGTACACTATATTATAGAATAATTTCCTTTCATCACTTGTTATATATCTTAGACTTACCCAAAGTCATCACAGACTACCTTGGTTGTAATTCAGTCCATATGTCTTCACTTAACTGTGCTGGTGCCTTGGTTGTCTTCACTGAGCTGGTCAACTATCTTTACTGAGCCGGCCTTCCAGTCTAGTACAGTGCTTGTCTGACTTCTAATTAAATCCTATACATTTAATTCTAACTTATTTTAGGCATGATTTAACAGCTAATATGACCATCATCAAAACTATAAAATGTTCTTAACAACTACTTACACGTTGTCGCTTAAACGGAGTCGATCCTCGATTGGGAAATCAATTTTTTAAATTCCGCTGTGTAAACTGATTGATTTCCTTATGCTGCCATCCGTCTTTTTGACGAGGACTGGGTTCGCCAACCAGTCTAGGTAAATAACTTCGCTGATGATCTTGGCTTGAAGTAGCTTAGTCGCTTCTTTTTCAATTGCTGCAACTCTTTCTGGCGCAAAGTATCTCTTCTTTTGCCGAACAAGTCTTCTGCTCGGATCGACATTCAACTTATTCAGATCCATATCTGGGGACAAACCTATCATGTCTTCAGTTTTCCATGTGAAGACATCTCTAAATTCTCTAGGGAGATCAATAAGAAGCTTTTTATGTTGTACTGGGTTCCAGGAGCCTATCTTCACAGTAGTATCTAGATGATTGTCCTAATGGTTGACATCCTCAACCTTATCTTTTGAGGACCAGCTTTCTTCTTCTTATAGAATAAATTCTTCTATCAAAACATGTTGCACCCTGTTCTCTTGCTTGATTGTGGCCGTGTAGTAACTCATGGCTGCTTCTATGTCCCCTTTGATTTCAATAGATTCCTCAGTGGTAGGGAACTTTAAGCTAATATGAGCTAGAGATTTGATAGCTCAGAGGTCGATCAAGGCGTGCCTCCCCATAATAATATTATAAGCTAATGGGGCCTCAACCACAACATAATTCACCATAAGGGTCCTGCCCTTTGCTTCTCCACCAAATGTAGTGGCTAGCCTAATAATTCTCACAAGATATATTGGAGGACCGGAAAACCTGAATAGTGGAGCTGAGATGGGTGTCAGCTCGTAATCTCTCAATTCCATAGACTGGAAGACAGAATAATATAAGACGTTGACTGCACTTCATGTATCAACACAAATCTGCTTCAACAAGTGTCGATTCGCGCTACATCGATGACGAGGCCTTCGTTGTTTATTACCAAAGGGAGTGAATCCCTTGGAACGTAACTTCCTTCTTTATAGAACCTCTATCTTTTACTGTATGCAGAAGGACCAGCAGACTTGCCACTATCCGTGTCCCTTACCCGAGAAGTTTGCTCAAATTACCACCGTTGGTGTTGATGGGATGATTGTCTAGTTGCCCATCTGGATCGGGTGATCAATCCCTTCTTCTCTGGGGTTCATCATGTCTACCCCTATGCTGATTATAATTTCGGCGCTTATAATCCCTTCTTTCTTTTGGTTCTGAGCTCTGAGATCGGTCTACGACCTCATCCAATTTCCCTTACATAACTGATGCATCAATATCTCTTTGCAACTCTTAGCAGCTCCCTAATTCATGCCCGATGTCCTTGTGGTATGCATAGTATTTATTCGGGTCTATTTTATCTTAAGATCCCCGTATTGGTGGGCGAATTCTTGCCAAACCTCTTCTTTCCATCAGTATCAAAACCTATTCACGTGATTGGTTTAGAGGGATAAAGTCCATTTCCTGCAAAGCACCTTTCTTACTGTTGGTCCCTAGAAAACGCTTTGGTTAAGTTTAGGGGGGGTGAATAAACTTAACACTTAAAACTTTTGGAGTTAGCAAACACAAGAACTTCAACGACTCAATGATAGCTCGATGGTCTGCTTGCCTATTGACTTTACTAAATGTGTTGCAAATGGAATATATTCAAATTAAGCCTTATTCCTTGTTGTTAAAAAATGATACCAAGTATTAGATACTCAGTAGTGTATGTGTATGATTCAGTTGCTAGTTCAGTAGATTGATGTGTTAAATGTACTAATGCAGAATATAAATGCAGAAAATAAGTAAGCAATTTTTATAATGGTTCCAGGTGGTGTAATCCTGTCAGTCCACTCTTCCCCTGTGATGTTGGAGGTAATTCACTAAAGATTTTTGAGGTAGCAGTTACAAAAATCCCTAAGTTGCTTGTCCTTCACCAATAACTATGGCTTCACAAACTGAACACTTGGAACAGGTAGGATTGCTGCTCCAAAGTCTTCCATTGGTCCTTGAAGGGTAGGATTGCCTCTTCACCAGCTCCACCACAAACAACAGTCCTCCACCACAAGCAACAGTCCTCTTCAGCAGCTTGATCAGGATGATATGATCAGCAGCTTGAGGTCTTCAAGTTTGTAAACTTGATGTAGCTTGAAAGCAGATTACACTTGAAGAGTTTTACTGGATTAGTGGCTTTATGCTCAGTAGGGTCAGTAGGGTGTTTTGATCGATTGAAATCTGATAGCTCAAGATAGATCCTTAAATTTCATCACTTGTATCTGAATTAGGAGTCCTATATTTATAGGTAGGAATCCTTGTGACTTATGTTTGATATTCAAACATAGCCATTTCTGATTTGTCCCATTTGACTTGATTTTACATCACTTGTTCATAGTCGCGACCTTTGTCGAATGCTTTTTGACAGTTTTTTGTCTGTCTACCCTTTGACTTGTATCCATTGGATAAAGCTCTATTTCTTTCCAACGTCCCTTTAATCTTAACCATTGATTTGTTTGATAAAATCAGAGGTAGTTGTATGTCCTTATCTTTGTATTTTTCCAATGTAACCTTTGAATAATCCAAAATATACATCAGCAGGTTCCTGTGAATGTAAGTCTGCTGAAATGCATATCGATCAAATTGTTCAAGGTTCTTTGTGTTTATAAAAAACACTTCAGCTGACTTCTCTTATATCTAACTTTTTATTGTGAAGTTAGATTACACAATTTTGAATATAACTAAGTTCCAGTCACCACTTAACTTGTGGAACTTAGACCTTGTACACAAGGTATATGTTATCAGTTTAAGTCATCACAGACTTCCCCTATTCGATTCCATATCCTTGACTTTAAATACTATGTTTGATCCCTTAGCCTTCATGGCGAGTTTGAGCCCTCAACCTTGGTCTTGGCGAGTTCCTAAACTAGTCTCTTGACTCAGGTACCCTATCGATATAGACAGTCTCATTGATGAAAGTCACCGACCTTTTTTGTTCTTGTTTGATCAAACCTATACAAGATCAAACTCTAATAAGCCTATACATTTGATCTAGACATCTTTTTGTCTTTGCTCTATAACAGCTAGTCTGGCACTCATCACTAAAACTTAAAATAAGTCCAGAAATTTCCCCTTTTTGGTGATGATGCCAATACCCTCCTTACAGCAAAGAAAAAAGAGTAAATACAAAAACAGAACAAATATAGTCATTTCTCATTATAATCAGTTGTTTAAATGTATTACAAGCTAGATTCAGCAAAAATAAAATGCATGTGTAGGTATGCTGATCTAGTTTCTTCTTTCTCTTTCTTGCCTCTCCTTCTCTTGCTGTTCTTGATATTCCCTTATTTCTTTAACCATTTGTCTCATCCATTCATTTTCTATAAGGAAAAATCAATATGGGGGTTCAATTCTTTCCACCACTTCCATGCCTCAGGTAGAGTAAGGTTAATCTGAGGTACTCTAAAGGCTAAACGCATGTATACTTCCTTGAATTCATTCTGTGATTCCTTTGCTGATGTGGTATGAAGAATTCTTCCACCTCTTCCACCTTTTTCACCTCTTCCACCTCTTCCACCTCTATGTGTAGATCTTAAATCTTTAACCCTTGCTTCCCAAAACTTAAGTACCAAAAAAGAATTTAGTCCCTCATGGAAACCCTTGTCATGGTAAGGTCTTCTCTTGCTGTTGTAAAGCTTCTTATATTCTCTGAGAAGATCATCAGTAAGTGGAAGTCTGCTAGGTGCAGGTTCTCTGTAAGCATTGGTGTCAGCTTCCCATCTCTCCTTAGCAAAAATCCTAGCAGCCTCTTTTTCTACTGTTGTTTGGCTCTCTTCCCCCTTATTGACATCATCAACAAAACGGGATAGCAGGCCATGAACACTCTCCTGTGTGATCACTAGATTGTTCAGTTGACCCTCCATATTTTTTGTTCTAGTGTCAACTGCTGTGATTATTTCTTGCATTGTTTGATCCAGTAGATTGATCCTTTTAGTAAACTTAGGATCCAATCCAGCAAGGTTAAGTGTTCCAAAGAGGCTCAACCCACAAGAGCTTAGGTGCATCGCACAAGCTTGTCAAGTTTCTGGTGAATAGATTCAAATTGGTCTTTCAGAAACTTGTCCTTCAGTGTATTACCTTGTTTAATCCCTTTCACATCTTAGGCAAGGTCAACAAGAGCATACTGAGTTGAAGTAATAATGGAAGCAACAGTTTCAGTAGTTCTTACTCTATTCTCCACTAAATTCATCAAGTCTTGAAACCTCTGCTCTTACCTGTCAAGTTGAGTTCTTAAACTTGTAATGTCATTTCTGACAGCCCTCAACTCATCCCAAACTTGTACTGGTACCTCACCAGCCATTCCACCAGCCATATGTCCAGCAGACTCATCAGCAGGCTCTTCCAAATTGTATAGTTGATGACAGTCAAATTATACCCGTAAAAGTCATCAACGTTGACCTTAAATCGAGAGTAATAATATATATTTTCTATTAAATCACATGTTTATATGTATTATTTAATGTTTTGTGATTTATAAAATATAATTTGGTATTTATCCATTTTTTATTGGTATTTATCCGTTTTTATTTATAAATCGGTATTTATCCGTTTTTATTATATTTATCCGTTTTATTTAAATATGATTTATTTTGGGATAAATATCTATTTTGCAGATTTGGATAATTATGGAGGATGAATACAAATGGAAGAATTAAATCTCAAGATAAATCAAAGGAAATTCAAGATAAATATCGGATTAGCACGAAAAGATCGGATAAGCATGACAAAAGACTCCAAGAATGGCGCCAACTTTGAGGATATGCATAAAGGGGCGCGCACTTCATCTTATTTTTATTTTGAGATCGGCGAGAGTTATCTCTTATTTGTTTTGACATTTTAAAGTATATCTCTTAATTAGCTTTAACCCCTATAAATAAAGGCATGTTATACACGCCGGATACACCACACTCGACCATATACACTTCTCAGTTTATAATAAAATCTTCGATTTTATTAGAAGCGATTTTATGCAAGATCTGCGATAATGTAAGTTCTTGTATTTATTTGTTCTTAGTTCTTTGTAATTAAGCCCCAATTATTGTTTATCGTTTGAGGTTGTTCGTTCTTCACCGAACAATGTAGATCTAAGGATACGATATGAGGAGTGGGATTCCTTGTCTATAAGGATCCACACGCCTGAATCTCATTATCCGGTGACCTATAGATGACTTTGGTATGATCGACAACCGTGTTTTTAGTAGATCTATATAATTGCTTTATGAGTCTCTATTTTATCCATTACGTATGTTGAAATGCTAAGATTTAGGTTTTCTCCGCGTCAATCTAGCCACGTCTTTATGGTGTGATTGTCCACTTAGAATTTCCTATCTTAGTAGGTATGGCTACAGCTACGTCGCTCGTCTGTTTTAATTAGCGTATTATTAGGAAATACCAATATAGGGCTCCTAGGTCAGCTCATGAATTGAACTTCCGGGACTTTCAGCGAGATCTAGATATGTTCTGTATTCGGGAATTGCTAGCACCTAGTTATACGTAAATCGTAGATTAACATGATACCTAAAAGTTAGTGTTAATGGGACAGAGACTCGATCGATCGCTTAGAAAACGCCTTTGTCAAAGGAATGTTGCCTAGGTGAGGAATACGGTTAATATCGGCATCCCTAGTTTTGTAAGTGTGCAAGTCATATGAGATGGAGGCCGAAAAAGCGAAGTCACGTGATGTAGCATAGTGATCTGGATGGCCTACCCGGAGCTAAATCTAGTTTAGGGGATGACTCCCATAGCCATTATAAAAGAAATACGAATCGGATTAATAGTTGTCGAGTCTAGCTTAATTATATAGAATCTCTAGATCCAAACGATGACATGATAATTGGGGAGGTTAATTACGTTGTTTATGTGTTGTGTCGAGTCGTGTCCTTTACTTTTCTTGTCTTTTGTTGGTCATAGACCGCCTTTGTGTCCTTGACATGAATGATTAATTGTTTGTATATAAATGACCCATAATTGGTTCCCTGTGGGATCGACCTTTATTCGCTATGGCTATACTATGATGGACCTAGTCTTCTTGCTAGTATTGGTTTATGGTGGTCAAGTATTTTATTATCACTTGATCTACATCATCAAGTTTTTGGCGCCGTTTCCGGGGAACCAACGGTCAATTTTACATATAAATAATTTTTTATTCATGTCGAGTTTTCTGTTTTAGAGTCTGTTTTTATGTTTTCGAGTCCCTCTGGTTGTCTGCTCTGTGTAAAAATTCTAGAATCTGGAACAACTGGTTTCACTCCCAGTAGAGGCGCCTCTCCATTGCCCGGTGAGCCTTACAGTTACATTTTATGGAATTTCGCGTGTCTGTTTATCTTTGTATGTTTAATCCGTAGAGTCCGATAGCGACATGGGAAACCATGTTAAAATCGATCTACGTCTGTTTTGTTTTTGTTTTTCTTCTGTTTACAGAAACCAAGGAAATAATAATCTGAGTCTGTAATTTTTCGTGGGCGCTGAGAAATAACCCAACAACATGTGGAGCTACGAATCTGCGATAGGAAAAGCGATGGAAGCAATACCTTTAAAGCAGTAAGATGGCTCCATAAAAAAAAATTTAAGGTTCGAATTATTCGTGGTACAATGTTGAAGGCAAGGTACACCCTTTTTGCTTATGATTTACTATCTTTTGGTCTTATGAGCATAAGTTAGCCTATACATGAACTGAGTATGAATCTTAGCCCGGAGTTGGTTTGTGAGATTTATTTTATTAGTGTGGAAGGTTACGCCCCAAATCTGCTCTCATCTAGAGGTGTAAGGAAACATGTAGTAGTTGAAGGAAGCAAAGTGAATAAAGAGTTCCTCGTAGTTACTGTCAAAATCTCATTGTCCTATGCATGAGATTGCTTCTAGTGGCCATGGGAGCGACAATTTGTGTAGTTTTAAGAATTCTCAATCTAAAGAAGACGTTGAGTTTTGAGAGAGCATAATGAAGCAGCATTATAGAGGATATGATTAAAATGGGTCCTTAGGACTAAATCTCCTTAGAATTCACTAGTTCCTAAAACAAGAGCCGAGGTAAGAGCTTCGTATAAATGGTATGGATATATGTCGTTTCCTGGGTCTCACAACCAAGGGAAAGGTATTAATCCGCAGAAGCGACGAGCCCACCTCATATAGTGCTCAAGGGGTCAACATCTGGCGATCCAAGAAGGATAACTGACAAGGATAATTTTTGGAAAGTCGAGCTGAGGACTTTAAACTCAGAACTACTTCTTTAAAACCCTTAGAATTTCTTTTTAGGATTTTAGGTTTTGTTTTCTTTGAGTCAAATAAGAGTAACGTGACATATGTTGAGGTTTTTTATTTTGCCGTGTTCCGTTGGCCGTCGGGCTAAGGATGTGCAAAACATTTTTACTCAATATAGGCCACGTGAAGTAGAGTTTCTTAGGAGAGACAAGAAATTGCTAAAGAAAAGGAAATTTAGCAATCAACCTAAAGATGGAAGCATTAAGAGAGCTTGAGAATTACTGAAAATGTAACAGAGCATGATTGGTGCGAACAAGAACAATTTTGGTCAACTTCCAAAACTTTTTGGCGATCCGAGTGGAAATCCGAAGTTGTGTGCAATTCGTTCTGCAACTATCCTTATCCTTTCCTTTGTACCTTTTCACCCTTCAACCTTTTCTATTCTCTCACCAATCTGCCTCGCAATTCACATTTCTAACCATTCTTTCATCCCCTCTCTTTCTTTCCATCTATTTCACTCTCCCACCCTAACCCAATCCCTTAACCAATACCCACCCAACACACAATTTCTTACCCACCCTTTATCTTTTCTTACCATCTTTATGTCTATCTTTTTCTAAACCCAACACACTCTAAACCTCCATTTTGTTTACAAAATGCCTTTGTGTTGCGGAATTTGAATATTGCTAAGTTTTAATGATTATCTTTTTGGTTTTCATGATCCTAGCTTGGGTAAGTATAGCTCTGAACCCAGCTAGATTTTAAAAGTTTTTGGTTCGATCAAACTACAACTTATCTTTCTACCGGAAGTTTTAAATTTCACACTTTTACGCATATTCCGGCATTTCTAGATGATGAGTTTTGTTCTAAGCAATCACACCGATCCGACCTGGTTGATGACGGTTATGACTTTTACGTGATACTTTGGGTTATTAGTAATTTCGAGGAGAAGCTACATCTCCCTAAGTTGTTGTTATCCAATCCAAACGTGAAGCGTCTGCGCCAAGTTTCTGATCCTATCTTTTACCAATAGGTCACATTGAATCTGTTATACCTTACCAAGTGTCTCTTTTCCGCTGGATTAAACACCTTATCAATCCGGTAAACCTCGTGTTTTCGCACATGGGGTAATGCTTTTTGATCTTTGTCTTCTCCACCCGGTTTTATGAATATTTAAGCGGTGGAGGTTATAGATGCAGATTGCCATCTTTAGTTGCTTGTTTATCTTTCTTTCTATTTAGTATTTTTCTTTTTGCGTCTCAACGAGTTGTTTTAACTCTTTGGTTTTCCTTTTCATTGGTTGTATGGAATAAAGTGGCTTAATTTGTTTTCGTATATTTTATATCTAATTACTGCCACATTATTTTATAACTTCCATTGACATGTTATTAACGGTTTCGTGGAATTTCCGTTTGGCTTGCTTAAACAGGTTTTCACTTGCTTCTCCACGACGTGCTTGGATTACTCCGATGTTCTGCATCTTCTTGAGAGCCGTTTCCAGAGCTAAGTCTTTTTCTTAAATTCTCATTTTTGTTTGTCATTGGGGACAATGCCAAGTTTAAGTGGGGGGGTAGGAGACTTAGCTATGATATGTTATAATTGAACAATTGAATGAAACGGTGAAAAATTGAAAAAAATTGAATAAATGCCATATTATTTATCTCGTACCCTTAGAATTGTGAGTTCCTAGCTAAGAATTGATAGGAAAGGAACCAAGTTGCATGAGTACGTGATCATTTTATACTTATGTGAATGAAAATTTAAGGATATTCATGCCGATTGTTGCAAGTAGTTATTTATTATTCGATTACTCAATCTTTGAATCGAGTTTATCGCACGAATCATAATAACTGAAGAAATTATGTGTACATTGCGTAGATGATTGGTTATGTAGACTTAGTGTCGATATTTATCTGCTGATATATTCCTATCTTCTGGCCATCAAAGCGGAGTAATAATCTTGAGAATTATCTGTGTTTTGACAATAAGTTAAACACTGGGCTTGTAGTAACATTACCAAAGTAGCCTCGCGCTTGTGGTAATATTCATGTTATTGACCAATCCGTGAAAGGGGATTCTTGCAATGCATAATTTACTTTTAAAGAAAGTTTCTTTCTTGAGATGTGTTAATGCTTGAAGATATGAAAATGTGAAAAAAAAAATTCAACTTTTTAAGAGGCTTCGAGTATTTTTCTCGGTCTCCAAGTCCAAAAACTTTATAGATGACGCTCTTGCTTATTGCACCATGTCTTTACCCATTGCGAGGCTTAAGAAGTGGGAATGCTGATGTTGGTAGGTTGAGATTACGAAGTTAGCATAAACTCTAATCTTGCTTCGATTATATAAAACTGAATGCACATGCACACATCACTTCGGTTCATAGCGAGTAGTGAATAATGGATATCTACTGAGCATGATTGGTATGAGTTGACTCGAGTCTCTTGCGTAAGTATGATCTGACCACGGAAAATGTGTCTTGGGGAATAACTTATTGATGCTTTGTTCGGGACGATCAAAGTCTAAGTCGGGGGTAGTTGATGACGGTCAAATTATACCCGTAAAAGTCATCAACGTTTACCTTAAATCGAGAGTAATAATATATATTTTATATTAAATCACATGTTTATATGTATTATTTAATGTTTTGTGATTTATAAAATATAATTTGGTATTTATCCATTTTTATTGGTATTTATCCGTTTTATTTATAAATCGGTATTTATCCGTTTTATTATATTTATCCGTTTTATTTAAATATGATTTATTTTGGGATAAATATCTATTTTGCAATTTGGATAATTATGGAGGATGAATACAAATGGAAGAATTAAATCTCAAGATAAACCAAAGGAAATTCAAGATAAATATCGGATTAGCACGAAAAAAGATCGGATAAGCATGACAAAAGACTCAAGAATGGCGCCAACTTTGAGGATATGCATAAAGGGGCGCACTTCATCTTATTTTTTATTTTGAGATCGGCCGAGAGTTATCTCTTATTTGTTTTGACATTTTAAAGTATATCTCTTAATTAGCTTTAACCCCTATAAATAAAGGCATGTTATACACGCCAGATACACCACACTCGACCATATACACTTCTCAATTTATAATAAAATCTTCAGTTTTTATGCAAGATCTGCAGTAATGTAAGTTCTTGTATTTATTTGTTCTTAGTTCTTTGTAATTAAGCCCCAATTATTGTTTATCATTTGAGGTTGTTCATTCTTCACCGAACAATGTAGATCTAAGATCTACGATATGAGGCGGTGGGGATTCCTTGTCTATAAGGATCCACACGCCCGAATCTGTCCGGTGACCTATAGATGACTTTGGTATGATCGACAACCGTGTTTTTAGTAGATCTATATAATTGCTTTATGAGTCTCTATTTTATCCATTCACGTATGTTGAAATGCTAAGATTTAGGTTTTCGCGCGTCAATCTAGCCACGTCTTTATGGTGTGATTGTCCACTTAGAATTTCTTATCTTAGTAGGTGTGGCTCCGCTACGTCGCTCAAATGTTTTTAATTAGCGTATTATTAGGAAATACCAATATAGGGCTCTGGGTCGGCTCATGAATTGATCTTCCGGGACTTTCAGTGAGATCTAGATACATTACGTATTCGGGAATTGCTAGCACCTAGTTATACGTAAATCGTAGATTAACATGATACCTAAAAGTTAGTGTTAATAGGACAGAGACTGATGCGATCGCTTAGGAAGTACGTCTGTCAAAGGAATGTTGCCTAGGTGAGGAATACGGTTAATATCGGCATCCCTAGTTTTGTAAGCGTGCAAGTCATATGAGATGGAGGCCAAAAAAGCGAAGTCACGTGATGTAGCATAGTGATCTGGATGGCCTACCCGGAGCTAGATCTAGTTTAGGGGATGACTCTCGTAGCCAATATAAAAGAAATATGAATCGGATTAATAGTTGTCAAGTCTAGCTTAATTATATAGAATCTCTAGATACAAACGATGACATGATAATTGGGGAGGTTAATTACGTTGTTTATGTGTTGTGTCGCGTCGTGTCCTTTACTTTTCTTGTCTTTTGTTGGTCATAGACCGCCTTTGTGTCCTTGACATGAATGATTAATTGTTTGTATATAAATGACCCACAATTGGTTCCCTGTGGGATCGACCTTGATTCGCTATGGCTATACTACGATGGACCTAGTCCTCTTGCTAGTATTGGTTTATGGTGGTCAAGTATTTTATTATCAATTGATCTACGTCATCAATAGTGCCCTCTTTCTGCTGACAACCATGGCTCTACTCATGTTCCTTCCAGCAGGGGCAGGACCTGCTTCAACCATAGCACCAAGAATGTCTTCCATTATAGGATCTTGTGCAGGTTCCTCAAAAAGTGGTACAAATGCCTGTTGAGGTTCAGCATCTATAGGTTCTTCCTCAGGCACTTGAAACTCCTCATCACTGAAGTCATAGTCCAGCAGCTGCTCATCCTCATCAATAACAGCAGTCTGCTGACCATCTTTCCCTTCAGTGGCTTTTCCTCCAGCTGGCTCCACTACAGTAGCCGGTTCTCCATCAACAACAGGCGTTTCCTCCAAACCCATTGTCAGTTCAAACCTTTTTCCAGGCGCTGCTTGGTCCTCAACAACCTGTACCACCAGTTCCGACCTTTGTTCAGGTGCTTTTTGAACCTCAGCAGCCTGAACCTCCTCAAAATGTAATGGTGAATCTTCCACACCCATTACCATATCCAACCTCTGTCCAATCACTGTTTGTTCCTCAGTGAGTAGGACTCTTCCTTCCACAACAATAAAAGGACATATAGCCATGTTTTCCTCTAGACATCCTCCAGCATCAGCAATCTACTGTAGATCCTTAGCAGATTTAGAGATAGTGCCCTGAGTGTCAATCCAATCTTGATATTGATTAGAGTCTTCAGAACTGACATCAGGCTCACTATGCGTAATAACTCTTTCTTCATTCAAATCTTCAGTCTGCTGATGCTCAGGATTCATGTCAGCCTCCACAACCTTGAATTCATCAGGTGTACCAACCATCCTGGTGCTTCCAAGGTTTACTCCATCAATGATCTGGGCCTCCAAATCATCAATGGTGAGATATCCCATATCCTCACCTACTTGACCAGTATGCTGGCCCTCAGCAGACCTCCCAGCTTCAGTGGACTGTTCTATACTTGGTTCATTTATCAAAGCAGTCCCACTGACTTCTCCTAGACCAGAGGGATGATCATCACCCGAGTCAGATGATGATGAATCATCGCTATCTGATCCATCTCTTGGATCCCTGATTTGATACCCTCATCTTTCTTTCGCTCATCAATGAGATCCACCAATCTCATTTCCAACAATGAGGTATCAACCAGATCAAGTAAATTCTCTACTCCCAACTTCTCAAAAGCCCATTCCTCAAAATCAGTCATTGGCTCTGCAGCTGGCTTTTGTCTTTTATAAAACCCAAACTTCCATTGAAAGTAGTTTGCAACCAGTAGGAGTTTAGGATCAACATATCCTTCTTTCTTCTTCTTCTCCTTCCTTTCAAAGGGCATGGTTGGCCTTACAGGGCGGTTTGAGTACCTTGCTGACCTCCAAAGGTCTCAACAATTAAGTTAAGAGTTTCTTCAACAGATTCTTCTAGGTCAGTAGGTTGCTCAGATTGTACATTAGTGCCTACCACCTCCATCTGTTCAATACTTGGTTCCCCCTGACTAACATGCTCATCAGCAGGGTTATCAATAACTTGCTCTTCCCCCTGAACTATTGCAGAACTTGCAGGGTCTTGTACCAATGTTTCAACTTCCACAGCAGGTGCAGACTTAGTAGTTTGTTGTGGTTCTTCAGGAAATTGCTCAACAACAACTTCTGTAACTTTAGTAGGCTCAGCAACCTTTAGAGGGGAGGATCCAACAAATTCTTTAGCAGACTCAGGTGCAGCAGTCTGCTGTGATTCTCCAGTAGGTTGCTCAACAACAACCTTTTCAATCTCAGTAGGCTTAATAATTGTCAAGCATTCAGCGTCAATAGCCTCTTCTTCCTCTTCTTCCCTCTGAGCCTCGAGAATCCATAACTGTTTCACTTTGCCATGTTTCTTTTTCTTGGCAATTTCCTTCATTCTCTTGGAAAGTTGCTCTGATTCAACTTCAGCAGCTTTCCTCTTCCTTGTAATTTCAGCAAGATCAATAATTTCAACTTCAACTGGACCCTCAGTTGACTCAGCTGTCTCTGCTGTCTACTTCCTTGTCTTTCTAGGCTTTAACATTTCTGTGATCTTCCTTGTGTCAGCAGCCTTTCTCTTCTCAGCAGTTTTCTTGGGTGCAGCAGACTTAGTAACTTGCTTAACCTGCTCACCACCAGCATCATCATCTCCACCATCATTATCACTTTCTGTAGCCTCATCATCTACATCTTCATCATCATCTAATCCAGGAATAGGAGTAGAACCTTCTGGCTTGTATCTGGATTTGTTAATCTTTTCAGATGAAATATCAGGTATCTGAAAATGATTCAACAAGGTCTGAATCAGTAGACCTAGGGGTTTGGTTTTGGATTTCCTTACACCATCTCTATCTTCAGTAAACACCTTATTCATGTAATGTATAAAGAATCCAGCCCAATCAAACTTCATACTTCTACAGATGATTATCAGTAGGTCTATTTTGGGTCTAGATAGTGTATCTAGACTCCCAATGAATCCCAAAATGGTCTTGGAAATTAATTTGCTCAGCAGATTATACTCATATCCAATGTGTTTCACATTAATGGCTAGAGATGAAGATATCTTCTCATTTGTCTTTATTGCATCCACAAACTTCATTCTTGGCAGATTCATTGCTTCTGGATTGGTATGAGCATTATTTCCAGGTCCAAAGTGAAAAGCCTCTCTCAGTAGGTCTGAAGAGATTTCAATATCTCTACCATTAACCGTTGTAGTGAAGGCCTCTCTACTTTCATGTATAACTATGTTCTTCCAGAATTCCACACACGTTGACAAATGAGATTCTTTCCAGCCTTCTGTTGATAACATTTTCCAACCCAGCAATCCTTCTGATTCTTCATCCAATGTTAATGGCTAACTCAGTAGAGTGGCAGTCAGTAACATATCCTCTCACACATTGACTAGTTCCAATATGAACATCATCCTTGTTCGCCATTGTAAAACAGAAAGATGAAAAAGAAAGTTTTCAAATCTGTGTTCACACAAAGGATTTGCAGAGAATAACAATGTGAGAGTTGTAACTATCTTCTGTGTATAGGTCTGTATATATAACAGAGAGTAGTGGTTGGAAACTGTCATATCGTGTACTGTAGCATTAACCACGATTAATTTTGGATAAATGAGATCTTGACACGTGGCCCATAACTCATCCATAAAGAGTTGTAACCGCTCGATCGTGTAACCGTAGTTATAAAGATAAGATAAATATCCCGCTATTTTGCTTTTTAACTTTAGTAAAGTTTGACTGTAACGTATCCTTCAGCAGCCTTGTCATCGATGGAGATTTGGCTCGGCCAGATCTTCGACATAATGTCTCGGCGACTCTCTTGATAAAGTTACTCTACTGATCTTCAATTTTCCTTGTTTTGTCCAACTAATAATACAAGATGAAGTTTAATATCAATGATTGATCTGTCAAGTGAGCTCACCCAACATGACAAAGACCAATCCCCTTGGCAACTTCATTTGCACAATTGTTCAAACATAAGTACATGGAATTGTTGACACCAATGACTAATCTGCTAAGTGAGCTCACTCAACATAGCAAAGACTAATCCCCTTGGTGAATTCTAGTACATTTCTGATCAAAGGTGTATCAGTCAACTTTTATAATTCCAATTTGTGTCCTTAACTTAGCAAATCTTTCACTGTCCAATAGTTTTTCGAAAATATCAGCAAGTTGATCTTCAGTAGGGATGTAAAGAACCACCACATCCTTCTTCTCAACATGATCTCTTATAAAATGATGTCTCACATCAATATGCTTGGTCCTTGAGTGCAAAATAGGATTTTTTGTGATTGCAATTGCACTTGTGTTGTCACACATTATAGGAATCTCTCTTTCTTCAATCCCATAATCTATTAACTGTTGTCTTAACCAAAGTACTTTTTCACAGCAGCTTCTAGCAGCAATGTATTCAGCTTCAGCAGTGGAAGTTGATATACAATTATGTTTCTTGCTAAACCAGGAAAACAGTCTATTTCCCATTAACTGACAGGTTCCTGTGGTGCTTTTTCTATCAATCTTCCATCCAGCATAGTCAGAATCTGAGTAGAATATAACCTTGAAAGTTCCATCTTTTGAATACCAAATTCCTACATCCAAAGTTGCTTTTAGATACTTGAGAATTCTTTTGACTGCAGCTAAGTGACTTTCCTAAGGTTTTTATTGAAACCTTGCACAAACACCTACAGCAAAGGATATATTAGGTCTGGCAGCGACGAGTGAGTCTGCAATGAGATCGCCTATCATCATACGTATAAGGTCTGATCAACCCCTTTGCCTTCTTTGTCTTCATCCAATCTTATGTTTGTACTCATAAGAGTTGATATCTTGGTGTTGTTTTACATACCAAATTTCTTCAGTAGCTCCTTGGTATACTTGATTTGGTGAATGAAGATTACATCTTTCATTTGTTTGACTTGCAAACCCAAAAAGTAGTTCATTTCTCCCATCATACTCATTTGCAATTTACTTTTCATCAGATTAGCAAACTTTTCACATAGCAATTCATTTTCAGAACCAAAAATTATGTCATCAACATAAATCTGTACCAGCAGGGTGTTGTTTCCTTCATTGATTCTGAAAAGAGTCTTGTCAATGGTACCTTTGGTAAAACCATTGTCCACAAAGAATTGAGATAAGGTCTCATACCATGCTCTTGGTGCTTATTTCAAACCATAAAGTTCTTTATTGAGTCTGTACACTTTATCTTCTTGATCGTTAACTTCAAAGCCAGGAGGTTGCTGAACATAGACCTCCTCTTCCAGAATGCCATTCAAAAATGCACTTTTGACATCCATCTGATATACCTTGAAGTTCTTATAAGCAGCATATGCCAAGAATAATCTTATAGCTTCCAATCTTGCAACAGGGGCATATGTTTCATCAAAATCTATTCCATCTGCTTGAGAATAGCCTTTTGCAACTAGTTTGGCCTTATTTCTTACAATGGTACCAGATTCATCCAATTTGTTTCTGTATACCCATTTTGTTCCAATAATGTTTGCATGATCAGGCCTTTCCACTAGTGTCCAAACTTGATTTCTTTCAAATTCATTCAATTCTTCTTGCATAGCAATTATCCAATCTGGATTTGATATTGCTTCCTCAACAACTTTAGGGTCCATTTGAGATAGAAAACATGTAAACATTGCTTCTAATTGTCTTCTAGTCCTCACACCTTTTTTAATAACTTGCTCCATGAGTGATCCATTAACCATTGTGGATTTTGGTTAGATTGATTCTCGAACATCATCTTGAGGAAGGTGCATGCTTGTTGCTTCTTTAGCAGGGGCTCGGCGATCCTTGAAGCTGCCGATTGTTGCATCGATGAGTGTTACCGGTAGGGGTTCGACAAGGCGAAATCAAAAACCTTTAAGTCATTAAACCTTTCCAAAACATCAACACATTCTGGATCAGTGACTTGTTGATTCTTAGCGAGTTCTCGAACCTTCATCTTCCATACCAGGTGAACTTAGGTTCATCAAATACAACATGTATTGTTTCTTCATGTTTCGATGTCCTTTTGTTCGATTACCACTGAGCCTTCTTGACAGAAAGAATATCCCAAGAAGATTCCTTCATCTGATTTTGGTTGGAAGGTCTTCAATTGTTCCTTATGATTTAGAATAAAGCATTTGCTTCCAAATGGATGAAAGTAAGATATATTAGGTTTCCTTCCATTCCAAATCTCATAAGGTGTCTTCAACAGCTTCTTGTTCACTAAGGTTCTATTTTGTGTATAGCATGCTGTATTAACTGCTTCAGCCCAATATCTTTCAGACAATAAAGCTTCACAAATCATAGTTCTTCCTGCTTCCTTTAAAGTTCTGTTTCTTCTTTCAGCAACCCTATTTTGCTGAGGTGTACCAGCAGCAGCAAGTTGATGTAGTACACCATTTTTCTCACAATATTCTCTTATAACTTTGTTGATAAATTCAGTACCCTTATCTGATCCGATCTTCACTACTCTCAAACTTTTCTCATTTTGCTATCTCTTCAAAAGTTCAGGCATCTTTTGAAGTTTTTCACTTTTCTTGTTCATAAATACAACCCAAGTGTATCTTGAATAATCATCCACAACCACTAAGGTGTACTTCTTTCCTGTTACACTTGTTGGTGTTACTGGTCCAAATAGATCCATGTGCATCAGCTCCAAAACTCTTTTTATTGATTGCTTTGTTTTTTATTTGAAGCTTGATTTTGTGTGTTTACCTTGCTGACAGGCATCACATATAGCATCCTTCTTGAATGTGATCTCAGGTAAACCAATCACCAGTTTCTTCTTCACCAACTGATTGATATCATCAAAGTTTAGATAATTCAACTTCTTATGCCATAGCCTATTATGTTCTGACTTGGTATGCACAATCGAGGCGAGGTTTAGAACAATGATGAGACCAATCCACAATATACATGTTTTGTTGTCTTCTTCCGATAACACAACTTGATCACCTCTTTCACTAATGACAATACAGTGTTTTTGTCAAAAGTGACCTTGTAACCCATGTCACAAAATTGTCCAGTTAACTCGATGGGTGTAGTCGATCCTTCCACAAATGCAACATTCCCGATTATTAATCCATTTCTCACAAGTGTGCCATATCCTCTTGTGTATCTTGGTGTGTTCTTGTTGCCAAAATTTACTCTTGGACCATCCTTTGCCATAAAGTTTGACAGATAGTGCTTATTCTTTGTCATATGTCTGGAACATCCACTGTCAAAGTACCAGACACCCTACAAAACAAAGTTAATGCATTTTAGGTACCCAAAACTGTTTAGGTCCATAGTGGTCAGTGGCAAGCATGACCCATGGCAAATTTCCATAAGGTCGTCTTTGAAAGGTATCATACTTTTGTTCATACATGTATTCCACACATAAATAAGGTTCAACATTTGGTTGTGTAGGACTCACATATGCTTTCTGGCCTTTTGGTATGTAGTGCTATTTGGAGTGATTTGTTTTGTTAGAAGCACTAGGATAACCATAGGTTTTCTATCTGTTAGGAACAGCCCTGTAATATGGAGTCTGCTGAGGTCTCTGCTGAGGTCTTATATAAGTCCTCTGTTGAGTCCTCTACTAATTCCATTGCTGAGGTTTTACCCTAGCAGTATGGTTATATCTGTTGTTTCTAGCGTGAAGCGGGAATATTCCAATCATCATCGATGAGGAGCAGTCTACCTTTCCCCACGAGATAAGTATCCACTAGAATGATTGACATTTTTAGATTTAGGATTCTTATCCTTGGAATATTTCTAATTTTACCCTTTTATGGTCCAATGACCTTGGTAGCAGTGCGCTATCGGTGAGTCGAAAGGTAAAGCGATCTATTTTTGGATTTATTCTTTTTGTTAGGTCTTTGTTGACCTTTTTCACTTCGATTTTGCTTCCTTGAAGTCTTCTCGAGAAGCTTTCTTGCCTCGGCAACCTTTTGGAAGTTGCATCTTGTGCGAGCATAAACTTAGGACCAGTTCGCTCTACTAGGTTTAGTAACTTTACTGGATCCACTCTTATTAGATTGTCGAGTTCCAAATCCAAGGCCCGTTCTATCACCATAAGGCTTTCTAGATTTGAATGCGGTGGAGGAACAAGTTTGCTCGGCCAGATTCAACGACTCTTTTGAATGTTCAAAGAGCTTATGCTAATTCTCTCCAACTTCTTTTCCTTACCTTGAGAATTCTTAATTTAGTTTTAACCTTTCAACCACGATTGAAGAGCTTCTTTTTTCAGCCTTCACAATCGCATAACCAGTTGTATTATCCTCGATTGATTAAGGATGGCATCCAAAGTTTCTTCATTGTCGAAATTTTAGGATTTGAACCACAACTTGATTCACAATCACTTCTAGCAGGAGTGTTAATAGATACAAATTGTATACCTCCTCTGTTTCATCCATATTTGCCATTAAAGCATAATCATCCATATCGGCAACAATTGCGGTATCATCGATTCATTTCCTTTTTAGATTCTACTTCATATCTGATTCATCTTCAGCAACCATAGCTTTCTTGCGAGATCTTCTTTGTTGGCTTTTGCACTTTGGTAGTTCTGGACAATCAGGTCTGAAATGTTCAGGCTTCTTGCAATTGAAGCAAAGATAATCAGGTTCCTTTTTCTATTTTAGTTCAGGACAGTCTGGTTTGAAGTGTCCTGGTTTCTTGCAATGATAGCATAGGTAATCATTGTCTTTCTTGGATTCCTCCTTCTTCTTTTAACTAAATTTCTTTGTGAAATTCCTAAGAGAACCCTTTCCAGTTTTCATCATTCTGATTTTCTTTCTCAGTAGGGCTATTTGCTCTTGCATCTCATCCAGTAGATCATCTTGAGCTCCTGATGTTTCTTCTTGATGTGCAGCAGCCAATGAAGTAGTTTTTTGTTCTTCTTTTTCTGTCTCAGGTACAAGTTTCTTACTGAATTCATATGCCTTGAGATCTGAAAATAATTTGAAGGTGTCCTCTTCATGTAGACTTCTCATTTCATCTATGGCAGTCACCTTCTTCTCCCAAACATCTTTTGTAGGTAATTCTTCCAAGATTTTTGAATTGATTTCTTCCTATGAGTACTTTACACTCAGTAGAGTGAGCTCATCCATGATTGCATTGAATCTTGAGTCCATTTGTTCAATAGTTTCATTTGGATTCATTTTGAACTCCTGAAACTTCTTCTTTGCCACACTGATCTTATTCTTCTTGATAGCATCAGTGCCTTCACAAAATTAACTGTAACTTGTCCCAAAGTTCTTTTGCAGTCTTGCAATCTTTCACCTTCATGTACATATTGCTATCCAAGGTTCTGTATATGGTATCAATAGCAATATTGTTGAGGTTTGCTCTTTTTCTATCTTCATCAGTCCATTCTCTTTTTGGCTTTGGAATGTACTGAGTTTCATTATCCACGGTTATAGCTTTTGTGATTTCCAGTGGTCCATCGGTCAGCACATCCATCATTTCATCATGTGTTGCAGCTAGATAAGCCTGTATACGACGTTTATACTCATCAAAACGATCTAAGGAACACATCAAAATTGTTCTAGCATACTGGTTGTTATCCATGATGCAAAGCTTTCAAAATCAGAAACTTGAAAAAGTTTTCAAAGTGTTTTCACAAGCACAACAAGTAGGATTACTTCAGAACAGAAGCACTGCTCCGATACCAATTTTTGGTCCCTATAAAAGGCTTTGGTTAAGTTTAGAGGGGGGGTGAATAAACTTAACACTTAAAACTTTTGGAGTTAACAAACTCGGCAAGAACTTCCACGGCTGGGCGATAGCTCGATGGTCTGTGACTATTGACTTTACTGAATTTGTTGCAGCAGAATATATTTAAATTAAGCCTTATTACTTGTTGTTAAAATATGATACCAAGTATTAGATACTCAGTTGTGTATGTGTATGATTCAGATGCTAGTTCAGTAGATTTATGTGTTAAATGTACTAATGCAGAATATAAATGCAGAAAGTAAGTAGGCAATTTTTATAGTGGTTCCAGGTGGTGTAATCCTATCAGTCCACTCTTCTCATGTGATGTTGGAGGTAATTCACTAGAGATTCTTGAGGTAGAAGTTACAAAAATCCATAAGTTGCTTGTCCTTCACCAATAACTATGGCTTCACAAACTGAACACTTGGAACAGGTAGGATTGCTGCTCCAAAGTCTTCTCTGTCTTCAGCAAATTTCTTAAAAAAGAAAGTTTGGATCAAGTATGTGATTCAGCTTTCAGCAGCTTGATCAGGATGACATGATCAGTAGCTTGAGGTCTTCAAGTGTGTAAACTTGATGTAGCTTGAAAGCATATTACACTTGAAGAGTTTTACTAGATCGATGGCTTTTATGCTCGGTAGAATTCGATGGGGTGTTTTGATCGATTGAAATCGATAGCTCAAGATAGATCCTTAAATTTCATCACTTGTATCTGAATTAGTAGTCCTCTATTTATAGGTATGAATCCTTGTGACTTATTTTGAAATTCAAACATAGTCGTTTGATTTGTCCTATTTGACTTTCTTTCACATCATCGCATATTCATAAATCTTGACCTTTGTCGAATGCTTTTTGACAATTTTCGATCTGTCCACCCTTTGACTTGTATCCATTGGATAAAGCTCTATTTCTTTCAACGTCCTTTTAATCTTAACCATTGATTTGTTTGATAAAATCGAGAGGTAGTTGTATGTCCTTATCTTTGTATTTTTCCAATGTAACCTTTGAATAATCTGAAATATACATCAATGAGTTCATGTGAATGTAAGTCTCTTTGAAATGCATATCGAGCAAATTGTTCCAAGGTTGTTGTGTTTATAAAAACACTTCAGCTGACTTCTCTTATATCTAACTTTTTATTGTGAAGTTAGATTACACCATTTTGAATATAACTAAGTTCCAATCACCACTTAACTTGTGGAACTTAGACCTTGTACACAAGGTATATGTAATCAGTTTAGTTCATCACAGACTTCCCTAAATTCTGATTCCATATCCTTGACTTTAAATACTAAGTTTGATCCATTAGCCTTGATGGCGAGTTTGAGCCCTCGACTGCGGTCTTCAAAGAGGTTCCTAAACTAGTCTACTGACTCAGGTACCCTACTGATATAGAAAGGTCTGCTGATGAAAGTCAACTAACCTTTTGCAGTGCTTCTTTGATCAAACATATACAAGATCAAACTCTAATAAGCCTATACATTTGATCTAGACATCTTTTTGCCTTTGCTCTATAATAGCTAGTCTGGCACTCTTCACTAAAACTTAAAATAAGTCCAACACTTACTGAGCTGATCTATAATGGGTGCCGTCATGTGGTCCCAGACCGGTTTTCACTTCTTTCTAGATTTGTCCCCGGTCTTTTCCTTCTTCGATTCTCCTTTCTCCGATTCTCTTTTTACCCGGTTAGCCTCTTCTCCTTGGCAGTCACTCCTCTATAGTTTAGGGGAGCTTGTTGTTCAGCTTCGCATACAACCTTTCTTCCCGTAGTCCGGCTATGAAGGAAGTTACTAACAAGTGGTAATCTGCGTCCCGGACTTTTCTGGACTCTTCATTAAACATCTTCAAATCTTGTAGCACGGTTTCCTCCCTCTTTTGCTTGATAGTAAGGAGATGAGTTGTGTTCCTATAGAACAGCCTGGCTCTGATGAACGCGTGTAAGAACATCCTGCCCAAATTTTGGAAATTGGAGATCAATTTAGCAAGGATCTTCCTGAACCACTTGTAGGCCCTGCTCGTGAGTAGTGCATGGAAAGCTTTGCACTTCATCTCATCTGGAGCACAATATAGGTTGATGTGCATAAGATATTGATGAATGTGATCCTGAGGATACTTAGATCCATCGTATGGGTCCAATTTGGGGACTTTGAACCCATTGGGTCAGGGAAAGCTCTCGATATGCTCGGTGAAAGGTCATGTGAATGAGAACTGATCTGTGTGTTTCCCCATGATGGCGTCGATCTCTGCTCGAGCCGCTTCATGCGCTCGGGGATTAAGTTGCTTCCTCCCCACGATGGAGTCGGATGGGATATCATGTTTCTTAGGTGGTGTTAGAGGAGTGTACGTACTCTCTAAGAGAGAATCCTCTAGTATTTTCCTTGTGCTGCTGTATGGACAACGGCTTGCAAAGTAGTTGCATCCATGACAGCCAATTGATCAACCAATGCATGTTACGTCGGATCCATTGCAACTTGCTCATGCTATTGAGGCTGGTTAGTGGTGTTGCTATCTGCTGCCACCCCACCTCCAGTGTCTAGTCCACCATCCTGGGTGGTTTCTCCTTGTGCGTTCTTGGATGTTTCCTTGCGTGTCTTTGGTGGCATGATGATCTTGAATGAATAACCAGAAGGATTGCCCTTCTTATAGCGTCAATTGACGATGCTAGAAATCGTCTGTATATAAATCCGGGCCGTAAAACCTAATGACAATAAATCCAAGATAGGAACCCTAAAACAAGATGTAAACCGGGGGAGATGTTGAATTAATTTAGACTAAGCCTGAGATTATTGAATCTCAAGTTGCCTATGTATCATGTGTATGAGTAAGGAGTCAAGTCTCTCGTAGTTCCTTTAATTATACCCTTATTCACCCCAAATTCTACATAAGAGAGGATAGATAGGCTAGTTATTATGTGGAATATGTGTTAAATACAATTTGTATGTTTCTAGGATCGTAATTCTGCATCTATGTTATTTTCTAGAGGATTTGGTACCGTTTTGTCTCATTTTGTGTGTTTTATAGGATGTACCGAATCTGGAGCATTGGAGATCAGATCTAGACTAGAATAAGTATATTGGGCCAAGTGATTAAAGTCCATGAAGAAGTCTGCTGAAGAAAAAAAGAAAAAGTCAGCCTGGTTTACCGAGGGCTAGGTCCAGTAAACCAAGGGCTTATTGGACACGAAATAGATTATGCCGCCTCAACTAGGTCGGATAGGGTTTTAGAGAGTCATAAGTCGGTCATTGTATCTATATAAGGCCGCATTAACAGATTATTGTAGAAGTTCTTAATAAGTTTTCATAATATAATATATACATTACAATTTAATGAAATAAAGCTATTCCAAGCTTTTGAGGAGTTATTTCTGGTTTTGTCCCTTTCGCTACCATCTCTATCTTGAGTAGATCAAGCTAGATCTCCATTTTTGAAGGTATGAATCTTTGAACGTTCCACTTTGTCTTCAATATGGTAGATCTGTTCATATTTATGTGTTTTAGTTAATCTGCATGTTTAACAACCGTATGATTTACTTAGATTAATCGTAATTGAGCAATGTAGATCCAGGGATAGGAAAAGCTGGCCCCGGTAAACCGGCGGTCTATACCAGTTTACCGAGGAAATATTTAGCAAACCTAAAACTGGGATTCACTACAGCTATGTTGATCGACAGGTTTAATTAACAGTAGATTAGATCTGGCCAATCTGCTTATTGTAATCGTAAAACTAGCATGAAAAATGATTAGTGAAGTGGTTGTTTGGACATAGTCTTGAATAGCCCCTAGGAACGTGCTCATCAGTGTCGACAGTTGTCTAGGCGGGTTAGCGGTATGAGTTAGCGCTCGATATCGGCAATTCTAGTTCTTTATACGTATGGGCTATTACGGACCAATTAAGGAGGGTAGCTTGCGTATAGATTGTCTACTACCATTTTCGGAGTATATAGGGTTAGGAGTTGCACCCGTAGCTGATAACTAAATCAAAAGCTCGCTCGATTAATTTAAGGAAATTATGTGGGGAAGTAAACATACCGATTAACTTATCCAATTTAGTAGATCAGTGAGAAGAGAAGGAGAAATACCAAGTTTCTTTTATGTTTATTTTTGGTCCATTACGCCTTTATGTTGCTTCTTAATTAGGTTAGAATCGTTTATAGTTAAATTTTCATTGTTTCTATGGGATCGACCTTGACACGCATTTCTTGTACTCACGATGTACCTAGTATTCTTGCTAGTAATATAGACGTTAGTGACCTACACGCTATCAAGATTTTTGGCGCCGTTGCCGGGGACACTAGCCAATTTTAAAGATAAACGTTTTAATTCTAATTAAGAGGTTGTTTTTATTTTTTTTATTTTATTTTGAGTCTTGAGTCGCTTACGGATCAAACTTGCACTGTTAATCTGCGAATAAGAAATCTTAGGCCTGGTTTACCGAGGTTACCCCGATTTACGAGGCACAGGAAATTGAATTCGATAGTCTTTGTTATTCTTTGTTATTCTCTATTGATTTTAGTTAGTAGGTCCACAACAGTTGGGATCATACCCAACCGAATCGGAAGTTGCTAACCTTTTCTTTTGTCTCTTTCCCAGGAAGATCAGGACACTTCAGAGATTCGATCAAATCGGAGTTGAAGAAGAGCAAACGAGTCAAGCAATATGCCTTTGACAATATAGAACATCACACCAATTTCCATGTATCCTGGATCCGCAGTCAGAAAGCAATATGAAGTGAATAAGCAGCGGGTGGAAAAAGAGAAAGAATCAATCAAGCGAGAGCTTGAAGAGAACTTAAAGGAGTATAGTACGTATCGTCCAGGTGAGTTCCCTATCGAGCAAATTGACATATCATCTTTGGATTATGTGATGCGATATTGCGCGGATCTAGGAAAAGCGGTATTTGGATTCAGGTCTTTCTCCTCGACACAACTACAACAATTGCGTAGAAGCATCTTGGAATATTTTTCGAGAGCTCCTCGACACAGTCTCAACTTGTGAGAAAGCACCTTGGAATAACCTCAACACTTAGAAAACCATAGTATGCATATAATCGGCGGAATCGACGGTATTCTATCATTCATCTTATTACCTTCCTTATTGTTGCATATAATCGTATGTACCTGAAGAACCATAGTATGCATATAATCGTGTGTATTTGAAGAACACTTTATTTTGCACGAGCATCTATATATATATATATATATATATATATATATATATATATATATATATGTATTTATAAAGGAAAAAAAATGGTGCACAATTAAATCGTGTGTATTTGAAAAATAATTTGTTCCGCACGAGCATACTGTTCCTTATGAGCGACAAGTTAAAAAAAATCGATTTATACACTTCAATAATTTGTGTTACATTTTGTAGTATTTTTCGTCTCTCGATATTTTCTAAATTTCAGAGTAGCGCCTAGAATTTCCAACGACACTTAACTTCTTGTGTCTACATCTCGTTGTAAGAAATCCTCAAGGTTTCTAAGTTGCTTGATATATTCGGTATATTCTTCCATCTTGAGAAACAACACACATTCCAAAAAAAAATGAACAACCACAATCAAATTCCTTATATGGATGAGGGGGACCAACAACGCCTACAACAGATTACTCAAATGTTGATTCAAAGAATAGATGATCGGTTTGCACAACTGCAACTGGCACAAGGTGTTCCAGCACACGGGCCTGAACCCAGTAATCATTCTGCAAATGGCGATGATGATCTTGACGATGCAGCTACTATCTTGGCGGCACCAAGAGAAAATCTCCAAGGTATTAAACAGAAATTTACGGCGTTTAAAGGTAATTCTAATCCTGATGAGTATTTTTCTTGGGTTCTTAAAATTGAGCAAATATTTGATTGTCATAATTATTCGGAAAGAACTAAGGTTCAACTTTCCACAAGTGAATTTGAGGAACGACCTATGCTTTGGTTTCAGAAAACTAATGAAAAGCGCAGGAAATCAAGACAACGGGTGATATCCTCTTGGGAAGTACTTAAAAATGAGATGCATAGGAAGTGGGTGCCCGAGTCGTATCGACGGGAGCAAGTGAGGAAATTGCAAACTCTCCAACAAGGTGAGAAATCTATTCAAGCCTATCAAGATGAATTGGTGATGGCATTAATTCGCACCGATACGGACGAATCCGATGAACACACCATGGCTCGGTTTTTGGCAGGATTGCAGCCTGAGATAGCCGACCCGGTTGAGATGATGAATTGTACAACTTACGATGAAATGGTACATGCAGCTTTGACTAAAGAAAAGCAACTCAAAAGGCGGAAAGCACAACTTAGCAAAATTTCCAGCACCGCTCCATATAGGCCGACATCATCTAAGGGCGACGGAGGTAAGTTTCCTGTTAAAAATTCTGCTGTTAAATATACCCCTCCCCAATCTGCACCTAAGGGAAAATCTGAAGAACCTGTGATTTGTTATAAATGCAAAGGGTTGGGACATAAGGCTAATGAATGTGGAAATAAGCGTTCTTATATTGCTAATAAGGATGGATTATATAAGTCAGAATCGGAGGATGAGAATGAAATAGTTAATGAAAGTGAAAAAGTTGAGGTCGATGAGAATGAAGACCAAGGTACTTTTTATGATGAGAGCGCACTTTTGTAACGAAAAAGGTCCTTAGCACGGTGAGTCAAATTTATAACAATGAAATACAACGTGAGAATATTTTTCAAACTCATATGATCGAAGGAAAATTTTGCATGATGATAATTGACTCGGTAGTTGTACCAATGCGATTAGTAGTGAGGTTGTCGAAAAGTTAAAAATTCAAACAATAAAACATGCACAACCTTATAAATTGCAATGGTTGAGCGAGTGGATCCGTGAAAGTGACAAAGCAAGCATACGTGAGTTTTAGCTAGTCAAAATATGACGATAAAGTTCTTTGCGATTTTGTTCCAATGCATGTCACTCATTTGTTACTTGGCCGTCCTTGGCAATTTGATAAACATGTTATTTATGATGGGTTTTTCAATAAATATACTTTGACCCATTAACGGCAAGCGTTTCACTTTGAGTCCGTTACTTCCACACGAGGCTCATGCCTATTATGTCAATTTTGCTGAAAGAAGAGAACAAGCACGTACTTCTTCTGAAAAAGAGGTTGTGAAAGTAACGCCCGAGCCTGTAAAAATTAACTCACAAACTCGTGATAAGAAAGTGAGTTGTGCGGCTGTTTGGAGTCCGATTTTGTTCATATATAAGGATTTTTATCCATTGATATCTCATTCGGGAATTAATAGTGATTTTTCTATTTCATATCCTTGTTATATGATTATATCTGATCTTGAGGGAACTCTTCCCGATATTGTTCTAACTCTTTTACAGGAATTTAAGGATGTACTCCCTGAAGATGAACCACGTGGATTACCACCACTACGGGGAGTGGAGCATAAAATTGATTTTTCTCCGGGAGCTAAAATCAAGAGAAATCAGGAAACAATCAAAGAAAAAGTGAAGGTGTGGAGGAATTGGCGGAAAAACTTAGCCCTATATTTCTTGGCGAGAAGGTGGAAATGGGTGCGCCTGAATTTGTGGATTGAAAGGTCTTCAACCACATTTACATCAAGCCGAGGGATATTTCTGATTTTTCTTTGGTAAAGCATGGATCGCCATCTCACCATGCGGATAATTTGGAGTTGTCTCTATGCAATATATTTGATCCCGGAATAATAATGGCATTTTATGTGGGTTCTCTAAACTTTATGCGAAGTGATCAGTTTTATAATGTCCTTCTGATTCGAGGACGAATCCTTCTCAAACGGGAGGGAATGATGTAAATATAGAGAGCTCCGACACTCCACCACCCGTCACAACTAAACTTGGATCCGACACCCGACTCCAACGCAGAATTAAGCTCGACTCATTGGATATTAAATCAAGATTACAAGTCCAAGAATAATGAAGATTTTGAAGTTTTGAAGACCGTCATTTATTCGACGGGATCTCGGATTAATTAAGTAATTATTAAATAAATGAACTATGTTAATATACCATAATATATGTAACATTTTAAGTAGATAAATAAATGGGTGGCGCCATTTTGAGTTTTTACTTTGAAGAAAATAGGTGCAATGTATCCTAGTCATCAAAAAAATATCATAAAGTCTTACTTGGAAACTACAAGGTTGCATAGAAGACATGGAAGGACTTCTTGGAACATGTAGGGGGGCGAAATTTGAAGTAGTTTTTTAAGCTAGAAGTTATCATTTTACACCTATAAATACCCAAGCTATGTACTTGTAAACAATCAACTTTTGAATCATTAATCAAATTTTATATTTTTCTACACTTGGATTAGTGTGTTGAATTCTCTGGATAGAGGTTCTTTCGAATTATCAAAGGCTTGAGCAACCTTTGTGGGTGTCCAATACCAAGGTGCTTAGAAACAGGTTTTTTAAGTGTTGAGGTTATTCCAATGTGCTTTCTCACAAGTTGAGACTGTGTCGAGGAGCTCTCAAAAAATATTCCAAGGTGCTTCTACGCATTTGTTGTAGTTGTGTCGAGGAGAAAGACCTGAATCCAAATACCGCTTTTCCTAGATCCGCGCAATATCGCATCATTATGATTCTGATGATGTTGAAGAGGATCACGACACGATGTTCTCTGAGCCTGAGGATTACCCAGACTCAGACACCATGGTGAAGTTAGGAGACCCTGGCACATTCCGACTCCCAATTTCTGTCAATGGTATATCAGTAGGATTAGGTCTCTACGACTCCCTCTGCCAAAAGATTAATCTTCCGGTCATTATGAATCAAACCCGAACCATGTTTTTTGTTGATAGGACTAGAGATATGTCTGCCGGTCTGCTTAGGAAGTGCACGATTAAGGCATGATGGTTAACTTTTCCAATTGATTTCACAATTATAGACGTACCAGAGGACCCAAGTGCCCCAGTTTTGTTATGAAGACCTTTCTTAGCGACAAGAAGAGCGGTCATGGATTTTGATAATGGGGAGATCACTTTGAGATTGAATAATGATGCAGTATCTTTCAAAATCTTAGAGCCCCTAGATAATATGCCGGAAAGTTACAAGCTGACATATGATTCAGGAAAGGTGGAAATTATAGAAATAAAGAATAAAGGGCATAAGCATCGAAAGTTTGTAGTAGAAACTGTTGAGCAGGAATTCATGAGACTAATTCTTAGAGAGAGAGAGAGAGAAGAGAAGGACCACAACAAGACGCTCACGGAAGCTAGTCCTTCCGTGTTGCGTAGTGATGGATTTGAGCCTAAAGTGGAAAATATGGAGTCCTTGGGTAAAAGTCTAAATCTAGACATAAAGGCAGACCTACTACGCAAGCAAAAAGAGAGAGGCGTGCAAGGAAGAGAGCTCAAAAAGGTTCTATGATGATACAAACCTCTAGAGCAAAAGTTTGGTGAGTTAAAGCTCCAACCCCTGAATGATCCAAAATCTGAAGAAAGTCGAGCTAGGGACTATAAATTCAGAACAATTCCCTTGAATTAGGAATGAATAAAAGTAGCTGGATGATGGGACGAGCTTTTTTTTCATCCTACCGCACCCTTAGGCTTGAAACTGATGGTTGTTGGGAAGGTTTTTTTTACTCGTTGTGGATTCTAGTGAAGTAGGTTAGGATTGAGTCGGAAATATAAACAAAAGGAGTAAGAGACTAGTCAATTTGAGGTCAGAATTGAGAAGAGAGGTTGAGTAAACTGTGCAGAGAAGGCAGACATAGAAATCTAGGGAAAAGAAGCCCCGGTAAACCTAGGATGACCTCCGGTTTACCGAGCTAGCATTTTCAGTTTTTTGAACTTCAGATTGAAAAGCTGAATTTTTAGAGACACGTGGAGGACACACGTTGCATCAGACACCACCAGTCAGCAAAACCCATACCATTTTCCCCTCTTTTCAAACTTTTCATCCTTTCCCACACTCCACATAACTCCACCTCAATCCGATCAATCACCCTCTCAAATCCCTCACCCTAATTACTCCTCTACCCACTATCCCACAAAATCCTTCCACCTTCCATCATTTTTCCTCTTTAAACCACTCTTTCACCACCATTATCATCATTCTCATCTACCATCATCTCCTCAAATCACCAAACATTCTCCTTCTTCCAAAAATCCGACCACCAACACCACCACTATCACCACCATATCTCCACCAAAATCAAACCTTTCTTTTATTTTACCAACCAAAACACCTACCATATTATTTTCCTCCATCCATGTTCTTTGATTAGTGTCTTTGCTGTGATAGTGAAGTGTCTTAGCTTCTTCATCTTCCATTACCAAGGGACAATCCTTGTCGAAACCCGTAAAACTCATGCCAAGAATCGAGGCCAACCTCCGGTTTACCGAGGTACCTTTTTCGAATCAACATCATTTTAAGTTCCTGAATCATCCAAGATGGGTCCTAAGTGTAGCCGATCCGTCTTTCATCCCAAAGGTTATCGACTATCTATGGAGATGCTAACCCCTTGATAGACGGGGTTGAGCAATTTCATTCATTAGAGATCTATGAGTCTCTCCGAGGGCATTGGAATGGAAGACCAATTGCTCGAGAACGGAGTGTAGAGTTGGATGATTGTGGTGAGATCTTGCCCCGAGCCCTATAGGTACAACACATTTTGGATATGGCCAAGGCACCGACACGGTTCAACGCCACGGTGGTAAGTGAATTTTATGCTTATGTTTCGCATAACCCAAGAGATACTTTTGCTATAGTCTATGGTGTTAAAGTTGACTTTTTGATCGAGTGGATCAATGAGTATTATAGGGTTCGCAATCCACCGGTGGGCCTAGAAGAGTACACATCCTCAAGCAATATTGAAGATCTTGAGAGGATGAATATGATAGCTGAGTACTTTGGGGTGCAATGGAAGCACAACCTTATGGGAGCCCCCACCATCTTCCTGGAAAATGAGCTATCATATGATAGGAAGGTGGTTAATAGATTTGTTTGTGCTCGTCTTTTGCCGACCAAGCACATGGTGTCTGTCACACCAAAGAGGGTGGAGTTGATGTTCTACCTGGAGTAGGGATCTCTAGTCAACATCGGTCTCCTGATGCATAGCCATATTCATAAGCTTGCCGTCATATCTGAGCGTGAGCAGTTGTCGTATGGACCGATGATTGACATGTTTGCTTTGGAGAACGAAGTCAAAATTCTGGTTAATGACGATTGGGAAGACCCTAAACAGATGATTAGTTCACAGTCCGTTTTAAAAGAGCAAAGATGGGTCAGTTCAAGAGGAGGAAGAGAGCGTACTCTAGTCCTCGGAGCACCTCGGACTCAGAGAGCCTTGCTAGAGGAGCACTCATAAGATGGACAAGATCATAGACATTCTAGGAGTTCCTCCCGTGACCCCACCACCTAAATGCGCCCCACGCCATGTGAGGCATCATCTTCTACCGCACTGGTGGCTCAAGTTCGCACCACCGCCGGTTTCGAGCCTGAGATGACCGGGAGGATTATTATGAGGAAGACTAGTTCTTTCTTTCTTTTCTTGTTGTTCTTTTCCATTTTCTTATTTTTAATTTTGTTTTTCTTTCATATCTAATTGATGTAGCAGAATCTTATTAATATAATGATTTGGACGGCTTAAATTATTTGGAGTTCTTATTTTCTCTTTTACTGCCGCAATTTTATTATATGATTTCGTGTCACCACTATTCATCTTGGTTTGTTTGAGCTACATAGCACAGATTCTTCATGGATTACTTCCATGAGCCCGATGATTATACGACGATCCGATTCTTCTTTGGTTCCACCCTTAACTGCAGCTAAGTTCCTTTTCGTTTTTATTTTTCATCTTACACATTGGGGACAATGTTTCGTTTAAGTAGAGGGTAATAAGGAACGTCACTTAGCTTCTTAGCATTATATTCCATGAATTGTATGATTATCTTGATTCTCTTTGATGCACGATTCACAACTCAGACTTTGATTCATTTCGGACAAATTTGAAAAATATGATATCTTTGATCTTTTGAGTTAATTGACTTCAACTTTGTTTCACGATGCACAATTAAGAGTAAATGCCCACTTCTGAAGTAGTGGCATATTAAGCGCAAATTCTATTATGAGCCACCATTTTAAGCACGTATAACTCACTTTCCTTGGTATGTAGTCGATAGCATATTGCTTTGACTAGAGTTGACCCTGGCTTTATCCCGAATTATGTTTCACCAACTCTTGTAAAGGCAAAGGAATTTTGGATTCGTAGTTTATCAAGAGTGGGGCCGTGAGGATAGATAAATCAATGTGAGTTCACCCACCAAGAAAGAGAAGTGCATTGAAATACATACATCTATAATCTCTTTGGAAAAACTTGGGTCGATGAAGCGTAAGACGCATTTAATTTTGCATAGACCGCTAAACACGAGCCTAAGAGTAATACATAGTCGGTTCTCGATCCGCCTTGCCATCTAATTTGAATAATAAATAACATGTTCGAGACTGGTTAGTTCGCCTATGGGTTGACGTAATGTGAGATTGTATGCATTACTAAGCGGTTGTGAAAGTTATTGCACACACACACATTGGTTCATGACGTGAATAGTTTTTAATGTGTTACTGATGGATATGAGTGGCATGATCTTGATCTTGACGTTATGAAGCATAGTTGTTTTTAATTAACTTATATACCGATCAGAGTGTCGTTTCTTTTTCACCTTTTTGCTCAGGATGATCAAAAGCTAAGTGAGGGGTAGTTTATTCACCCCGAATTCTGCTCAAGAGAGGATAGACAGGCTCGTTATTATATGGAATATATGTTAAATACTATGTGCATGTTTCTAGGATCGTAATTCTGCATCTATGTTATTTTCCTGAAGATTTGGTACTGTTTTGTCTCGTTTTGTGTGTTTTATAGGATGTACCGAATCTGGAGCATTGGAGAATGGATCTGGACTAAAAGAAGTACATTGGGCCAAGTGATTAAAGTCCAAGAAGAAGTCTGCAATGCTGAAGAAAAAGAGGAAAAGTCATCCCGGCTTACCGAGGGCTAGGTCCGGTAAACCGAGGGCTTGTTGGATACGAAATTTATTATGCCGTCTCTACTAGGTCCGTTAAGGTTTTAGAGAGTCATAAGTCGGTCATTGTATCTATATAAGGCCGCAATAACAGATTATTGTAGAAGTTCTTAATAAGTTTTCATAATAGAATATATACATTATAATTTGATGAAATAAAGTTATTCCAAGCTTTTGAGGAGTTATTTTTTGTTTTCTCCCTTTCTTTACCATCTCTAGCTTGAGTAGATCGAGCTAGATCTCCATTGTTGAAGGTATGAAACTTTGAACATTCCTTTTTGTCATCAATATGGTAGATATGTTCGCATTTATGTGTTTTAGTTAATCTGCATGTTTAACAACCCCATAATTTACTTAGATTAATCGTATTTGAGCAATGTAGATCTAGGGATAGGAAAAGATGACACCGGTAAACCGGCGGCCTATACCAAATTACAGAGGCAATAGTTAGAAAACCTAAAACTTGGATTCACTACAGCTACGTTGATCGACAGGTTTAATTAACAGTAGGTTAGATCTGGCCAATCTGCTTATTGTAATCGTAAAACTAGCATGAAATATGAATAGTGAAGTGTTAGTTTGGACAAAGTCTTGAATGGACCCTAGGAACGTGTTGATCAGTGTCGACAGCTGTCTAGGCGGGTTAGCGGTATGAGTTAGCGCTCAATATCGGCAATTCTAGTTTTTTATGCATATGGGCTATTACGGATCAATTAAGGAGAGTAGCTTATGTATAGATTATCTACTACCACTGTCGGAGTAGATAGGGTTAGGAGTTGCACCCGTAACTGATAACTAAATCAAAAGCTCGCTCGATTAATTTAAGGAAATTATGTGGGAAGTAAACGTAACGATTAACTAATCCAAGTTAGTAGATCGGTGAGAAGAGGGGGAGAAATACCAAGTTTCTTTTATGTTTATTGTTGGTCCATTACCGCCTTTATGTTGCTTCTTATTTAGGTTAGAATCATTCGTAGTTAAAGTAGCATTGTCTCTGTGGGATCGACCTTGACTCACATTTACTATACTACGATGTACCTAATATTCTTGCTAGTAATATCGACATTAGTGACTTTCACGCGATCAGTTGTGTCGGATACAGTGCAACTTGCTAATGCTGTTGAGGCTGGTTAGTGGTGTTGGGATCTGCTGCCACCCCACCTCCAGTGTTTAGTCCACCATCCTAGGTGGTTGCTCCTTGTCCGCTCTTGGATGTTTCCTTGCATTTCTTTGGTGCATGATGATCTTGAATGAATAACTTGATAGGATGGCCCTCTTTATAACGTCAATTGACGATGCTAGAAATCGCCTATATATAAATCCGGGCCGTAAAACCTAATGACAATAAATCCAATATATGAACCCTAAAACAAGATGTAAAACAGAGGTGATGCTGATTTTTTTTAGACTGAGCCTGAGATTATTGAATCTCAAGTTGCCTACGTATCCTGTGTATGAGTAAGGAATCAAGTCTCTCGTAGTTTCTTGAGATCGTTTATATATATGACATCTCGTCCAAGGCAAGCATGTGCCGTATCCATCGAGGAATCCTTTTTTGTATTGGACAAGGATTGTCATGTGTTAACCCCTATTGTTTAGGAGATAATCACGGATAGTTTGAATACCAGGATCGAGTCTTAATGACTTGATATTCTTTCCATATTTATCTTATATATTACGCAAATGAGCAATATCCGATAAGGAAGGCTCCGGCCGACTGCGTCTAGCCCTCCAGATTTGTCTCGGCCTGTGATCGCATGGACCTAAACTCCACAATGACCTAGCCGAAATACGGTGGTTCTCTGCTTGGGAGAACGGGTAAGACCTCCCACTTTGGGTGCAGGCTGCTGCCTTAGACATGAAGTGGGGCTCACGACCCTTAATGTTTATATTTCTCTCGTCCTCATTTATTGTTTGATCAATCGAGGACGACACACGCGTGAGAGCTCGGTCACCCCTTTGTCAATATATATATATATATATATATATATATATATATATATATATATATATATATATATATATATATATATATAGCTTTCTACCGCACGGATATAAATGTTTTGTTTATAAATATGATTTTTCTTGAAAGGTGTCGATTTTTATTCAGGTCTCCTCATTATCACTCGGTTAAAACAAATTTGACACTTCAATATACAAATATAGTACCAAATAGCAATATTTACAGAAAACTAATTACATAAGGGTAAAGTTGAAACAGAATCAAACACCTGGCTGTGGATCACATTATATGTCCTAAATGCTTTTAGTTTTAGGTCACAGACTCAAAAATACTTCTCCTACATATATATAACTGTCTACCGCACGGATATAAATGTTTTGTTTATAAATATGATTTTTCTTGAAAGTTATCGATTTTTATTCAGGTCTCCTCATTATTACTCAGTTAAATCAAATTTGACACTTCAATATACTGAATATAGTACCAAATAGCAATATTTACAGAAAACTAATTACATAAGGATAAGTTGAAACAAAATCAAACACCTGGCTGTGGTTCACATTATATGTCCTAAATGCTTTTAGTTTTAGGTCACAGTCTAAAAAATACTTCAGCTACACAAAAAGAAGACGACGTATATATATTAGTTAATTTGAAGACTATGCATGGCTTGAATTAAACATTATTTCTTTTATTATTGCCTAGATGTTAATAAATTAACATGTACACAAATTATAGGAGGATGGACATCGACATTCTAATAAATACATATAAACATGTATTGGATCAAGGACGGAGCTTAGCACAAGGCTAGGGGGCTAAGCCCACCTGGCGAAAAGAATTCTATGCCAGAAAATTTATTAGTGAAGGAGGCTTTTTAAAATAAAATAAATAAATATGACACACTATTGAAAAACTTGCATTAAGAACAAAATAATAATCACTGGACAAATATACCCTTGGGTATATAACACACTTCAGATCGTCTTTCTTTTGGGTGGGGGGGGAGGAAATTCACAGTTCAGCTCTTTGTAGGTTTTTTTTTTTTTTTTTTTTTTTGAACATATGCTGCTTCATTACTTTTCTTGTAACAACCATAACGTTTGATTTACAACATCGATCATCAAAAAAAAATTTCACCATAAATCATGTTTTTTTGTCCTTTTTATATTGATATTTCATTTCATACTCTTTCGACGTAAATTTTGAAATCCGAAATAACATTTGCACTAATCGAAACGTTTTTTTATAAACAACCGTAACTTTTGATTTAGATCTCCGATCATCAAAAAAATTCCACCAAAGTTCATATTTTTTCCTCTTCATTTTGATATATCATATGATACACTTTCGACGTAGCTTTTGGAATCCGAATTTAATTAATCGGAACGTTTACACTAACACCTGACAATCATAGTAAAACCTTCAATCACGGTATCACATTCAATTACAACAACACTTCACAATCACACTTAAACCTTATGTAATCACAGTAACACCCAAAAAACATAAGGTTAAAGGTTGTGGAGGACAGTTTTTAATCTAAAATGGAAAGAAAAAAAATCCTTGCAAATTCTAAGGACAATAAAAAAAAAAGGACAGTTTTTTTTGTGAGTGCCAACACATCACACACAAAATCCTTGCAAATTCGTTATTTTGATTTCTACAATGTATTTGATTCCAAGATTTTTCAGAAACTGTAACATCCCGACTTTTCATAAAAGGGTAAAATAGTCATTGGGTGTATTTACTACGACCTAATTATTATTTATCCTATTTATTTAATTAAGAAGGATTTAATTAAAAGGATTTAGTTATTATTTAAAATGAATTTAATTAATAACTATAAAAAAGAAAATTATCCAAAAATATCTTATTTTGGTGTTACACGCTATTCTGAAAAAAAAAAAAAGGGGATGGAACGGCAATCTGAAGGAACCATGGAACGGCAATCTGAAGGAACCAACGCAGAAGAAAAACGAAATAAAATGGAGAACCGTGTGACCAATCCGTTCATCTGTTCAAGATGCCGCATGAGAGAAAAGTGATCAGCGCGAAGAGACGCAACTTTGGAAAATAACATCTCTTAATTTCGTAAGTTTTCGATTTAGACCTAGTTTTTGGTATTCGTAGAGTTCGATTCTTCAAAAATTCGTATCTTTCAATCCGTAGCTCTGTTTTTCAGCCATGAGTAGTCAAAACGATCGTCTTGAAGCGTATATTATTCTAAAAATAGTTTCCCAGCAGTTAATCCAGGTAATTTGCAGTTTTATGCTCTTTTTCAGTTTCGGTTTCTGCCAAGAAAATAGGATTTTAGGGTTTCTTGCTGATCAAATAGGTTTTGGGGTTGAGGATCAACCGTTGTTGCAGGTTGATTGACGTTTTGCTTCCAGTTTTGCTAGAAATTAAGGTAAGAGGCTCTTCCTAATGAGTAATTATAGTTTTATAATGATAGGTTGAGTTTTGGTGAGTTTTGGTGTTGTTTGGTGATAGAATTCAGGCTAAGTTGTAATTAATGAGTTGTGATATGTTTTGGCATATTTGTGTTGAGTTTTAAATATCTAATTTTTTTTGATTCAATAACATTAATTAAACATAAACAAGCTTCGATTGAACTTCTGATTCGTTCAGTTAAAACACCGAATGTACTCTTAAAGGGAATTGAAGTTCGGATCCGTCAGAAGGGCATGAAAGAGCTTGTGCTTTGATGAACTAGAGTTCATCAATGTCCGTAATATGTGCTAGGCCTTGTCCGTGTCTAGTGGTCTAAGTACGAGAGTAGGAGATGTAAGAGAGCTTACTTGAAAACACTTAGGTGGCTAGTTAATTCACAATAATAAATACATATATGTAGATAAAAGATAAAACGTCACTTATTCTCGGTTAGGCACTCTTTCATATCGGCGATGTGATACGTTCTTAAAAGGTGAACAACGCTACTGGCCTTAAACGGCTGAAGGGTAGTGGAGGAAATTCATCGGACGTATACGCATACCGGGGAGACCCCGGAGCTAATCGGTGCTAATCACCGTTAGTTAGCAAGTATATCTTCAGGCTGATGAACGCCATGCGTAGTGTCCTTGAGTCATGACGTAACCAAGATAAGCTAAGCTAGAAATGTATAGTCATGACATGTCGATGGACATGGAATGAACCCTAGATTGAGTCGGTCTCATAAAGATAATTTAATAATCATAATAATAACCTTTCGTTGTATAACTTAGTTATTCATTAGCTTCTCACTTTTACTAAGTACTTTGTACTTACCTCCTTTGCATTTTCTTTTGTATGCATTGTGGGGTGAGAAAGACGAACATGTTGATCGTGTGTAGATGACGACTTTTGAAGGCTTTGAAGTCTTGACGAAGTTTCTAGATCATTTTCTTTGTAAAGGTTGTACTAGACTAGTTGTATTATTTTCTTAGACTTAATGTATTTCTACTTTTAAGACATCGTATTGTATAAGTGTTTGGGTTTTTCGTCGTTGTCATTTAACTATCCATCTTTAGCATGGTTACTTTCTATTCATAGTAGCATTTATGTTTTTACCCGAGTCTTTTAGCTTCCGCTTTGCTTTTATTTGATACGACGACGTAGAGGCTTTGCGTATAATGTTAGATTTATTTAATGCTATACGCGCGAACGCTTCCTTCCGGATAAGGGCTCGGTATCCGGAGCGGGCGTTATAGCTTGGTATCGAGAGAAGCGTCCTTTCTTTCTAGGCTTCTTCCTCTAAGATAAGATTTCTTTAGACATTTTAGAACCTTCCGATCTCTCTTGATCTTGGTGGTAAATTCTCATAGGATTAGGAATCCTTAGAACGTGGTTAAGTTGCACTAGGACCAAGTGAAAAGTCTCCTTAGGTTAAGGTTGAGTTTTAAGCTCATATCTCTTATGTGATCCTCTTAAGTTTTGTTCCTTTCGAGAACCCTTATTAGGATCCCTCTTTCCTTTTGGAATCTTCGAATCTTTCTCTAATGTTCTTTCTTTTTGAGGTTTTAATGCTTTTTTATGGGAGTCAACTTTACGTGATTCCGGTGCATCTTTTACCCCCGTTTATCCCACTTTTAGCACGTTTTCTGGTGATTTAGACCGTTTTCGGGGTAATATCGTGAATTTATAGCACGGGGAGTAAATCCGTCACTTTGATAGTTTACTACCTCTTTTTAGTGATATTGACCCTATTCCCGAGCACTTTTACCCTCTGGAATGTTTTGGATGTTTTTGGTTGTTGCGATGATGTAGGGAAATGGTGTCTCGAGAACCCGGAAGGCAAAGAATTATGATGAGAAGCATGTTCACGGTGCAACAATGAGCCAAGGAAAGAGAAAGAGGAAGAAAAGGGAGAGGAATGGTTGGTGCCCTTGTGGTCTGTTCTGATTCAGCAGCATTTTTACCCATGATGGAGGCATTTTCTGGTCATGACTTCTTCATGAAAGTTGTAGAGAATTGAAAGAGCTTTCCAACGCATCTTGAATCAACCAAATCGGAGCTAGGAAGAAGAAGTTATGAAGGTTTTACTACAGCAGAAAGACTGCATCATGCGAAACGCACGTTTGGAGCTTTCAAACCAGCGTTCCATGGCTCAAACCAGCGTTCCATGTCTCCAAACCAGCGTTCCAGATTGCCAAAGTCGAACAGAGAGTACACCCCTCCAAACACTGGTTTAAGAGCCTTCAAACCAGCGTTTGAGTCATCCAAACGCTGGTTTAAGAGCCTTCAAACCAGCGTTTCACATGTTACAAGCTAGAGCGCCTGACTTGAAGCCAAACGCTGGTTCCAACCTCCAAACCAGCGTTTGGACCATTTTCTGCAGATTTTTGGCCTCGCCTATAAATACCCCTCATTCCCATTTCATGAGGGGACGCTCCTCCTCTTGAAACCCTATTCCCCTTTTGCTCGAAATTTGTAATAGCTTAGATTACGATAAATTTATGTAGATCAAACACCTCTTAACTCCCTCTTTTCATTTATTAGATTAGAATTTCAATCCAAACAACAAGTCTCCTACTTTTTGATGAATCTCCATTTTTGTACCTTCATCTCCAACTCAAATTTCTGCAATTTTATGGTATTTATCTTCTTCCTTATGCTTGTTATGCTTCTTATTTATTGTTTCTTTCATGTTTTAACTAGTGTAATGTGTAGCTAATTTCTCCCCATAGCCGGGTCATGTGAAATTTGGTGAAATCACTCTTTGGGTGATGAAATTGGGAGTGGGTAGTGCTTTTTATTGTTGTATCTTGCACGTTTCACGTCTTAGAACTTGTACTAATGGATTTGGGCTAGATTGATCACCTAGGTCAAACATCACACACACCACTCTTGAGAGTTGTTCAGAGAGAGGGGTGTGGGAAAAGGGTTCTAGGATCGCGGTGTAGTTTCGGTTTAGTTGTTAAACCGAGCTCATCGTGAGGTTACTCGTTTATACGTTTAAGCGGCTCGAGTGCAAAACATGACTTGTTAGGAGAGAGTTGTTCAGACCTTAACATGGCATAAGGTGTTAGAAGAGAGTTGTTCAGACGCTAGCACCGGGTTTAGGAGTTCGCACCCGTGAAATTGAATGCAAGAGCTCGTTTATTATAATGCACACTCCCGGTTTTGTCTACCTTAGGGTTGAGATTAGTCACATTGATCATGGTTCGGCTATGTCCCTTTCTCCCTCGTTGAATCTAGTAGTTTAATCTTCTCTCTCTCTTTTATGTTTTAGCATAGTGTAATAACAACCAACCAACCGCTTGTTTGCCTAGACTAAGTTAGAAGTTCACTTTGGTACTCACAAACACACCTTTCTCTGTGGGATCGACCTCGGACTCCTCAGAGCTATACTAGCAATCGACCCGGTCCATCGCCGGTTAGAGAGCTTGTTTAGTCACCGTTGTCTTGAGTATTATAAATCTGTTTGGTGAAATAAACGCTCATCAAAATGGCACCGTTGCCGGGGAAGATGTGTGCTATTTGTGATATCTTGCAAGTGAACCGAAGGCTTGGGCCTAGGTTTTATTTTATTGTTTTCTTGTTGTTTGGTGTTTTTTAGTGCAATTCCCGGAGTTCTTGAGAACCGCTTGAACCTTACATGTCTAGAATGGAGACCTTTGCTAAACAAAGAGGAAGGGGCCTTCTAGTTGGGAATTTGATTGCTAGATTTGAAGGTTTGAGTCCGGAACAAACGGGAATGGCCCAAGACACTAATCAAGTTGGTCGTGGAGGCCATGTTTTTGTGGAACACCCTTCTATCGGGGGAGGTCAAGGAGTTACTAATCGAGCTCAAGGCCAATCCTTAAGTAACAATGTTCAACAAAGGGTAAACTGTCAAGGGAAAGGACAAGGTGGAGCAATGCCACCGATGGACCCGAATGCTATGAATTGGCTCATGAATCAAGTACAAGAGCAATTTCAAGCATTAATGCAAGCTCATATGCAAACTCCCAATCCGCACCGAATCAAGGAGATGTGCGGACTTGTAGAGATTTGGTCATGCCACGGGCCGACTTGGTGGGGCATAGTCCGATAAGGTTGCCCCCGATCACCGCCAACACTATGAGTATTGGGCAAAATATTATCAATATGATTAGGGACAACTCAACCTTTAGAGGGACGGAAATCGAAAATCCTTATTTCTTCCTAGATCATTATCTCGAGGTGTGTCGGACTATAAGGATGGAAGGTGTTAGTGAAGAGGCAATCAAGCTACTTTTGTTCCCATTCACTCTAAAAGACCAAGCAAGGGCGTGGTATGACTTCTTAAGGCATGACTCCCTACACACTTGGACCGAGGTGGTGCGCACATTTTTTTGCTTAAATACTATCCATCGGGAAAAGTTTTTGATTTGAAAGAGGCAATCATGACCTTTGATGCTTATGAAGACGAGTCACTACTCGAGGCATGGGAACGGTATAAGGCCTTGTTGCGCCAATGTCCCGTATATGGAGTCACTCTTGGGGACCAAGTCCATTGTTTCTTGAGGGACTTGATCAAGATATGCAAACCCGACTTCATGCTTCAAGCGGTGTAATTTAATGATGCTACAACTTTGATCGAGCGTTTGACCAAATTGAACGGATTGCGGAAGCTACAAGACTTTATGATTCCGAGACAAGAAGAGGGCCAAGACGTAAGAAACCGAGTGAGATGAAGTCGGTAGGGAAAAAGATTGAGGATGCATATCATGAGAAATTGTTGGACCAACAAGAGGAATCTTTGCAAAATCTTAAAGATCGAGTGGTGCAACTAGATGAAAAGAGGAGGTTGGAGAAAGAAAAAGAAACAAGAAAGGAGCTAGAAGCCGTGAGAAAAGAGCGAGAAGAGGCTCATTCAAGGAAAACGGAGAGAGAGGATGATGATTTTTATTTTGATGAAGCGTTTTCCGAGCTAGAGATTGAGTTGGGATCGCCCATGTCACTAGAGGTTCCTCTTGTGGAGTTTGACTGTGGTAAGTTTCACATTCTTCCGATTACACCCTCACTTCCCGATGAGAACATTGATGATGCCTTGGTGGAATGTATGGTGGAACCAACCATTGTTAAGACTCAACATGAAATCTTTGGTGATGAAAGTAGCTCGTTTTGGGATGAAGAAGAGATGGAAGAGGTGCAATGTTTGTCTATTACACCGCCTCCCGAAGAAATGCAAGACGATGACTTGGAGGAGTGTATGATAGATTTGAGCACATTTTTTGAAGAACCGGATTCTGAGTTTGAAGAGAAGACGGGATCGCCCATTTCACCACCACTCCCGATTGAAGTGTATGATGATGCAATTTTGGAGTGTGTGATGAAATCTCATGAGCTTGATATGACATCCGTGGTAGAGCTACCGGAAGAGTTGGAGGTGATTAGCATACGGTCCCGGACTACTACTCTTTTACTCCCGGTAGATGAAGCTCACAAGATTTATGAAAGGGAACAACTACCATGGGATGGTAATTTCAAGAAGAGGATGATGGCGGATTTCAACGAAAGGGGATTCCCAAGAGCCATGCGCGGTAAGTTCCTAGTGAACTCGTTTTCCCCTATGCTTGCTATGCTCATTCTCCTTGAATTGTTGATATTCTTGAGTTCGGATTTCGGTTGATGGTTTTGGTGATTTTTGATTGAATTAAAAATGTTGTCTTGAGTTGGTTTGAGTCCTTTATGGTTTGAGTCCGCTTTGGTGCCACTTGGTCGAGCCAACGACGTAAAACAAAGGCGCTTTGTGGGAGGCAACCCACCTTTTTGGTAATAATTCTGTTTTGAAGTGGTTTTTGGGTGCAAGAGGGAGAGTTTTGTCTCACAAGAGAGTTTGGGGTGAGATTTTCTTTTGATTCTTGCTCTTGTACATAGACGGGGATGTTTTTATGTGAGCCTCTGGGGCTTTATTTTATGCGTGGATGCTCTGTGTTTCTTTTATTATCTTTACATCCAAAGCACTTCCGCCTAGTATGGTTGATATGCTTTGATACCTTGATTGTGGCATGGCTTCTATTTTTAGATATCTAGTATCTATCACCATCTTTTGGCACGTGGACTTTTCCCGTGCATGTGTTTGCCTTGGATTTTGTTTCTATGGTTTCAGATACTTGAGATGGAGCTTACTAGAAGATGTCACGTGGGCTAAAATGCGCCTTTCTGCCGGGTTTTGGTCAAACAACTAAGTCTTTTTACTCTTTTTATCTCTCACACACTGAGGACAGTGTTTTGTTTAAGTGTGGGGTGGGAGACTTAGCTGTTTTCTTGTTTTCGTTGTTAAATGTGCTATAAATGTGGTATGCTTAGCCTATGATTGGGCTCGAGTCGATTTTTGGGTAATTTTTAAAATTTTTCAAGGGTCTTAACACCGTGTTGTATGTGTTATTTTCACATTTGAGTGGTGATCACCTTAGTCGGGATCCCGAACATGTACATTGTGGTTTGATATTATCTTGAGAATGGAGTCTTATTAATTTCACGAAAGCTACACTTTGTGCACAATTTGATTGCTACCACCTCTCATATCACTAGCCTTGAGATGAAATGTCATAGGTTTACCTAAGTAGGACATGGGATGACGGTTTTGGCGTTCTCTTGACCCTACCATAGACAAATAAGCCTTAACCGGAACATTTACCCTTCGTAGCCCCTCTCAGCCTTGATAGAATGGTCTGACCACCATTCGCTTATAGCCGTTTTGTCACTTAGTCAGAAACCTACCCTTGAACCTTATTTATGGTCACATTTCCTTCATTTTATACCCTACGAGTGAACTTAATCCTTTGTTAGACCACACTTGCTAAGGCAAGTGTGGGGTGGGGGAGATGATGTTTTTGATTGGGTTGTTGTTTCTCGTTTTGAGCTATAAAGTGTTGAGGAGCTCGTTTGGGCTTGGTGTTCGGCTCTTGGGCCAAAAGAAAAGAAAATCTCTTCTTCTATCTCTTCCTTAAAATAAAAAAAAAATAAAAAAAAAGAGGATGTATATAGAAATAAAAGGTTGGAGTCAAAGTGTTGAGCTCAAAAGTAAATTTTATGATGTTAGAGTTGGGATAGTGAGATAGGTGCTAGTGTGCTTGAACTCACCTCACGACACTTGAAACATAGTCGAGTTTGGCAATGAGTTCGGGTGCACTGGTAACCTATGGTTCCCAAAATGTCAAAGTTGATCAAAAAGGAGTTTTGGGTGGTTTGCATGATAAAGATGAGTTGGTACTTGGTTGATTAGGTTCACTCGCATTTCTTTCTCCAGCCTCCCAAAATACCCTTTCGATTAACCGAGAATTACCCTAGCCTAACGTTATAACCCTTCAAGTCCTGCCCGATCGTGTCCAAACTTAGTAACCTTGATTAGTGGAGAGGCTAGTGATTATGAAACGGTTTGTAGACTTTTGGTTGGGATTCAAGCCCCGACAATCATTTTGAGCACTTGGTTTTAGCTTGGCACCACACACACTCCATTCTCTTGATAATGTTGCATCGGTTTGTATATGTTCGTTTCTTACTTCGTGGTCATCTCGAGATTGTGGAATTAGCACCTACATCACAAAGTTGAATCCCTTGGTTTGTTTTAAAACGCCTACTTTACTCGAGGACGAGCAAAGGCTAAGTGTGGGGTGGTTGATGGGAGTCAACTTTACGTGATTCCGGTGCATCTTTTACCCCCGTTTATCCCACTTTTAGCACGTTTTCGGTGATTTAGACCGCTTTCGTGGTAATATCGTGAATTTATAGCACGGGAGTAAATTCGCCACTTTGATAGTTTACTACCTCTTTTAGTGATATTGACCCTATTCCCGAGCACTTTTACCCTCTGGAATGTTTTGGATGTTTTTGGTTGTTGCGATGATGTAGGGAAATGGTGTCTCGAGAACCCGGAAGGCAAAGAATTATGATGAGAAGCATGTTCAAGGTGCAACAATGAGCCAAGGAAAGAGAAAGAGGAAGAAAAGGGAGAGGAATGGTTGGTGCCCTTGTGGTCTGTTCTGATTCAGCAGCATTTTGACCCATGATGGAGGCATTTTCTGGTCATGACTTCTTCATGAAAGTTGTAGAGAATTGAAAGAGCTTTCCAACGATCTTGAATCAACCAAATCGGAGCTCGGAAGAAGAAGTTATGAAGGTTTTACTACAGCGTAAAGATCGATCATGCGAAACGCTCGTTTGGAGCTTTCAAACCGGGCGCTCCATGGCTCAAACAAGCGTTCCATGTCTCCAAACCAGCGTTCCATGGCTCAAACCAGCGTTTCATGTCTCCAAACCAGCGTTCCAGATTGCCAAAGTCGAACAGAGAGTACACCCCTCCAAACGCTGGTTTAAGAGCCTTCAAACCAAATTGAGTCATCCAAACGCCGGTTTAAGAGCCTTCAAACCAGCGTTTCACATGTTACAAGCTAGGAGCTGCCTGAATTTGAAGCCAAACGCTGGTTCCAACCTCCAAACCAGCGTTTGGACCATTTTTCTCAGATTTTTGGCCTCGCTTTATAAATACCCCTCATTCTCATTTCATGAGGGACGCCCTCCTCTTCAAACCCTATTCCCTTTTTGCTCGAAATTTTTAATAGCTTAGATTACGATAAATTTATGTAGATCAAACACCTCTTAACTCTCTCTTTTCATTTATTAGATTAGAATTTCAATCCAAACAACAAGTCTCCTACTTTTTGATGAATCTCCATTTTTGTACCTTCATCTCCAACTCAAATTTCTGCAACTTTTATGGTATTTATCTTCTTCCTTATGCTTGTTATGCTTCTTATTTATTGTTTCTTTCATGTTTTAACTAGTGTAATGTGTAGCTAATTTCTCCCCATAGCCGGGTCATGTGAAATTTGGTGAAATCACTCTTTGGGTGATGAAATTGGGAGTGAGTAGTGCTTTTTATTGTTGTATCTTGCACGTTTCACGTCTTAAAACTTGTAATAACGGATTTGGGCTAGATTGATCACCTAGGTCAAACATCACACACACCACTCTTGAGAGTTGTTTAGAGAGAGAGGTGTGGGAAAAGGGTTCTAGGATCGCGGTGTAGTCTCGGTTTAGTTGTTAAACCGAGCTCATCGTGAGGTTACTCGCTTATACGCTTAAGCGGCTCGAGTGCAAAACATGACTTGTTAGAGAGAGTTGTTCAGACCTTAACATGGCATAAGGTGTTAGAAGAGAGTTGTTCGACGCTAGCACCGGGTTTAGGAGTTCGCACCCGTGAAATTGAATGCAAGAGCTCGCTTATTATAATGCACACTCCCGGTTTTGTCTACCTTAGGGTTGAGATTAGTCACATTGATCATGGTTCGGCTATGTCCCTTTCTCCTCGTTGAATCTAGTAGTTTAATCTTCTCTCTCTTTTATGTTTTAGCATAGTGTAATAACAACCAACCAACCGCTTGTTTGCCTGTACTAAGTTAGAAGTTCACTTTGGTACTCACAAACACACCTTTCTCTCGTGGGATCGACTCTCGACTCCTGTAGCTATACTAGCAATCGACCCGGTCATCGCCGTTAGAGAGCTTGTTTAGTCACCGTTGTCTTGAGTATTAGAAATCTGTTTGGTGAAATAAACGCTCATCACTTTTGCAATGATACATTTGGTTCAAATCACTTCCTTGTAACTTGGTGTTATGCAAAATGAGTAAACGATTTTGTTCACGTTTTTACATGTCATGTTATATCATTTTTCTTTGTTCCATGAATTCTGTAAATTTTCAGCCACTTAGAAAGTTTTCTTATCTACAATTTCTCTCTTTACATCAATTTAGTTTTCAATATAGATTGTTCACAAATTGTTTAACAAGGAGGGTACTATGTTCAGAAAATTCTGCAGCGGTACTCTTACTTATCATTCTGTTTTGAATCAGCTAAACACCTCCAAATGACTTGGATTTTTGATATGTTGTAGAAAAAATCCTGTACTATAATTTTTGTTTTTGAACCAAGTGCAAATTCGTTTTTGTTTGAGCACAATCTGCAACACACGACAGTAAATGAAGTCCTGAAATTTTTTTACAGCTTATAGCAGTAAATGAGAAGAATTATTTTGACCGAACTATGGCTCCCAAAAATTTTGATTTTTGAGCATCATATGTAAAACTTATATACTCACAGATTTTCTTTTGCCTTATGTTCAAAATCAGTTCGGTTTGTTTTGTGCAAATTAATTATTTCGTGGCTTATATATGCACCCGAATTTCTCAAAACCATTTAAGTCCTCTCGGTCAAGGAAGGATAGATGTCTTTCTTTCACCCTCAGAGGTTATAGTGTAGTAGGTTATAGGAGATGATAATACTTTGATTTATCTGATTCTTAAGCTAGTTGTTACCTAGGATAAGAAGTTTGGTAGGTAGAGACTAGGTGTTGTCGTTATAGTGCTCCTCGATTGCAAGAAACGATTGCGTGGTGATTTTCCAATCTTATGTCTTCATCAATAAGGTTCTCTTTTATAGTCATCTAGTTTCCTACTTGGTTATTCCGATTTCAAATGTTTCTTATCCATACTAATTGTAACTCATGCTCTAGTTAAATCCTCCATTTGAAACTTGTGAAACTCGGTAAAAGTCTCTTATTGCGCTGTTTTATTTTCCAAGTGTGTACATTCATTTGATGTGCCTTATTTTTTTAAAGATGTTTTCATCGTGTCAAATTCTTGATTTAAGAAAAATAAGTTTCTCATCCTTCAAACTATTTGAACTGACAATTGCATATCCTTCTAACTATATCTTGTTTAGCTATTTGGGGGCAACACACTTTTGCATCCTAGTTATTACCCTTAATGCATCCCCTACAAGATGTTTTAGTACATACAAATTTTTGTTTAAAGACTCGACTCTACAAACCCTCCATTTTCTCTTTTTACTATCGCTTGGTTTATGTTTACCAAAATTCTTTGACCTTTTCTTTGCTTGAGATGGTTCTACACTAACTCCATGTGTAATTCTATTCTTTCCAAGTACTCCTCACTGCTTTTCAGTAATAGTGTTAAAGGTCTCTTACTTTGGCACATACTTTTCATCATCCTCGTGTTTGGCTTTACCCAACATGAGTGAATGCTTTTGTTTCCGTGTTTTCCCTTCAGGTTAAACAACTTACCGTATTCCAAAAATTCTGCAAATTTTCAGCACAGTAGATTACTGTCTTATCTACAACTTCTATTTTTACATCAACTCGATAATCGTTATGGATTGTTCAGAAAATTCATGTTTATGCCGGACACTCTGTCCAGAAAATCTGCAGCAGCACTTTCACTTCTTCTTCTGTTTTGGACAGGTTAAACACATTCAAATGACCTGAATTTTTTCTATGTTGCAGGAAAAACTTTTATCTACAATTTTCCTTTTGGAATTAAGTTCATATTCTTTTTCGTTTGATCTCGATTTGCAATTCAACTCAGTGTTTATTAATCTGAAAATTCTGACAGCTTGTGCAATCGTTGGAAATAACTGTTTTTGACCGACTTTATCTCATTGAAAAATTCCAATATTTTTATATCACCTGGGAAACTCCAGTATCTAAATCTTTTCTCTTTTGATCATGCTCAAAATCCTTTTCGTTTGGGCTACACAAGTCGATAATTATAGGGCTGGAGTAAATATCATACACAGCAACCTAAAAGGAATTCTCACCTCTTTGACTTAGGGTTTGGGCTAAGAGGGTAGTAAGTTACGACTGTTATGTTTAGGAGTTCCCCGAAGTTTGATCTCCTTTTGAGTTAACCCTTTTAGTAGGAGTTTGTAAAGCTAACGTTATAATTTCTTTTGCAGTTTTAAACAAGAACCAAGATGCTATCTTCCAGCATGCCATGTTTGATGTTCAGACCCTTTTCGTGCCCTTTTGTAATTATAATTTTCTGGTAACTTGTTTCTCATGTAATCCCTCACTTGAGATTTTTTTTTTTAACTCGACAAATCCTCTCCGCTTGTTATCATGAATCACCTCAGAAACAAATTCTCTTCAAAATTCTACATTGTTGCACTCCCATCATTCATTTCAAACTCAAATTTGACTAAGCCTTCTGATGTCAGAATATTTTTCTTATTTGTGTTCATTCTCAGCTCCCCTCCTAAGGGTAGTGTCGATGTTGTAACTATTTCACCTAATGCTGTATGTTCTTTTAAGGTATGCATATCTCCTTTTGCCGGTCGAATTTTTAAGCCTACCATGACATTCCTTTTCAGTTACTTATCTTTAACCTTCTAGCAATTTATGCTAAACTAGTTTCAAGCGTAAGGTAGACCTTTTCAAGATGCCTTCCGAACCTATCTAGCCAACCAACATTTGAACTCCAAAACTTCTATTGAATTTCAATCCAGATTAATGTACCTCGTACTATCTGGGTTTTAATTCTCTTCAGGCCATTTAGAGCCATGAACCGCCAGATATGCCTTTTGATTTTTCCATCCTCTGCTTTGGCGTTTCTATTCCAATTTTGTTACACCGGTTGAAAGTCTATTTTATTTTAACCTTGAGCATTTATTCCTTGGCAAAGTACTTTTCCTCTCGAGTAGTGCAACCTTGAATCTTTGATTTGAATCATCAATAATCGTTTAAACTTCCTTTGAAAGTTCGAATTAATTCTTTGAAATCAAACCTTATCCAAAAATTCTTAAGTGTCGTTTCCTCTTCACTTAAAAATCTTGCTTACCGCTTACTTATTCAAACTTTGATATTCCCTTACAATTCCTTGAGGGAATTTCTATTTCTATTAAATCCTAAAATAACCTCTCTTTGACTATTGCAAACTTGGCCACTTCTCGGCAAGTGTTTATTTTATTCTGAGACCTTCTGGTGTACTCGTTTTGTCTCCATGGCTCCTTCATGTTGAGATTCTTGCTCTCTTTTGATTTATATCTTTTAGTCCATCTGGTGCTTGACCTTGCACCTTTACCTTGATTTCTGTTGTGTGATGTTGCCTTTAACGTCTCCACTTTCTCAAGGCTTATATGAAAGCTTATTACCTTCCTTTCAAGTTGCCTCTCAAGTCTTTGTACACCACCGTATCTTGTAGAATTTCACTCTCTCAAAAGAACTTCATCCGCAAGGTGTTCTTTTGTTTTCCTTATGGTGGCTTTCTTTTGTATTATGATCAAATTGCCTCATTCTTCATTCTCGAACCAACTTCACTTTCATCAAAGACGGGATCATCTTGTTTTACTTGTAACCCAAGCAACCTTTGCTTTATTTCAAGTGCACTATACCTTCCTTGGCTTACCTAGTTGACATACCACCCTGGTACCTAACTTCTCACTTTTCAATTTTATTTATTTTCCAAGATAGCCCTAATTGGCATGAGAATTGGATCGATCACAAAGGGAAAGTATGGCAATGCATGTTCTCCACCCACAGGAGTCTCGAAGTCCTTCACCGGGATCCTCGTAGCTCTTCAAAGAAGCTTGTGGTGCCATGATGGAAGTTGAGATCGAAAGAAGTCAAGTGTGCCGTAGTGTAGTTTCGGGCGGGAAGATTCAGCTTTCCGAGTATAAGGCATCAGGAGCAAGCAAAGAGAGTTGAACCGATGATTTCAAGATTCGAGGCAGTTGATGAGTTCGTGAAGAAACAAGACAAAGACCCAGTTGTCTCCGGTTACAAGTGAGTGGCTGGAGCCCAACCAGCCATTGGTCACGAGTTAGATGAAGATAGCAACCGTCGGCATCGGAATCGGCTTTGGGTTCCGAATGCGGAAGATTGTGACAGACAATGAAGAATGAAAACCTCGAGATGGCAATTGCAGTTCATCTCGGAGCGACCAAGATGTACAAGAGTTGAAACAGTACTACTGACGGTCTTTCATGAAGATAGAGATAGAAGAACGTGAGTTTTCTAGGATGAAGTGGAGCGACGACAAAATACGAGACCAGAGTTGATACGCCAAGGCAACGTGAAGATTGAAGTGGATCGTCGCAACCTCAAGTTGGCTTAAGACAAGCAAAAGAGTTGGGAAGATGGAAGAAGAAGAAGACTGTACGAGTTAGGAGACGAAACGCTTTGCAAAGTCCAGAGTTCAAGTACCTCTCGGTTACATTCGAGTTTCGAGGACGAAACTCCTCTTAAGGGGAAGGAATGTAACATCCCGACTTTTCATAAAAGGGTAAAATAGTCATTGGGTGTATTTACTACGACCTAATTATTATTTATCCTATTTATTTAATTAAGAAGGATTTAATTAAAAGGATTTAGTTATTATTTAAAATGAATTTAATTAATAACTATAAAAAAGAAAATTATCCCAAAATATCTTATTTTGGTGTTACACGCTATTCTCAAAAAAGGGATGGAACGGCAATGAATGAACCAACGCAGAAGAAAAACGAAATAAAAGGGAGAACCGTGTGACCAATCCGCTCATCCGCTCAAGATGCCGCAGAGAGAAAAGTGATCGCGAATGCATTTAACTTTGGAAAATAACATCTCTTAATTTCGTAAGTTTTCGATTTAGCCCAGTTTTGGTATTCGTAGAGTTCGATTCTTCAAAATTCGTATCTTTCAATCCGTAGCTCTGCTTTTCAGCCATGAGTAGTCAAAACGATCGCCTTGAAGCGTATATTATTCTAAAAATAGTTTCCCAGCAGTTAATCCAGGTAATTTGCAGTTTTATGCTCTTTTTCAGTTTCGGTTTCACCAAGAAAATAGGATTTTAGGGTTTCTTCTCGATCAAATAGGTTTTGGGGTTGAGGATCAACAGCTTGTTGCATTGATTGACGTTTTGCTTCCAGCTTTGCTGGAAATTAAGGTAAGAGGCTCTTCCTAATGAGTAATTATAGTTTTATAATGATAGGTTGAGTTTTGGTGAGTTTTGGTGTTGTTTGGTGATAGAATTCATGCTAAGTTGTAATTAATGAGTTGTGATATGTTTTGGCATATTTGTGTTGAGTTTTAAATATCTAATTTTTTTGATTCAATAACATTAATTAAACATAAACAAGCTTCGATTGAACTTCGATTCGCTCGCTTAAAACACCGAATGTACTCTTAAAGGGAGTTGAAGTTCGGATCCGCGGGAAGGGCATGAAAGAGCTTGTGCTTTGATGAACTAGAGTTCATCAATGTCTGTGTATGTGCTAGGCCTTGTCCGTGTCTAGTGGTCTAAGTACGAGAGTAGGAGATGCAAGGGAGCTTACTTGAAAACACTTAGGTGGCTAGTTAATTCACAATAATAAATACATATATGTAGATAAAAGATAAAACGTCACTTATTCTCGGTTTGGCACTCTTTCATATCGGCGATGTGATACGTTCTTAAAAGGTGAACAACGCTCATCGCCTTAAACGGTGAAGGGTAGTGGAGGAAATTCATCGGACGATATCGGATTCCGGGAGACCGAGCTAATCGGTGCTAATCACCGTTAGTTAGCAAGTATATCTTCAGGCTGATGAACGCCATGCGTAGTGTCCTTGAGTCATGACGTAACCAAGATAAGCTAAGCTAGAAATGTATAGTCATGACATGTCGATGGGCATGGAATGAACCCTAGATTGAGTCGGTCTCATAAAGATAATTTAATAATCATAATAATAACCTTTCGTTGTATAACTTAGTTATTCATTAGCTTCTCACTTTTACTAAGTACTTTGTACTTACCTCCTTTGCATTTTCTTTTGTATGCATTGTGGGGTGAGAAGACGAACAGGTTGATCAGGTAGATGACGACTTTTGAAGGCTTTGAAGTCTTGACGAAGTTTCTAGATCATTTTCTTTGTAAAGGTTGTACTAGATCGGTTGTATTATTTTCTTAGACTTAATGTATTTCTACTTTTAAGACATCGTATTGTATAAGTGTTTGGGTTTTTCGTCGTTGTCATTTAACTATCCATCTTTAGCATGGTTACTTTCTATTCATAGTAGCATTTATGTTTTTACCCGAGTCTTTTTAGCTTCCGTTTGCTTTTATTTGATACGACGACGTAGAGGCTTGCGTATAATGTTAGATTTATTTAATGCTATACGCGCCGAACGTTTCTCTTCCGGATAAGGGCTCGGTATCCGGGAGCGGGGCGTTACAGAAACAGCCAGAGAATTGTATTCGACCCATTTTCAACAGATATCTTGGATCCATTTCAAGAATTTCCATTCATAAGCTCTGTACTTTCTGATCCATCCAGGTCCGAGCTCGCTACAGAGGCAGCTCAATTCGCTAACAATAGATTCGACTTGAGAGAAACACCAAAGCCTATTTCACATTTGAAACTTGTGTCCTCACAGTAACACATTCCTTAAACATAAAATCATGCACTTAACTTATGTACCATTGCCATTTCCCATTTGAAAACAACACAAATTCAAAAAGCAAAACATCTGGAATATAGACTAATCATCATCAGAAACTACATGAATAAACATCACACTAAACAATGGTCCATACAAGTATGTTCCTAAAAGCCACAGCATAACCTTAAACCAATTTGATGAAAAGACATACCCTCAGTAGTGCAATTGGAGAATAATAGAGAATAGTCTGTTGCAAGCTTATGAAATGAAAATCTACTTCAAATGGTTCAGAATATACAAAGCTGGATGAGTCAATAACCATGTAATCTGGGGCTACATTTAATTTTTCATTTCAGATTAACCAACCAAAAAAAGACATCACTATTTTTTAAAGAAAACCAAAAACAAGATAGGCAAAAAGAAAGACACGGATTTTAGGCAGTTCTTCAACAAACACATATTTTCAAAACAAGTTCTTCGAACAAATCACATTTCCTTAACTAAATTAATGTCCAAATTCTTGAATTTAAAACACTTCGCAAACAATCAACAATGATCAATTCCCAATATCCTCCAGAAAAAAACAAAACAAAACAAAACAATAAACTAACGGGCCAAAGAAACTCCAAGCTAGTTGAAGGAATTCAGATATGTTCATGAACCTATACACATACTCAAATGGCGGATCCGTAAATGTTTTTAGGGATCCATAATTTTCTTTATAAGTAAATTAAATTTTCCATGAGGTTAAAAATATTTTTCTATAGTTAAATATAGAGTTTTATTTTTTTAACCCCTTGTGATACACATACCTCCGCCACTGTACATACTGGTGCATCCATAATCGGTGGTTCTGCAATATGGAATTCATTATCTATATATACAACAAACCATTCTATCTTCTTTGTCATCCTTTAATGATTGAAATGTTCCACGGGTATTTACATTAATTTTATTTTATCGTATAGATGATCATGCACCGGATTTATTTAACTTTTTTGGAAGAGTATTTATTTTAAAATTTTATAAATTATAGATGATTCACTGTTTTAATTTACATTCAGTTATCTCTTTGCGTAGCACGGGTGAATGGCCGGTATATATATATTATGTAAAGTCACATATATATTTTACTATGTATATAATAAGAATGAAAAAATTAGATAATGACCTCATATGATGTTACTTTACAATGGTTGTTGCATAGAGAATGACACAACACGCATATGAGGTCATTATCTAATTTTTTTTTTATTCTTTTATTTTTTCCATTCAATCATAGAGTAAGGTTCAACCGTCACTATCCAAAAAAAAAAAATAAAAAATTAGAAAATGAAAGGAGACTTTGATATCTGGAATCTATAAACACTTGATAATAATTGAATGTGAAACATAAGCATACTCAAATGAATCATGAAAAAAGAATTAGCAGATTACCCAATGCAATTCTCTCCACTCAAATGTGCAGAATAAGTAAAATAAATGATGATGACAGAATCAGCAAATTACCAGATGCAATTCTCTCCAAAATCATCTCCTTTCTCGATTTAAAATCAGCAATTTGTACCAGTATTTTGTCGAACAGGTGGATGCCTCTGTGGACTTTTCTTGAGGATTTCGACTTTGACTACGATGAATACCAAAATTCCCGGTACCCCAGCTTTATTTTTGATGGGGGGTACAGGAAAGCATTCGTGAATTCATATCTTCGTTTCGTCGGTGGTGTTTTATCTAACCGCGATCATAGCACCAAAATTGGTAAATTTCGGCTAGCATTTAATAAAGCGTCGGTCGATCCAATTTTCATTCAGAATTGTGTCAATTATGCAATTAGTCACAATGTTGAAGACCTTTATTTAGGTTTCTTTGGTTTCAGTCCTAAACCTTCACGTTGGACTCTCAACATTTTTGAATCTCGGTCTTTATATAAACTCACATTAAAATACAATTTCAGGGGATGTTGGATTACACCGAAGCTCTTTTGTTTACCGAGTCTAAAAATATTATATCTTGAATGTTTTGAATTTAAAGATGAGGATGACTATAACTTTTCCAAGGAGCCCTTTTCCTGTTTTCCAAATCTCGAAGAGTTGACTCTGGATGGTTGTAAGGTTGATGGATTGACGATTATTGCTCCTGAATTATTAGTTTTGGAACTACTATTCCGGGGTTATGAACTAGAACATTTATACGAATCTAAGATTTTAAAAGTTGCAACGCCAAAGCTCGAATCATTCATGTTTGAGGGTCATGTTTCTTTGGTTTGCCTGATGGAGGAACTTCCAAGTTTAGATACGGTGTTCGTGAATTTCTACTCCCGTTTGTTTCATGGGGATAATATCATTGAGAAGATGCAAATTAACTTGTTCAAGCTTTTGGAGCAACTTAAATATGCAAAGACTCTTACTATTTCTTTCACAACGATTAAGGTAAATAATTTTATACATTTGAAATTTTCAAGGTTTTTTTTTTTTTTATTTATAAATAATTTTGTGCATTTGAAATTTTCAAGTTCTTTTTTTACTTTTTTTTTTCACACTTTAGATTGTGGTAGCTGAGAATTAGTAACAAGAGCCGGAAGCAGCCGAATTCCAGAACCGACGATTTGGTTATTGAACCGTGAACTTAAAGTTTGGATCCGTCTATTAAAATCCAACTAATCATCTTTTAATTTTTGGAGCCTCTAAAAACAATACAAGTATAATTGCAGAAATAGTACTCCCTCTCTCTCTTTTTTTAATATTTTTTTATATGTCACGTTTCAAAAATTGCTTTGTTTTATTTATCGGATATTTTACATTTGCAATGGATCATTTATTATATTTTTCCTCTTTTACCAACAAAGTATTTACATCTCCAATAAAAAATACATTTCAATACTAAGAACTCCAAAACAATTTGACTCACTATTACCCATACATATATTCAAAAAATCAAAGGACAACTTAGTCATTTTAGACTATATTTTAGACATAATAATTATTTTCTTAATCTGTGTGATTCATCTCCTTGCGACAGATAAAAAAACAGAAGGAGTATTTGATGACTAATGAAATGTCAGCTGGTAATGCCAGGGCGAAAAAATTAAAGTCAGGACACCACATCTAAACTAATTACATGTTGACAAAAGTACCTTTTTTTATCATTTCCCGAAATCATCGTCTACGTTGAGCAAAACAAATTCATTAATTTGAGGTGCTTGAGTAAGAGTGAGACTCTACAGACACAATCCGAACCGAACTCCGGATTAGCCGGGCCAGTTGGTTCCGGACACCGAGGGCTTTAACCAAAAAAAATGGGGGAGTATCACCATTTAAGTGATTGGATCATCCAATTTTTTTGTTATAATAAAATAAAGAGTCAACCAGATTTTGCTTGGGTTTGGTAGATATAATTCACAAAAGAAATCATAGAGACGGGACGGCAAAGAAAGTGAGAATTGATCGGAATGATGAACTTGAATTGGAACAAATTTGCAATGTTGGACATCATAAACAATTTATTCAGAACACCTCTACGGTGAAATCAACTGAAAAAAAACAAAAAAGGATATGCTTATCCATTTGGGAAGCATGAAATAATCCTACAAATGCAAACAACATCACAATTTATTTAGATCAACTTAAGAAAAAAGTCAAAATTAAATATAAAAGATGATGAGGGTGAGGGTTCGTTTAGATAAATATTACGAACCCCCACCCAAACATTTTTTTGTAAAGATTGCTCAGGACCGAAAATATGTTAGTCAAATCATTTTTTGTAAAGATTGCTCAGGACCGAAAATATGTTAGTCAAATCACTCTGATACCATGTTGCACTACCATCTCTCTCCCAAAAGCTTAAGCTGATGGGAGGTAGATAATAAACATTTCATACATCTTAATACGCTCTTTCAAGTGTGAGCATGTAAGAGTGGAGAAAAACCCAATACTTGATTATTTTTTTTGGGAAGTGTGGGATAAGTGAGAAAGCCAACACTTGATTGATTTTTTTTGTTTTGAAAATTGAGCTTGGACGGGCGAACTCTGGGCCCGTGATTTGATACCATAATGCATTGATTGATATTAATAATGAATAGAAATAAAATATTTATAGACTAATTGATGATAAAGATCTATTCAAATAAAATTCTATTTAAACCAAATAATCTATCTAACAACTCTACCATAATTCAAATTCAAACAATATTATCTAAACATTTTATTAACTCAATCTTGTCATTATCTCTAACAGACGATTGTCATGATCAACAACAAGCCTCTTTTTCCTCTTATTTCTCGCAATGTAAATATAACCCATTAAGAGTGGGGAGAAAATCGTTACGTATGGAAAAGCCTTGTTGCAGCAATTTATTTCCTTTCCGGATCTGCAATCAAATCCACCTCAAGAATCATTCTATATTTCTATAATTCTATTACTATGCATGCCGGTGACACCTTCATCACTAAACAGAGAATTCTTTTGTCTTAAAATATGGAAAGGAGAATTCAGAAGAGGACTTGACAGTTGACAGGCATGGTAGTGTATTTTTGTTTATAAATAGAAAATTCTTTTGTCTTAAAACATGGAAAGGAGAATTCGGAAGAGGGTTTGACAGGCATGTAGTGTTTTTGGTTTTTGATTTTTTGAAGTAAACAAAAAGTAGGTGGGTATTATGTTTGAGAAGTGAGAGAGATATACTCCCTCCATTCCACAATAAATTGGGCAGTTATCAAAAACACATAAATTAAAAAAGTAATTAATTGTTTTGATTTTGATCAGATAAAGACTAGAATACCTTTATGGAAAATGGAGTAAATAATGATGGTGTATTTAACACAGTATATGAAAAAAATTAAAAGATGGAAAAAAGGGAAAAGTATATTAAATTTTGTATTGGATTTGAAACAATTTTTTTGTTTAATTGTCTCAATTATTTTAAAATGGATTGAGTAATAAAAAGAAGGGTTTTTTTTGTCAATATGTAATTAATGATGACGTGGTGCCCTGGCTCTAATTTATTTTTTCACCCTAGAAATACCAGCTGCCTTAATGAAATTACATTACTATCTGCAGTTTAAAAAACTCATCATCATCATCATCATCATCATCATCATCATTATTATTATTATTATTATTATTATTATATTCACATTTAGATCAATTCAAAGTTTATACCCTAACTGATTGTTTTTTGTTGGTTTGGTTTATTGTGTCAAAAAGTTTCTTTCAAGGGACTTGGATGTCCTCCAACAATACCCTTCTCCCTTTGTCAATTTGAAGTATCTGAAATTCGTCAATAAACCATGGGAAAAGCTAAGTGATGTTCAATGTGAAAATGTTATGGCTTACCTGACAAGCGCATCTTCATTTGGTGGCTCGATAATTGTGGAGAATCATGATTTCGATGTGACAACGTATTAGCCTGTCTGACAAACGCATCTTCATTTGGTGACTCGATAATTGTGGAGAATCATGATATAGTGCTCACTATTAAATTGTATACACCGTGCTTCTTGTTCTATTCTTGAAACAATAAATGTGTGTTGCTCTATTTGTCGTGTTATAACTTTGCCATTGAATTATGTATGACAAGTATATATATTCTAGACATTTGCCTCATGTATGGAATAGTTGGTTTCAAATTAACCGTATGAACTTGAAAATAAATATTATCCTTATATTTGTCCTTCAGACTCACTATCCCTATAATAATGATTTCAACTTGTTGATGACTCGGTTGGCAAACATTCAGAATTACCAGCAGAGGCTGATTAGAGTGGAAGGGACTCATGTCGCTTAAGCAAAATGTCTCGAATTCGAGCCATTATGGATGTAGCAAACCTTGTTGGTAGAGGTTCCTTTGGTGCCTGACAGTAACTCGAAAGATTAATCTAAACCGGTGTGTTGTGTTGCTAGCATTTAACTGCTGACTTATACTTAGGGGCAGACGCAGTATCTCGGATAAGGGAGGGGCAATAAAAATTTTAAAGGCAAAAAAAAAATTTAAGGAAGGCAAACTATATGCGTAGTACAAATATTTGTGTGTTTTTTTTCAGATCAAGAGGGCAGTTGCCTCCCTTGGTTGTATATAGGTCTGTCACTGCTTATTGTTGGATCGTATATACGCACTAATATATCCTAGAGGAGGGGGGTGAATAGGATATATACCCTTTTTAAAATTTACTTTATCCTTTTTCAAACATTATTGAGGGCTTTAATTATTGACGGAGTTCCAACTACTTAGGAAGTTGTTATACCAAATTAGACGGAAGAGCTAACCGGTGAACTTGTTCCTAAGATACTAGGTGATCGAGTTTGATATCACTTTTAATTAACTTTGATTGATCAAAGACTATTTCCAATCTACATTCAAATCTCAAATATGAAAACAAAAACATTGTAATATTCCGATTTTCGGGAAAGGGCAGACGTGTCATTTTGCGAAAACGGAATATCGGGTTCGGTTCCTTTTACTCGGAGTTTAAGTATTTGTTAAATTATACATATATTTTTCGAGATATGTATATACATTAAGGAAAAGAAAATCTGATTAGTAAGGGTGATTAAGGAAAATCAGTGATTAGGTAATAATTGGGATTTTTCCTATTTAAGGAAAAATAAACCTAATCACTCCCCTAACTTTAATCAGATTTTCAATCCCTAATTTTTTCTGTTTCCTGCGTGTGAGCTTGAGAGAAAGAGGCTGAGATACTTTCATCGATATCTGAGTCGATTCTTGATCGTTTTCAGTTTCGAGAGAAGCACCGGAATCGTTGTGAGAAGGTCGTCGTTTCAGTATCAGAAAGTCAAACCTTTGGCTAAGGTATGAATTTCGCCCCTAAGGGCTGTTTTGATCGTTTATGGTGATCTTTTGTTCGTAGAATCGTAGTTTGATCATTTTAGAAGCCTTTGATCGATTATAATTCGTTTTTGGGATTGGTCATCTAGGTGGTTGGGTAAAAGACTCTGTTTTGCTGCAGAATTTCAGAGTTGAAGATTGAAATTTTGCTTGCTAAGGTAAGAGTTTCTTCCTACAAATTAATTAGGGTTTAGAGAGGTTAGTTCGTGTTTTCGATTCGTTTTGTAAAAGGGTTTCATATTGAATAGTTGATAATTTTCCAATTTGATTATGTACGTGTACTGTATACAATATGAGTGATGATGTAGGTACCTGTTCTTATATTCTGGGTCGGACAGCTTAATTCTAGTACTTAGGGCATATATATATATATATTATTTATGGTAAATGTTTTCATTGTGTTTTGGTTGTTGTTGTATACTAGTCAGTGACGGACCCAGGAATTTTTTTCAGTGGGGGCCGAATTCAAAAAAAAAAATGTTAAAAAACATGCAGCAGCCGGGTTTTGAACAAATGACCTCATGTATAGTTATAATACATCTAACCAGTTGAACTAAATAAGCAATTAAACTAGAATTTGTCTGAAATAATACACATACAGGATCTTTAATATTATTAGAGGGTATCTTAAGAATAACTTGTGAAAAAAGTTGAGTGGGGGCTATGCACCCCCCCTCAATACACTGGGTCCGTCCCTGATACTAGTTTATTAATTTATTTGGTCCGGTGCTCAAAATATGTTGGACAGACGAGTAGTATATTACTATGGATATTTTGGTATAGGTGTTTATATATATTCATTCCCTTTTGTTGCGTCATAGTAGTTATTATTATTAAAATAATTATTTAAAAGGATGATTTTCAAATTATTAGGGTAATAGGACACTCAAAATCTTATTTAGTTATAAGGACATTCTAATTTTAAGAAGGAAACTTATTTAGTTATAAAGACATTCTAATTTAAAGTGGATAAAGAGGAAAAAGGAAAAAAAAAGGAAGGAAGGGAAAAAAAAAGAAGCGCTCAAAGGAAAAAGGAAAAAAAACTGCTGAGTGAACGTGTGGGTGGTGGTTAAATTTTTTTTTTTTTTTTTTTTTTTTTAATTCACCATATTTCTAAACGTCATATATTTTGATCTAAAACTTGGATCATCATAATTGTTTCACTAAAATTCATATTTTTTCGTCTTTTTTATTCTAAAATCAAATTTGATATTTTTCCGAATAAATTTCATAAATCAATTTTTGTCTTCATAAAAATCGACGTGGCGTATTGATCACCGTCATACATTGACCACCTACCCCGATGCATTGACCACCGGGATCCATTAACCACCCCGATGCATTGACCGCCGCGATTCATTGACTACCATGATGTAATGACCGCCGCGATCCATTGACAACCTTGATCAGTGACATCTCATTGTAACAATTTATGCAATGACGTCTCATTGTAGCGATTTATGCAGTGACTTCTTATTGTAGCGATCTATGCAGTGATGTCTTATTGTATCGAATTATACAGTGACGTGTTATTGTAACGATTTATGCTGTGACGTGTTATTGTAACAATTTATTCATACCTTTGGTTGTAAAAATCTGTCGTTAAACAAAAAAAACAAAAGAAATACAGTTATTTTACAAAGTTATCGAATATTTAAACCACCACTAATCAAATAAACCAAGATCAATCAAATATTTAAAGATAACAAAGAAATAAAGTTAATTTACAAAGTTATCAAATGTGTGTATCAAGTTGTATATGCGGTGACATTAATATCATTACATCAGTTATCTAATTCTAAATACAGTCATCAATGTCACTGCATAAGTCATCAACGTCATTGCATCATACATCAATGTCACTGCATAAGTCATCAATGTCACAGCATAAGTCATCAATGTCACTGCATCAGACATCAATGTCACTGCATAAGTCATCAATGTCACTGTATAAGTCAGCAATGTCACTGCATAAGCCCAGACCACCAAGATGATCATAGAGTGCACTCTTGGCAATCTCTTGATGATGGTAACTCTTGCACACAAAGTAAAACACACTCTGCACTAATAGGCCAGCCAGATTAACTATCACCAGCAACCCAACCAAGAATCCACCAACCATAATTCTTGTAAGCACACCATGATTATCCCCACCATTAACCACAACATATAAGAATATAGTGTGATCAGTCCATAAATAGCCATATACCCAAAAACAAGGTTGAAAGCTATCATGGTCATGCTCTTTAACAACTGATAGCTCTTTTTCATAGTTGCAAGCCCATAAACCGGCTCCAATACAGAAACCACGCTAGCCAAATGCCACGAAGCACTTATATCGACCTGCAACCCAAGAAACAGGACAAAGACAACCATAAGAGAAAAGAAAAACAACCCCAAACTATGAGTATCCACAACTATTATAAGCAGCACCAGAAACCCATAAAAGACTTAATTGTAAGCCACCATGGTGAGTGAAACCCATAAGAAGGTAATAAAGAGCCTCCTAGATCGTACTTGTGCTGCAAAAGCAAAAGGGACTATATCATCTATTATAAGCACCCAAATACACTGTCAACTAATTAGTAAAACACAATCTCTGAATGCTCTGAATGTTTCTCCTAGACGTGTTATTGTGTCACTGCATAAGTCATCAGTGTCCCTGCATCAGACATCAATGTCACTGCATAAGTCATCAATGTCACTCCATCAGACATCAATGTCACTGCATAAGTCATCAATGTCACTCCATCAAGTAGCATGTAAATCAGAAAAATAAAGCAATATGTAACGAAATTGTATTTGCCACACGAAGCATTAGTTAAAGCTAAATAAGAAAATCAATGAAGTATGTATAAAGGTTTCATTTTCCATCAGATGTATGAAAAATTGTTTAGCATAAGCAAAGTGAAGTTACTATAAAAACACATTACTTCTACCAAATGTACTTTACACTCTATAGTCAACGTATATTACCTTCAAAATGGTAAAACCAAGTGGCAATGTAATCTTAGAAGTGACGACTAACAGTACAACACTTGATCCATAATTAAGGGAAAAAGCACGGTTTCTCTCACAAAAAGCTAGTTCCAAGGCTTATCAATTACTACTTAATGTATAAATCTGTAAGAGCATCCATACAAAAAAAAATATAATACAAAAGAAAGGAAAATCCAAAATTTAATTGATAAGAATCCCAGATCATCAATAATAAAAAAATTAATCGGTATTGCAGGGGTCTCCATGTTGTCATGAAATTTGTACAGATCAACAACGCGTAAAGTCAAAATATTTCTTACTTCGGACCGGAGCGAATCCACCCGGAGGTGGCATGTCTTGCAGTAAAGGCATGTCCTTTACCGATGCCATTCCAGGCTTGTTCCTCACATATGCCTCAGTCATCTTCTTGAGCTTTTTCTGCAATTTTTCCCGGAGGATCTGGCTGAGAGAGGCGGAGGAGGAGGAGCTAACAACCGTAAGTCACAATCGGCACAATCTCCGATTAAATCAGCTCTGAATTTCTGAGTTCTATTCCTCGGATTTAGAAAGAATAAGCCGGAGAAGATTCAAGCTCTTGAGGAAGGAATACCGGCGGCACAGAAGCATTAGCTTCATAAATCGCCGGAGAGTGTACAGAGCAAATGGTTCACAGTTGAATGTGACGTTGAAGAGGTTCGGATTGCTCAAATTGGGTATTGATACGTGGGAATGTGGGATTAAAAAAAAGAAATTAGATTGTCCTTATAACATAATAATTTTTTGTAGTGTCCTAAATGATCATTAAGTCTCTAACGACGGCCGTATAACTAATAACCACTTATTATTATATACTTTCGTGGTTGTTTAGTACTGCCATTTACACATATTACATGCTGCCACACAGTCGAAACAAAAATAAAAGATTAGAAGCATTTTTAAAAAAATAAATAAATAAATAAAAAGATGAAGACAAAAGGAACGTTATTTGATAAATATATAATGTTTAGTGGTTTGGTGGTTTAAAGAACTATAATTTGATAGACAATGGATTTAGTGGCTAGTGTTATGTTAATGTTTAGTTTGAATTGTACTTTTGTTAAGGAGCTTGAATAAGATGAAATTAACCATAAACAAGCTTCGATTGAACTTCCGATTCTTTCAGTTAAAACACCGAATGCACTCTTAAAGGGAGTTGAAGTTCGGATCCGTCGCAAGGGCATGAAAGGGCTTGTGCTTTGATGAACTAGAGTTCATCAATGTCTGTGTAATTGATAGGATGTGATGTCTAGTTGTCTAAGTGAGGGAGTAGAGTTGTTAAGGTGAGATTTCATCTTGAAAACACTTAGGTGACTAGTTAATTCACCATAATAATTACATAAGTGTAGTAAATGCTAAAACGTCATCTATTCTCGGTTAGGCACTGATTCGTATCGGCGATGTGATACATTCAGTAAAAGCGAACAACGCTGCTGGCCTATAAACGGCTAAATGGCAGTGGAGGAAATTTGCCGAACGTATATGCATACCGGGGAAATCCTGGGACTATCGGTGCTACTCACCGTAGTTGGCAAGTACATCTCGTGGTGGAATTTTCACCATGCATTGTGTCCTTGAATGATGATGTAACCAAGATAAGCTAAGCTAGAAACGTTTAGTCATGACATGTCGATGGGCATGGATTGAACCTTAGATTGAGTCGGTCTCATAAAGATAATTTAATAATCATAATAATAACCTTTCGTTGTATAACTTAGTTATTCATTAGCTTCTCACTTTTACTAAGTACTTCGTACTTACCTCCTTTGCATTTTCTTTTGTATGCATTGTGGGGTGAGAAGATGAACATGTTGATCAAGTGTAGATGACGACCTTTGAAGACTTTGAAGTCTTGACAAAGCTCTTAGTTTATTTCTTTGTAAAGGTTGTACTAGACTAGTTGTATTTCTTTTCTTAAACTTGTTGTACTTCTACTTTTAAGACATCGTATTGTATAAGTCTTTGGGTTTTTCGTCGTTGTAATTTAACTATCCATCTTTAGCATGGTTACTTTCTATTCATAGTAGCATTTATGTTTTTACCCGAGTCTTTTTAGTTTCCGTTTGCTTTTATTTGATACGATGACGTAGAAGCTTGCGTATAATGTTAGATTTATTTAATGCAATATGCGCCGAACGTTTCTCTTCCGGATAAAGACTCGGTATCCGGAAACGGGGCGTTACAAACATACACTTGTTTGCAATTTAATAGACAGATTTCTGAACTATAATGTCACCAAACAATAAAGCAGTTAAGTCGCAGCACACAACTAATGTCAATTTTCAGCAGATTTATTATTAGAGTTTTTCTTAGATTATTGTGTTATCTAATATATCAATATAATACCTAGATGTGTAAATAAAACGAATGCAGCAGATTATTTTAAGCAATTGAACTTGCAGATTGATTTAGTGAAAATAACTTAAATGATTAAGAACAAAATCATTGTAAGATGCCAGCCTACTTAATTCCGGATTGATACAATTTTATACATCATTAGGTGATGTTTGTAAATTGATTTTTAATCACAAAGTAAATCATATTTTATCTAGAATTACCTAGATCATACAATCATAGATATATCACATAATTCACCACACAGATTACCACTATATTTTCAGTTTGTTACAATTACAATGATTTTCCAGAATCAAAAACTGAAATAATAATATGATGATACGGGGATTCACTCCTCCACGTGGAGCTATCTGATTGATCCAGCTGGAATGTGGAAAAGCCTATGTTGATTACGTACATCGGATCGAATACGAGATTCACCAGTGAAGGCTCAATCGCCCACGTCGGTATGCATCGAGTCGATACCAAGACCTCCTGTCCAGACACCAGGGCTTACCGCCCAACAGGTTACTTGGGCAAGGGGGTAAGGCCCATTTAAGGGTATTTATGTCAATAGACCCAACCGCCCCAACTTTGGGGCAGAAGAAGGGCATGTGCCTATATATACATCATTCCAGGAACTACGTAAGGCTTGATTCCTGGACATTGACACATGATACGTTGGCAATCCAAATACATTCTTGGACTCAGCCATAAAACACCAAAACACCATCTTTTACATAGCAACAGCCGTTCGATCCCTTTACAGCTAATCCTTAGATTACACGTGGCTCTGATTAATCGGTGGTGCATTATTTTGCATCGTCATTTGGCGCTAGAAGGAGGGCCTTCTACCGGTGAGTTGGTAAAGTTATCGCAATGGCTCCAGCAGCAAGAAAGAAACCGACAAGCAGTAAGATTCTGCAGATCGAAGAGCATACAGATATTGATCCCGTGGGGGTCCAATTTCAAGAAGTACCCACCGGATCTGTACCTGTGGTTGCAGAGCAATCAAGACCTCCGCTTCCACCGCAGTTACAGGACATGGCAGACCACTTAGCGTCTTTAGATGAAGACGCCCTGAAAAGAGTGGTGGCGTCAGCATTCATAGGTAAGGGAATTTGTAATACCTCAGACGAACGCCTATTAGACCCACCAGGTCGAAAGGAGCGTGAGAATGCTAGAGGAAAGAGGCCAGTTAATCCTCGAGAGGAGCATGAGGATGAAGTGGAAATCAGCATAACCAGGAAGCGTCCTGAACATGAAAAGCAGCAACAATAGGTCGAAGAGAGCATTCGAAACGAGTTTAACAGTATCGTAGGGAAAGAGCCGATAACAGAATGGCTCGAGTCGCCTTTTAGCCCAGAAATTGAGATATATACGATGCCAGAGGCATTTAAGCCATCAAAGATGGAACCCTACGACGGAACCACAGACCCGGAGGATCATTTATACCGATACATATCATTGATGAGGTTGAGAAATGCAAACGATGCCATGAAGTGTCGTGCCTTCGACACGTTGCTCACGGGTCGAGCTCGAGAGTGGTTCCATAAACTACGCCCCGGGTCGATCTCAAGTTTTTTACAGTTAGGCCAGAAATTTCGAGATGCCTTCATTGGAAACAAGAAGTTCCATCTCAGTGCTACCCACCTCATGAATATCAAGCAAGAGAAAGGGGAGTCGACCATTGATTTTATGAGGCGTTTCAACCTCGAGGCCATGAAAGTGCATAACACCAGCGATGCGCAGCAGGTTAATGCCTTTGTTGGAGGTCTGCGCAATATGAAGCTGTACGACAAGCTCTCCAAGAAGACGCCAAATGATATGGACGAATGTGTAAACATAGTTCATAAGTTCTGCCAAGGTGAAGAGGCAGTGCGTCTGCACACCATTTCACTTGGCCTTAATTCGAGGAATGACACCCGAGGCCAGTCCAAGGGACAGTCAAAGGGTCGAAATGATGAAGGGAAATCTAACGTGTTTGATCGATTAACAGCTCCAATCACAGATCGACTCGGAAAGAAAGGGAATCTGAAAGAGCGAGATTTTATCCCTCTGAACCGATCACGTGGAGAAGTGCTTGCTATTATGATTAAGAATAATATCGCTCGAACACCCAAGCCAATGTCCAATGACCCTGAGAAGAGAAAGAATACCCACAAGTATTGTGATTATCACAGGGATGTGGGACATGACACAGAGGAATTTTTTGATTTGAAAAGAGATATCGACACTTGTATTCAAGAGGGTCGATTGGATGAGGTGATCGACATATCAGAGAAGGACGAGCCCAAAGGTCGTCGTGAGTATAAAAGAAAGAGTTATAACGGGAAGAAAGATCGATCGCCGCGTTGAGACAATCAGAGGCGACGGGATAGATCAGCTGAGCCGACCTACAGGGATAACCGCGTCGGATACGACGTCAAAACAATTGTGGCAGAGCATGGGTCTGATCGATCTAGATCCAGTCGACAGTCTTCGGACCGATCGAGAGAGTCAAATAAATTGAGGTTCACAACGGAAGTGGGTTATGGACCCAAAGATGATATCCCGAGTTCACACAGCCATAGCGAAAGGTTGGTAGTAGAAGCGGTAATAAGTCGAGGTCGGGTGAAGAGAGTCTGCGTCGACAGTGGAAGCGCCGTTAACATCCTTTATTACTCGGCCTTCAAAGCCATGAGGTTGAAGGATGAAGACATTGTGCCATTATCTACCCCTCTATTTGGATTCACAGGACAAGCCATTCACCCTGTCAGGTCGATCAATTTATTGACAACAGTCGGAGACGGAGAAAAAGGCCGGACCATGGAGATGACCTATGTCGTAGTTAAGGCCCCATCGGGATATAACGCGATATTAGGCCGACCAGCTTTATACGATCTCAGAGCCATCATCTCGACATTCCACAACAGCATGAAGTTCCCCACCTGGTATGGAACCCATGAGGTAAAAGGAGATATCGAGGTGGCCACGAATTGTAGCTTGGTCACAATCAAAGGGAAAGGAGTTGGACAAGTGTTGGTTGAGGAATTAATACCGGAAGAAGAGGAGGATCGAAGCTGGGTCTCTGTCGACCCGACAGAAGAGATCTGTGTCTGGAAGGAAGATGAGGGCCAAGGGGTCCAGATCGGGAAGTGGTTGTCACACCCCGACATGAAAGCCTTGGTCGACCTCCTGGTCGAGTATCGAGATGTGTTCGCGTGGAAAGCAGATGACATGCCAGGCCTATTGGCTGACATTGCAATGCATCAGCTCAATGTCGATCCAAAAAAGAAGCCGATACGGCAAAAGAAGAGGAACCTTGCTCCTGAGAGGATGGAAGCGGTAAGGAAAGAAGTTGACAAGTTGTTGATCGCTGGGATCGTCAAAGAAGTGTTCTATCCGGATTGGTTAGCCAACCCTGTGTTAGTTAAAAAGCCAGATGGAAGCTGGCGAATGTGCGTAGATTTTACAGTTCTCAACAAAGCATGCCCTAAGGATTCGTATCCGCTCCCGAAGATCGATCAGTTAGTCGACTCGACTCTGGGCTTCGAGGTGTTTGGTTTTCTCGATGCATATAGGGGATACTACCAGATCTTCATGGACCCCCGAGACTCGTGAGAAACCGCATTCATAACGATGTTTGGAACGTTTTGTTTTGTGACAATGCCGTTTGTCTTGAAAAAACGCAGGGCCACCTATCGATACGATCAACAACAAAAACGATCGATAGGTCGGAACATGGAGGTTTATGTGGGCGATTTGTTGATCAAGAGCAAGTCCATGGGGCGCTTTCTTGACGATGTCAAAGAGGTTTTCGAGTCTGTGCGCGGGTGCGAAAATGAAGCTCAACCCGAAGAAGTGCACTTTTGGGTTCGATCCGGAAAATTCTTAGGCTATATGATATCAAGAGATGGGATTCGTGCTAATCCGTATAAGATCGAGGCTCAAAACATGCCCGCACCTCGTAACGTAAAGGAAGTACAACGATTGATGAAATCGGATGGTCGCCTCAATCGCTTCTTGTCGATATCGTCGCAGGGGCCTGCCTTTTCTTCAGATACTAAAGAAGGCGAGTCCGTTCCAGTCGGATGAGAGATGTCAGAGAGCGTTCGATGACCTGAAAGAGTATTTATCTGATTTGCCGACACTGTCCTCACCTCGGGAAGGAGAGAAACTCTTAGTTTATCTGGAAATCTGCGAAGAAGCGGTGAGCGCAGTGTTGGTTCGAGAGGGAGACTAGGGGCAGATTCCGATTTATTTTGTAAGTAAGGCATTGCATGGAGCCGAGATCAGATATACACCTGCTGAAAAATTGGCATTGGGTCTGGTTCATGCATCAAGGAAATTGAAGCCGTATTTTCAAGCACACCCCATTGCTGTGGTCACTGACCAGCCCTTGAAGCAAATTCTGACAAAACCCGAGACATCAGGTCGGTAAGCAAAATGAGTTGTCGAGCTAGCAGAGTATGATATCGAGTTTCTACCACGTACCTCCATCAAGGGTCAGGCTCTAGCAGACTTCCTAGCCGAAGGGTTATCGATTCAATTGGAGCAAGAAAAGCGGTCATCAGAAGAACAATGGACCATCCACGTCGATGGTGCCTCGAGTAAAGAAGGAGTTGGAGCTGGTTTATTGCTGGTTAGCCCTAAAGGGGAAGAGTTCACATATGCACTCCGATTCGAGTTCAAGGCCATGAACAACGAAGCCGAGTATGAGGCCATGATCACGGGTTTGAAGCAAGCATCGAAGTTGGGGGTCAAGAATCTCTTGGTATATAGCGACTCTCAACTTGTGGTGAACCATATACGAGGTGAGTATGAAGCTAAGGAAGAATCCATGAAAAGTTTTTTGAAAGTTGTACAGGGGTTGATATCAAAATTCAAGACAATTCGCATCGAGCAGGTGCCTCGAAGTGAGAACAAGAGGGCCGACGCGTTGTCTAAACTCGCGTCAAATTTCAAATCGAAAAAGATGGTTCTGGTGGAAATGTTGGCAGAGCGGAGTTACAATGAAGTCGATGTGCAACCAGTGGTTCAGGGATCGACGTGGATGGACCTGATAGCTCTGTACTTGAAAGATGGAATTCTCCCGTCTGATAAGTCTCAGGCCAGAAAGATCCGACTACAAGCCTCCAGGTTTGCCCTATTTGACTATGTCCTTTATCGAAAATCGTTTGTAACACCTTGGATGCGGTGCGCATCGGAAGACGATGGGGCTTATCTACTTGAAGAGATACATCGAGGGGTTTGTGGTAACCATTGCGGAGCTCGAATGTTGGCGAGAAAATGTAAACTAGCAGGCTATTTTTGGCCTTCCATGCAAAAAGACGCCAAGCGATTGGTGATGAGATGCAGGGCTTGTGAGGTTCATGACGTGGTGACACACCAACAGGCACGGGAGATGAATGCCATCGAATCGGTGTGGCCGTTCGATGAGTGGGGGGTCGATATAGTCGGGCCTCTACCTCGAGCTCCGGGTAATTTCAAGTATGTTGTGTTCGCGGTTGATTATTTTACAAAGTGGGTTGAAGCCAAGGCTCTTACGGACATCAGAGCTCAGACCGTCAAGAAATTTCTATGGGAAACTATTTTGTGCAGGTTTGGAATCCCGAAGTATCTGATATCGGATAATGGTACTCAATTTCTGGATGACCGAGTGTAGGATTGGCTCAAAGAATTCAAGATCGAGCATAGAACGACGTCGAGAGTCTCACCTCACCCAATGGACAGGTCGAACAAACAAACAGGCAAATTAAATTTGGCTTGAAGAAGCGGTTGGAAGATGAAGGTCGAGATTGGGCAACTCAGTTGCCCAGCCTTCTGTGGCCGTATCGAACAGCACCCAATTCGACCACCCAAGAGACCCCTTGCGCCATGGCCTATGGATGCGAAGCAGTGATACCTGCAGAGATCGGACTAGCCTCGCCTCGAGTTTTGGCATACAACGTTGAGACAAATGCTGCAGACCTGCTTCAAGAGAAAGATAATATCGAAGAGAAGAGAGAGGTGGCGGCGTATCGAATGGCCAATTATAAAAGAAAGATCTCCCAGTATTATAATTCGAGAGTGAAATGCAAATACTTCCAAGTGGGGGATCTCGTGTTGAGGAAGAATGAAGCCAGCAGGCAGGACCCAATAGGCAAGCTCGAGCCGAATTGGGAAGGTCCATATAAAATTCTGAAGGTGCATCCTAAAGGTTCATATCAGTTGGGCAGGTCGGATGGAAGCACAATGCCTCGAACCTGGCACGCCACCAACCTGGGAAAATATTATGTTTAAAATGTTTATCCACTTCATGACGTTTGCAACTTTACTTTCTAGTTACTTGTAATAGGTCGATGTGACAATTGATTTCAATGTCTTTTATTCAAGTAATTTTCTTTTCTAGCTATGCTTAACTTAAAAGCTTATGTAAAAAAGGAAAAGGGGGTGGAAGAAAAAAGACCAAAAATCGACTTCAACAAGGCGCATCGACACGTAAGAGCTAGAACAATATGGTGGATAAAGCCAAGTCACTGACAATTCTTATGTCACCTCCAACCTGCAATTCCTCGACATGGGGAAGTCGAAATAAGATAGTGAATAAAGCCAAGTCACTGACAATGCTTATATCACTTCCGTTCTACAATCCATCGATACGATGAAGTTAAAACAAAGCAGTGAAAAAAGCCAAGTCACTGACAGAGCTTACATCACTCCCGACCTTCCAATAAGCCACGATGCGAGGTGGTCGGAAGATCCCACGATGGATACCTAACTCGACCAGATCATAAGCACCACGATGTGCGACAGTCGAGCGAGGACTTCGTAATTCGATGTCTTTATAAGCCTGACGAGGCAGGACAAGTCGAATCGAGCTCCGATCAAACAGCCAAGTCAAGCCAATAAGGCAGTACAGTGCTAAATCGACTCATATCCAAGTGTACCATGAGTCGTGAACTCATGCCACACTTCGAGGGGCCATAGGGGAATTAAGTCCAAAGGACTGCACCCCACAAAGCAGCGTCTACATTGCAAGAGATAAAAAACATTCAATGAAGAAGCATAGATTGAAAATGCAAAGTTAAATTGAAAAGTTAAATTGAAAAGTTAAGTCTCCAAGGTCGAATCGAAAAAATACACATCTAAACAAATAAAAGTATCAAATTCATACAACCAGATCGAATGAGAAAAAGTTCAATAAAAGATCAATAAGAGTTGGGGCAACAAAAGAGATATCGCTGTCGTGCCGGTTTGGTTTGAGGAGGAGGCGTTGGGGTCGACTGTTCTTCCGACTCGACGTTCTCCGCTCCATCTCCCTCTAGAGCAAGGGTCACATACTTATCATATAAGGAAACACCAGCCTTGAACTCTATGAAATACCGACCGTTGCGAGGAATGGCCTCAGGATCGTACAAATAGGGCTTTGCAACGGTGGATACATCAAAGTTCGGTCGACTTCTTTGACTTGGTCAAGAGCCATGGTGAATCCCCGCTTCATGCCCTCGAGTCATCGACAACGTCAGGTCATTCTCAAGCTCCGTTGAGGCCAGGAAGTCCAGCTTAGCGGTTTCCATTCGAGTCGTTAAACCGTCGAGGAGAGACTGAAGATCGGTACGAGCTTTGATTGCCTCCGCCAATTCGGTCTTTGTCCCATCAAGCTCCGACCTCACCTGTGCGAGCTCCGACTTCACCTTTGCCAACTCGGCATCTCTCGATGTATATCCTTGCGGGTTTTCGACAGTTCATCTCGAGAGGTAGCCAAATCAGATTCGAGCTTGGCACGCCGATCATCTAGTTTGCTGATCTTAGCCTTCTGCTTCTCGATGTCGGATGTCAGCTTGGCTATGGTCTCCTTCTTTTCCTCCACAACAGCGGACGGAGACTCGATCTTGCTTATGGCCACCTTAGTTGTTAACCGAGACTACAAAGACAGTAAGGTTAATTCGAGACCCAAAATTAACAAAAAGTTAAAACAGTCGCTAAAAAGAGTGAAGACTTACCGCTCGAATGATTTTCAAATGATACTCACTGAGCTCCTCAGGATTCATGGCCTCCATCTCGGCAAGACTCATGGCAGGGAGAGCCTCGACACCACCCGAACTCTGAGGAGGAAGATTGCGAGCCTCTTTTCCTATCCCATGCCTTACACCAGTCGTCTTTTGCCGTTTTCTCGGGACGAGGTCCGCATCAGTCTGTTCCGTCATCTGAGCCTCGTCGGGTTGATCCCTCAAAATGTCCGACGTCGATGCAGGAGTGGGGGCTCGAGCTGGAGTCCTCTGACCTCCAGAGACTACGTTACCAGAGACTGAAGCCTGAGCCGGGGCCTTCGACCTGATACCGGCCAGGTCTTGGATTTTCTTCGGGTCTGTAGTCTTGGGGTCGGGCATTTTGCCCAGAACATCCATCTTTGAAAAATATTCCACTGTGTACAGAGAAAGTTCAACATCAGAACACAGTCTAAAAGAAATAGATGAAGAAAAAATGCAAAATACATAAGTGTAGCAGCTCAGCAGAGTTAATAAGTGTCCTACGCAACACTCGAACATCTTCATCGAGTTCCAGATAAGCACCCAGGCCAGCCGTCTCGATGTCAGCAAAAGGATATAGGGAATGCAGGTTCCGAGTTGCGACGTCGGGGTGAACGCTCTCGATAGCCCCACATCCATCAAGGGGCATCAGGGCCGAGCCTGTCATGCCATTTCTGGGGCCTGTTAAACCAAGTGTAGACGTCAATGTCGACCAACCCGTGTCGGATAAAGAAAAACTGAGGCTTCCACTCGCCCTGAGGCAAAGTCACCTTCCTCATGAATTCCGACGTCAGAGGACGCTTCTGAAAAGTATACCATCCCGCATCCTGCAGGCTTTGGATAGCATAATATTGACGGAATAATCAAACCATGAACTCAACCTTGGAGATTCGACACGCCATCACGAATCCCATGACGCTTCTAACTCCATTTGGAGCAAGTTGCGGGACGCTAATTTTGTAATGTCGAAGAACCTCTATGAGACACGGGTCGAAAGGAAACCTTAACCCCTCCTTCAATTGTGCCTCGTATATGGCGCAGAATCCAAGGGGAGGGTCACATGTAAATTGGAATTGACCATGCGATACCCTAATGTTTGCAGAAGAATAGGGAATGCCGTATCGTATGCAGATGGCTTTGGCTTTCTCTGGGGTCAGATTGGATATGCACCCATATGGCCCTTGGCCTTTCATCCTTGTTTGGCATCTAGCAGCGGGTCGAGGAGACGATTCTTCTTCTCCTCCCTCTTGACGGACGTTTTCTAGGCTATACAATCCTTACCGGCAGTGTACCGGGTCAAATTGTAGTGCTAGTCTGGTGAGTCAGGTCGTATCCTCAGGGAAATAAAAATCTAATTCAAAGTGTGGTTAAACACCAAGAAGCTATTATTAACTCGATCTAAGTCTCAGTTTTTACCTTTTATAGGGTTAGATTGTTAGAATTAGATATTAGTAAAACAGTAAATAAATACTTATATAATATACAGATATATATATAAATACTAATATAATATATAGAAACTAGCCAAGATAATGTTATTGAACCATGATCCCTTTTTAGTTAATAGATGAGATAGATCTTCCTTTTTCAATGTGTAATTTATGTGAATCGGTGCACTCCTCAGCTCAACAGTTCTCTCTCACACGAGCGTACGAAACTGTCCTATGTCTCATCAACTGTCCAATGTCATCCAAAAGATTGGGTACTCCGTTTTGTCATGCGGTCAATGTCAAGGATCTCGATCAGAACATGTAAATTAACGTAATAAGATCTTGAGCACAATTTTAATAAGATTTGTTTCTCTCAAAACAAATCTGCCCCCGGGTAGGAAATAGGATTCCGTTGTCACGTTTTCACTCGGCCATTTTTACCCTCCGGTTTTTCTACCATTGATCGTATATCCTAACTTCACCGTTTAGTTCGTCATTAGGTTACGATTCTGTTTATATTGATTAGCTATGTCAATATTAACGTTTCATTAAGCTCAAGTAGAAAAAGATTCATCATATTCAATTTTAATCATTTTTAACATAGTCAATCATCCATTTTATCAAAAAGATTAAAATAGTTCAATTACATATCTTGGCTAATATATAGATATAATAAACATAATAATATTAGAATATTATCAATTACAATTGTTGAGTTAAGGCCTTTTCCTCAGATATGAATTCAACAACAGCTTGCAAGCAACAATTGTTCGATAATTATTCTAACAATTACAACGATATTATAACTACGTTATTTATGGCTTAAGGCCTACTAATATAATATTTATATAGATATATAGTAAGATACTATATATAGATATACATATACATATACATAGACATATGTATATATGGGCCCAAAAGAAAGAAAAGGAAAGAAGATATATATAGACATACATACATACATATCATTGAAGCAGTTTCTAATCGATACACGAGAGGTGTTCGAGGTGCTAAGAAATACACAAATGAAATTGAATCCTAAGAAGTGCACCTTCGGGGTACGGTCAGGCAAATTTCTGGGATACATGATATCGAGAGACGGGATCCGAGCTAATCCGGACAAGATTGACACGTTAAAGAATATGCCTGCTCCTCGAAATACAAAGGAAGTACAGAGACTCACAGGTCGAATGGCAGCGCTAAATAGATTCCTATCTCGATCAGCTCAGCGTGCGTTGCCCTTTTTTAAGATTCTTCGAAAGGCCAGTCCTTTCCAATGGGATGATGAATGTCAGACAGCCTTCGAAGAATTAAAGACATATCTATCAGAGTTACCTACCCTCACCTCACCTCAAGAGGGGGAAAGATTTTTGGTTTACTTATCGGTATGCGAGGAAGCAGTGAGTGCGGTCTTGGTCCGAGAAGGGGACAAGGGCCAGGTGCCCATATACTTTGTGAGCAAAGCATTACATGGTCCCGAGGTCCGGTACTCACCAAATTTGAAAAGCTCACATTAGCCCCGGTACATGCCTCGAGAAAACTCGGACCCTATTTCCAAGCCCATCCGATCTTGGTAGTCACAGACCAACCACTCAAGCAAATACTTGCGAAACCAGACACATCGGGTCGACTTGCGAAGTGGGTAATTGAAATGGCTCAGTACGATATAGAGTTCACTCCCCGAACCGCGATTAAAGCTCAGGCCTTGGCGATTTTTAGCGGAAGGTATTTCAAAGACAAATCGACCAGAAAACAGGTCACGGTCGTGGATTCTACACGTCGATGGGCGTCGAGTAAAGAAGGAGCCGGAGCAGGTCTGTTGCTAGTCAGCCCGAAGGGGGAAGAGTTTCCTTATGCTCTTCGATTCGACTTCAAGGCAACTAACAATGAGGCCGAATATGAAGCAATGATAACCGGACTAAAACTTGCTCTGAAGCTGGGGGTCGAAGATCTGACGGTTTATAGTGACTCTCAACTGGTCGTTAATCATATGAAAGGGGAGTACGAGGCCAAGGAAGAGACAATGAAGAATTATTTAAGAGTTGTTCAAGGCCTTATAGCAAGATTCAATTCGATTCAGATCGAGCAGGTACCTCGAAGTCAGAATAAGAGGGCCGATGCACTCTCAAAGCTCGCCTCGAATTTTGTCTCGAGTAAAAAAGTTCTGGTGGAATTGGTAAGTAACAGAAGTTACGAGGAAAAGGAGGCCCAGCCGATCACTCAGCAGGCCACATGGATGGACTCGATTGTTCTATACCTAAGGGACGACATCCTACCGAATGACAAAGTACAGTCAAGAAAGATCCGACTTCAGTCGGCAAGGTACGCATTTTTCAATGACATACTTTATCGCAAATCTTTCACAAGTCCGTGGTTGAGATGTGTGTCCGAGTCGGAAGGCAATTATATTCTCGAAGAGATTCATAAAGGAGCCTGTGGAAACCATTGTGGAGCCAGAATGTTAGCTCGGAAAAGCAAGTTAGCTGGATACTATTGGCCCTCAATGCAACGAGATGCGAACAGCTTAGTTCAGAGGTGTAACACATGTCAAATTCACGACAACATCTCACACCAACAAGCGCAAGAAATGAACGTTATCTCGTCCGCTTGGCCATTCGATATGTGGGGAGTCGATATTGTAGGTCCTTTACCTCGAGCTCCGAGAAATAATCGATTTGTAGTGGTCGCCAGAGTATTTACTTTACCAAGTGGGTAGAAGCCAGGGCTATACCAGACATCAAAGCAGCCACCATCAAAAAGTTTTTGTGGGTCGATATTTTGTGCAGATATGGAATCCCAAAGGTCCTGATCTCGGATAATGGAACACAATTCGAAGACCGAAGAGTTCGAGAGTGGTTGGCAGAATATCAGATCGATCAACACTTTACCTCGTGAGCCCACCCGCAGTAAACGGTCGGTCGAATGCACCAATCGACGAGATCAAATCAAAGCTGAAAAAGAGGCTGGAGGAACAGGGTCGAGACTGGGGCTTCAACTTCCGAGCATCCTGTGGTCATACAGGGAAGCTCCAAATTTCATCGACAGGCGAAACACCTTTCTCCCTAGCTTACGGGTGCGGGCGCTTATCCTCGCTGAAGTCGGGTCCTTCCTCGAGTGCGGCATATAACATCGAAACGAATGAACCCGATGTCCGACAAGAGAAGGACAATCTCGAAGAAAGGAGAGAGATAGCCTCAGCCAGAATGGCAAGGTATAAACAAAAAATCTCTCAGTACTATAATGAAAGAGTCAGATATCGATATTTCAAGGTCGGGGATCTAGTTCTCAGGAAAAATGAAGCCAGTCGACAAGAAGAGATGGGCAAACTTGCCCCGAATTGGGAAGGACCATATCAAATTCTAAAAGTCCATCCCAAAGGGTCTTATCAGCTAGGTCGAGCAGACGGAACAACAAGATACCCGACAATGGCATGCAAACAACCTTCGGAAGTATTATGTTTAACGTGTTAAATCGACTAGCTCGTATTTACTTTGATCTTGTGAAACTTGTAATCAGTCCAAGGGACAATTCAAGAGTTATCATAATAAAACGTCTACTTTTGTGTTTATCGTGTTGTAAATCTTATTTAACTATAATATTCTAAGTCCAAAGGGACACGAAGTTGTAGTCGAGAATTCAAAAAATTGAGCAATCCGAAGTCGTAACTCGAGCCCAAGCCAAAAGTCAAGTTAGCCCAGGAGGCGACAGAGCAAAGGCCGAGTCTAGAGACGCAAAGTCGGAACTCGAGGCCAAGCCAGAAGCCAAGTCAGCCCAAGAGGCGACGGAGCTACGGCAGAGTCTAGATTCGCATGGTCGGGTCAATGTCCAAGTCTGGAGCCCAACGACACCTAGGGTCGAATAAGGCCAAGACAAAGGACGGTTCGCAATGTCGGGCCACCGTGTAAGTCGGAAGTCTATACCCACATATGGGGCAGTACGACTGAGACAAGCACAGTTCGCAATGTCGGGCTAACCTACCCAAGTCGATACCTAATAAGCCGATTAAAGCTGAAAGGCCAAGGCAAAAGGGTCGATTGGGATTCAAATAAATCCTAAGTGTGTTAAGAACCAAAGGTCCAAAACAACACTTGGGGGGCATATACTCAGTAAAAGCAAGTAGCAAACAGAGTCATAGACTCGACGAGCGAAAAGCAAACAACAAGTAAAAATCTAAGGCAAAAGTAAATAACATGAATAAAGGGAAAACAATAAAATTCCAAAACTGGGCCAGGTCGATAAGACCAACCCACAAAGTATGTTAATTACAAAATGTCAATAAAGATCAAAGTTACAATGGAAAGACGTAAAGAGCAAGAAAAAATAAGGAACAGCATCGAGACTAGAACCAGCATTGCCGGAAGTCGATGTCGACCCCTGAAGATACTTTGCAGAAAGAGAAACACCTTCTTGGAACTCTGCAAAGCATTGGTCGTAAATCGCTTCAAAGTTGGGGTCGTAAAGCCAAGGCTCTTCAAGCCTTTCTACGTCGACCCCAACCTCGGGATATGCCCTCCGAATCTGATCCACAGCCTTGGTGAATCCACCAATGATGGCTTTGTTCATGATTATGGTTAGGTCATCACTCGCCGCGTCAGACTTACGATACTCGGCAACAGCGTCGGCTCTAGATCTCTCAATTCGACCAGGGACTTGGCTCAAGTCGAGCTTTAACATATCCCGTTCTTGTTCCAGGTCCGCACTTCTTTCCTGCTCTTGCCTTAGGGTCTCCTGGACATCTGTCAGAGTTTTATCTTTCTCTCCGGAGGCCTCTAGAGCCTGGGCGGATTGGCATTCGCACCGCCACTCATTCTCGAGCCTTTCCTTCTCGAGACCGCTTTGTGTGCCGAAGCGCGTCGAACCGCCTCGAGCGCAGCGTATGCGGCGCTTTGGGCGAGCTTTTCAGAGATGAGTTGCCGAATCTCCTTCTTCAGCCCTTCTACTATTTTAGAAGGCGCATTCAGACGTCGAGCGACCTCCTTACCCATCGAGATAATTACGCCACAAAGAAACGCAAGTCATAAGTTTTAAAACAGAAATGACAAATGTAAAAAGGGAATCGAGTGAAGAAAACAAGTAACTTACTGCACGGCCCACTTCTCGGAAGGAGCTAAGCAAGACCTTGTCCTCCATGACGATATACTCCTCGGCAGTCATAGCTCTTAATTGCGAGTCGGAGGAGGGAACCTCAGCAGACTTGGCCCTTTTGGCCCTTCTCTGTTGCTCTCTAAGCAGATCTGCGGGAGTCGGCCTCTTTACCCCGAACATCTCGACTTCTTCGACTCGATCTCCCTCTTCGGGAACAACCACAGCATCATCGTCCTCATCCCTCAACGAACCAAAGCGGACCGTGAGCTCACCAGAAGTTGATAGAGGTATAGACGTATCAACAAAGGTACCCTCAGTCGAAGCTACGTTAGTAGAAGATGGATTCCCCTCGACCTGGGAAGCGATCTTGTCTTCCCCCCGACCTCTGCAACTCGAGGAGGAACGACTGAGCGAGGGATGGAAGGATTGACAATTTTTGCGCAAATTTTCCCACCGCAAGACGACAAAAGCAGAAGAAGTCAATATATAATAAATGTAAGAATTAAGACTTAATGATAATATAACAAAGGTCCATACAATTTTCCTGATCGACGGGAGGAAAGCGCTATGCATGAGTGCAGGGGCCCGCCTCCTCGAGGCGGGCAAGGTCATAAAGAAGACTCAGTCCCGTAGCCACCTCGAAGGTAAATCTCTCGAGAGTAAGAGCTTCGTTAGTGCGACTTCCCGACCCGGTTGTCATCTCTTCCTTCTCGAGACCTCCATAAGCCGACATAAGGGTTGTCCGACCCATGTCGGAGAAAGAAGAACCTGGGTTTCCAATTTCCATGAGATGAAGGTCCTCGAGACACGAACTCGTGACGATTGGTGCGCTTCTGAAACGTGTACCACCCCGAATCTGGCATCGCAGCAATCTTGTGCCACCATCGGAACAAAGGGGCGGTAAACCCGATCCCCGCGACTCGGCAAGCGATTAGAAAGCCCATCGAGTCCGATGGCATTCGGGCCCGATTGAGATATACCGATCTCATAATGGCGAAGAACGGCCTGACCGCCGGGCATAGGGGAACCTTAGCCCCATCAATAGTTGGGCCTCATGGGCCGTCTGAGAACCCTTCCGGGGCTCATCGGCAAATTGATGCTTGGCCGGAGGAAGTCCGAACCACCGAGTTGAGGGCTTGATAGCCCATATCTCCGCCGCAGTTGGTTGAGATCATCCATGGTTAGACAAGAAGTGCACCCCTTAGGCCCCTTTCCATCCATTCTAGTGGATAGTTTCTTGGGCTCCCTGATGATGCCTAAGGGCTCCCCAGGATTTGGGTTCTGGGGTTGATCGGAAGAAGCAGACATAGGGGTTTGGTCGCCGGAATGGGACTCTTCTATCCTATCAAAGATTGTAGCACTACTAGACATGGACAGATTTAAGCAAGAACAGTAGGAACGATGAAAAAGATGATAGCAGAAATGAAGCTTACTTGTATTTTCTTGAGAGAAAATGGAGAAATTGATAGGCAGAGTGATTCACCGTCTGGACTCCTCTCCCCTTTTATGTGTTGCTAAGTGCCGAATGACAGTGAAAAGACGTGATTAGGGGGGTTACTAGTAGTTATAACTCCCCACAAATCGCGAAGATCAAGGATGACATCATTCAGGGCAGAAGACGAAGCGATAGTGCGTTATGACGTCATAATGAAGGGCCACGATTGGCTAGGGAGACAGGTGGCATGTGAAGCGGTTACACCATTTCCCGCCCAAGATGTAGGCCAACTCGAAGATGATTTCAAGTTGACAGATCTGACCTCGGACAACGGTAGTTGCCTCTCTCAGGTCTGGGGGGCTTATGACGATACCGGGTTACGCACCTCGATATATCATCGTCGAGTGGACCCCAGGGATCGAATATTTACTAAGGCATACACGTCAGATTATTGGTCTCGGAACCATGACACATATGTCGATCCTCGAGGCCAAGTATATCTAGGAGCTCGAGGTCGCGACTATCGACTTACAGGCAGTGCATGACGTGAGTTCCAGGAGTCGATCTTCCCAGGTCGGGGCAAGATCGATATCGAGAACAGAGTCCACACCAGCTATGTTGGCCCAATATCCACCGGATAACTTGGGCAAGGGGTAAAGCCCAATTAAGGGTAGATATGACAATAGCCACAGACCGACTCATATTAGGGTTAGGTCACGCATTGTCCTTATAAATACAACGTTCCAGGAACTACGTACGGCTTGATTCCTGGACACATAACAGGATACGTAGGCAATCTAAGGATACCACTTAGATTCAGCCATAAACACACCCACGCCCCTCTTTATTCTTGAGCTAGGGTTCTTGGTTATTCATCATTCATAGAAGAATAACCCGGATCTTAATAGGTGACTAATTTGTCATCGTCACTCTGCAAGAAGAAAAGAAAGAAGAAGGAGAAGAAGGAAATATATATATAAGGATATATATATTGGGGCGGCTTTTTACGAAGGAAAATGGGAGGGTATTTATAGGGGAGGTTGCATATGGAGTTTGCTAGCATGTGGGAAGTCATCATTACCCCTTATCCTTCATCATGAGTTAGTTACACATCAAGTTGGAGCAAAAAATCTGATTTTGAGCAAAATATCTGATTTCTTCCCGGCTTGCGCCGCGAAAGGGCCGGTTCGCGCCGGGAAAAGTCTACTATTGCGGCGTTTGTCGACAAAATACACAGCTGTTCGGTAAAATGATCATAACTTGAGTTGTAGACCTTCGATTGACATGATTCAAAGTGCGTTGGAAAGATCCTTTGAATATCTACAACTTTCATGAAGAACTCGTCCCCAGAAAATGCCTTTAAGTTGGGTCAAATGTCCGTCGAAGATATTTTACGGTAGAAGCACTAAGGACAATTGATCTGTTTGAACTCGTTAGCTTGTGGCACATTCTTCCATCCATCAAAATACATCTTTTTAGGCCTCAAAACATGTCGTTACGTGGGATATTTTGATGGCCTTGGGCTCCAAGTATGGCCTTGGGCTCCAAGTAATCCTTCTTCAGTCAGACAAAACTCTCGTCTCGTTATCCAGTCTTTAGTTCTGTCTCCGCAGTAAATCTTATCTTTCTTACCTGAATACAAAGAAACGAACCGCGAGTAAATCTGACAATAAAAGTTCGTAAACTGCGTTGAATTTTACTGACTCTTTTTAGGTTAATATTACAGTCTTTAGTTATGATATTTTTAGTTTTAACATAATAGTGAAAAATAAAACGTTTATAAAATATAGTAATTTTTATCATATTTTTATCACATATCACTAAACCGGTATAAAACCTAGTAAAATACAATAATTTATATAATAACTACTATTTATACCTTTAGATAAAACTTAGTAATTATGACTTGATTTGATACATAAATGCTCAAAACGGTATCAGAAATGAGGGTGAAATGTTATAATAATGAGTGTTAATTTATCTCTCATCACAACCCCCCACTTAGCTTTTGGTCGTCCTCGAGCAAAACAAGCGATAAAACAAAATGAATGAGAGATAAATTCATGAAGATATAAGATATAAGGGACAACCAGATAATACAACCATTAGAATTACAACCAGGCTTTAACCTTAATATAAATGTATAACAGAGTGTGTGTGTGTGACAAGCCTTTTCAATTTCCACTATCCTCTCTTGAATAATTCAAGCAAACGCACAAGTAACCATTCAGATAGTCCTAATGACTTTCCTTGGTATAGGCAGTAACAGTTCCACACAAAGTTCTCCCATGTACTTATTAGGATAATCCCTAATGCATATCATTCAGTTTATACTGGGGATAGTCAGAAGATAACTAAGTTTTCAACCATGCTTAACCAAATTTCCACATTGTCATTTGCCAATTTTTACTTAATTTCACATGTGTAGCATATGCCTTCATTCCCAAAGAATAGGGCGTTTAGTGATAACACCCTAGCTGGACTACTATCATCAGGCAGTCGGGAGCTTTTAAGCCTCATAGTGGTATAGGACGTTTCGTGATAACACCCTACCGCACTCAAATCATTGGTAGCTACATCCGACATATAAATAGTTCATCTTAGTTTGGTATTCTTCCTTTCATTCTATTTTCCCAATAAACTTAACTTATATCCTTCCTATCACATTCAAAGCTTCAGATATTCACAGTACACGTTCAGAAGTTAGGTACTAAGTTACTGCAAGTCTCTCTAGGATAAACCACTAGGATACTGAATGGATAGAGTTTAAAATTTTCGCTTCAATATCAAAGGCTTACGTGAAAGAATTCATGTTACACAAATAAATTTAGGGTTAAAATGCACTTACGGTTCACGTTGGTTATACACATCCAAATTGATCATTACATCTTCAAATCCATGAAATATATGCCTTGTACAATTTATTTTAATCAACTAAATAATGTTCGAAAAAAATCAAAAAAACTAAGGGATTTATTGATACAAAATAAGCACTAATGTCATTGCTAGACCACCACGACTCCACTCCCCACTTACGAACTTACATTGTCCTCATTGTAAAGTGAGTGTAAATAAGTTGTTGGGAAAGCAATGGTGCACTAAAACAAGTCAAAACAAATACTGGGATTATAAAAAAGGGTGGGTGGGTGGGTCAAAGTTATGACCGTTGTGTGTGCAAATAAAATAAAAGTGTGTGAGTGTGACAAAGCAGAGTGACAGAAAAAGTAGATAAACACACCACATAAACTTTTATTGGTTTAAAACACACAATATTCCATAGTAGTTGAACTAATACATGTCACACATTATTTGAAATTTAAAACAGACTAGATCATGATATGAAATATGTGACAAAGTATTAACTCTGAGTCTTTTATACCCAGATCCTCAAGGTTATTTCAAATCGTTCTATCAACCTTAGTCCAAGAAATGATGCATTTGAATTTTCTCTTTGCTTTCTCTCGGGATTTTCGGATAACCACCTAATCGTTCCCGTTTTAATGACATTCAAACATTCATCCTGAGACTTGGTGAAACAAAATGAAAATCAAACCGAAGTATTGGCAAAGTATCATCCAAAGTATGAGTAATTATTATATTTAACATTTTACGGGCTGCTTCCCGTAGCGCTTTTTGGTTAACGCCGTTTGCTCGACACTTAAACAACCATAATGATGATGATTAACTAATATAATATACTAAACAAAATGGGATACTTCTAACAATTACTCACCAAAGCATGTAGCAATTAAGTACATGAACCAACTAGAAATAAATGCTTATTGAGTAAATAGGAAGGATAGTACCCGTGATTTACTAAATTTATAGTCTATAGCTAGACTTTCTCTTGCTTCGGTTTTCTAATGCACTGGTGGTGGGTCATCCTCACGCACCGCATCCTTCTTTTTTATCAATACTGGTCTCCAACATATGTTAGACGAATGTCGTCGAATCCAACGGTTCTTGACCTTTTCCTTTGATTTTCGAGCTTTCGGTTTGTGAGCCTTCATATTATTGATAGAGTCATCTTCTTCAACTACCTGCGTGTTAGTACGATCCACAACAAGGGGACACAAAGTGTCCATACAAGAACAAGATTCTAGTGTAGTGCATGGATATTTCAATGAAATGTAAATGTTGAAGACAACGCGCTCATTATTCACTCCCAAACTAAGCTCTCCCTTACGAACATCGATCACAGCTCCCACCGTTGCTAAAAATGGTCTCCCGAGGATAAGGGGTGCACTCCCTACCTCCATATCCATAACAACAAAATCGACGGGGAAGTAAAATTTATCAACCTTAACCAACACGTCTTCAATGACTCCTTTAGGATGTTTAATAGATCTATCTGCAAGTTGGAGAGTCATCTCCGTACACTTAAGCTTACATATGCCAAGTTTCATGAAATCATTATAGGACATGAGGTTTATGCTTGCACCGAGATCACAAAGCGCCTTCTCAAACAAAAGTCCCCCAATTTCACATGGGATAGTAAAACTACCAGATTTTTAAGTTTAGGAGGAAGCTTGTGTTGAAGCACTGTGAACACTCCTCACTTAGATACACCGTCTCATATTCTTCCAACCGCTTCTTTACGGATAGTATGTCTTTAAGAAACTTACCATATTCCGGTATATTGATTAGAGCTTCAATGAAAGGGATATTAATAGTTAAGTGCCGAAAAGTGTCAAGAAATCGTATGTATTTCTTATCCAAATTCATCTTTTTCATTTCCTCTCTCGGGGATAGGGAAGTGATTCAAGATCAATTAAATTAGGGTTAGAATGTATACTTCCCTTACCCTTGTCGTTAGACGAAGATGGTGAAGCTTCCTTGGATGTTTGTGCATTTGGAGGACACTTGTGTGTCATCATTCTCGCACCTTTTCTTCGAGAATCCGTGACTTTGGATATGGTGCTGCCCTGTCAGGTTGAACCGAGGTGAATTTGGGTTGAGCCGGATAAGGTTCGGTTTGAATTGGCCCTTTCAAACTTGATTCCTTTTTAACCTGCTCATTGGACAAGGTCCTTAGATCATTCAGTCTTGGATTTTTCAATATTCTAGGAACCTTGACCATTCCTCATCCTCACTTTCAGGTTCATTATATCTGTTTTGTCTTAGGAAATCTTCAATAATGTCCTCTTCCTCTTTGGTGAATTCAGGTTCATCTTTAGATTCCACATTCTTTTCAAATTTACCATCTAAATCATCCTCTACTTCATTATTTCCAAGTTTTCTAATCCATTACTTCCACAGATTCTTCCACTCTTGGTAATAACAGACTTTTACCTCTCTTGGGTTTCTTTCAAGATATTACTTGGTAATCCTCCTGAGGTCTACTATTTTTACGTTCTCCTACTCTACTCAAATAATATTCCATATTCCTTCATGATGCTTCTATAATTCTCATTACGTATCATGTCCACTCATAGATGTTTTCAACGTACTCATATCCTTAGTGACTCACACTATAGAAGTTATCATAGTTTCCATATTTTGAGCTTGAGTAGACATCACACCCATCATATTTTCCATTAATTTCTCCCATTTATCAACTCCTTCAGTTGAGTTGAACTTTGGGTGACTGGTATGCTTTGAGTGGTATGTTGTGGATATGGTCTAGGTAATGATTGTAGGTTCGATTCGAGGTATCTCCTTGATAAACCTTATTAGTATATGGATTCTTATATTGAATCGATACGGTGGTTGTCCTTGCTTACTAGGGTTTTCGGACCAACGAAAAGTAGGGTGATCTCTTCTAATAGCATTAAACGAGTTTGAATACGCGTTGTTCAAATTCCTATCTTTGTTGTAAAAACTCACCTTTTCCCTTGAATATCCTTCTGGTTCTTCCATCCCTAATGACACATTATCATGACTTGAGTATTCATTTGGTAAGATATTTTTGAGTTTACATTTTTACTGGCTAATAAGCCGTCAAATTTCTTACTCAAATTCTCCAAGTGTCTAGAACTTCCGTATTCGATGTATATTCTCCTGCAAATGCTACTTTTCTTGTGCTAGAACCGGTTTCCCACATTCTGTTACTTTTGGAAATCTTTTCAATAGCATCGTAAACTATCTCGAGCTTCACTCATCATTAATCTAACCACCACATGCATGATCAACATCATCTTGACGTGAGTCTTTTCTTAATTTACGACAGAAAAGTTGAATTTGCATATCTAAGGAATAACCATGATCGGGACAAGCTCGTAATAGCTTTTTAAATCTTCCCAAGCTTTTCCAAACGTTTCTTCAGATCCTTGTCTAAAGTTAGCCATTTCGACTATTAATTCCAAATTCATTCCCGGAGTAAAATATTGTTTTAAGAACTCGGTTTGAATATCCTCGTAACTAGTCAACGAATGATGTGGGAGTGACATAAACCAATCTCGTGCTCTTCCTTTTAAAGAAAAAGGAAACATAGACATCCTCGTTAATTCACGATGAGCACCTTGACTTTTGGCTGTATTGCACAGTTCTTTGAAAAGATAGAGGTGATGATGTGGATCCTCATCATCTTCTCCTAGGAATTGGGCTCGTGTGTCAATTAAACCAAAAAGATGAGATTTTATTTCAAAATTATTTTCTCCTTTATTGGGTAAAAGAATAGGATTATTAGTCTGGTTCCTTCTCACGGTCTGATCACAAATAAGTCTTGGGTTTGGTGGGTTAGGATTATTACGATTATTCTGGTTCCGATTCTGATTATTTCTATTTTGTTCATTTGGTATTGGTAGATTCTGATTAAGGTTTTGTCCATGTCCTTGGGCATGAGCAATCCCTTGTTCAGGTGTTTCATCACTAGTTTCGGCCATTCTCGTATTTCGATTTGAAGATGATTCTTGGTCAGGATTTCCCTGACTAGTATGACCTCGTTTACTCTCTACTCTTAACTGCCTTTCGTAAGTGTTTATGTCAGGCTTATAAGGAGTGAGTGGGGCCTTACCGCTTCTGGTCATCAACTATCGAAAATAGAAAATAACACGAAATTGATAGTAGTGAAAAAATTGGTAACTTACTTATAAGGTAGATACCAACAAAAAATAAAAAAGAAATGTGAAAAGAAGAGTGTTGACTTATCCTCGAGAATTTTGAGCTAATACAAGTAGTAACCATAGACACAATGAATTAGCGTCGTTTCCCCGGCAACGGCGCCAGAAAGTTGACGGACGTTTTCTAGGCTATACAATCCTTACCGGCAGTGTACCGGGTCAAATTGTAGTGCTAGTCTGGTGAGTCAGGTCGTATCCTCAGGGAAATAAAAATCTAATTCAAAGTGTGGTTAAACACCAAGAAGCTATTATTAAATCGATCTAAGTCGCAGTTTTTACCTTTTATAGGGTTAGATTGTTAGAATTAGATGTTAGTAAAACAGTAAATAAATACTTATATAATATACAGATATATATATAAATACTAATATAATATATAGAAACTAGCCAAGATAATGTTATTGAAACATGATCCCTTTTTAGTTAATAGATGAGACAGATCTTCCTTTTTCAAGGTGTAATTTATGTGAATCGGTGCACTCCTCACTCAATGATTCTCTCACACGAAGCGCATTTAAATCGTCTCCTATGTCTCATCAACTGTCCAATGTCATCCAAAAGATTGGGTACTCCGTTTTGTCATGCGGTCAATGTCAAGGATCTCGATCAGAACATGTAAATTAACGTAATAAGATCTTGAGCACAATTTTAATAAGATTTGTTTCTCTCAAAACAAATCGCCCCGGTAGGAAATAGGATTCCGTTGTCACGCTTTCACTCGGCCATTTTACCCTCCGGTTTTTCTACCATTGATCGTATATCCTAACTTCACCGTTTAGTTCGTCATTAGGTTACGATTCGTTTATATTGATTAGCTATGTCAATATTAACATTTCATTAAGCTCAAGTAGAAAAAGATTCATCATATTCAATTTTAATCATTTTTAACATAGTCAATCATCCATTTTATCGTAAAGATTAAAATAGTTCAATTACATATCTTGGCTAATATATAGATATAATAAACATAATAATATTAGAATATTACCAATTACAATTGTTGAGTTAAGGCCTTTTCCTCGAGATATGAATTCAACAACGACTTGCAAGCAACAATTGTTCGATAATTATTCTAACAATTACAACGATATTATAACTACGTTATTTATGGCTTAAGGCCTACTAATATAATATTTATATAGATATATAGTAAGATACTATATATAGATATCCATATATATATACATAGACATATATATATATATATATATATGGGCCCAAAAGAAAGAAGATATATATATATATATATATATATATATATATATATATATATATATATATATATAACTCTCTGCAAGAAGAAAAGAAAGAAGAAAAGAAAGAAAAAGAAGGAGAAGAAGGAAATATATATACGGATATATATATATATTGGGGCGGCTTTTTACGAAGGAAAATGGGAGGGTATTTATAGGGGAGGTTGCATATGGAGTTTGCTAGCATGTGGGAAGTCATCATTACCCCTTATCCTTCATCATGAGTTAGTTACACATCAAGTTGGAGCAAAAAATCTGATTTTGAGCAAAATATCTGATTTCTTCCCGGCTTGCGCCGCGAAAGGGCCGGTTCGCGCCGGGAAAAGTCTACTATTGCGGCGTTTGTCGACAAAATACACAGCTGTTCGGTAAAATGATCATAACTTGAGTTGTAGACCTTCGATTGACATGATGCAAAGTGCGTTGGAAAGCTCATTTGAATATCTACAACTTTCATGAAGAACTCTTCCCCAGAAAATGCCTTTAAGTTGGGTCAAATGTCCGTCGAAGATATTTTACGGTAGAAGCACTAAGGACAATTGATCTGTTTGAACTCGTTAGCTTGTGGCACATTCTTCCATCCATCAAAATACATATTTTTAGGCCTCAAAACATGTCGTTACGTGGGATATTTTGATGGCCTTGGGCTCCAAGTATGGCCTTGGGCTCCAAGTAATCCTTCTTCAGTCAGACAAAACTCTCGCTCTCGTTATCCGGTCTTTAGTTCTATCTCCATGATAAATCTTATCTTTCTTACCTGAATACAAAGAAACGAACCATGAGTAAATCGACAATAAAAGTTCGTAAATCGTGTTGAATTTTTGACTCTTTTTAGGTTAATATTACAGTCTTTAGTTATGATATTTTTAGTTTTAACATAATAGTGAAAAATAAAACGTTTATAAAATATAGTAATTTTTATCATATTTTTATCACATATCACTAAACCGGTATAAAACCTAGTAAAATACAATAATTTATATAATAATTACTATTTATACCTTTAGATAAAACTTAGTAATTATGACTTGATTTGATACATAAATGCTCAAAACGGTATCAGAAATGAGGGTGAAATGTTATAATAATGAGTGTTAATTTATCTCTCATCACCTCTTCTTCTTCTCCGGCAGCTCTCTCACCGGAGGCGGTTGGACGCTCTGAAACCATTTGCTCTGATGATTCTTCCTCAACCACGACAACTTCTTCCCTATTTTGTGAATCGCTATCGCTACTAGACATGGAATCGAGAAAAATACTGAAAATAAACCAACAAAGAAGGATTTAAGTAATAATAAGGCTTACTTGCGATTAAGGAATAAGGTAGATAGAAAATGGCGAATAAGAGGCTTCTAAGTCTTGGACTCCCCTTTTATGCTTGCAAAATCTCTAAAATGATTTGAAAGGGAGATTTGGGGGCAGTTATAGGATATGCAAACATGAGAATCAAGGCGGCGTATTCCCAGTGGACCAATGACAAATGCTTCGTTTCCTACACCATTTAATGCTGGTACAGTGTGACGTCATCCTGACGACAGCCTACATCGGCTAGGAGGACAGCTGTATTTCCCGCCTAAAGAAGACCACGTGTCAAAAGATGATTCAAATTTTCAGATCCGAGAGCAGATATCGAGATGAGCTACCCTCTGATCTGGGGGGCTTATGATGATACGTGGATTCACTCCTCCACGTGGAACTATCTGATTGATCCAGCTGGAATGTGGAATTGATTACGTACATCGGATCGAATACGAGATTCACCAGTGAAGGCTCAATCGCCCACGTCGGTATGCATCGAGTCGATACCAAGACCTCTTGTCCAGACACCAGGGCTCACCGCCCAACAGGTTACTTGGGCAAGGGGGTAAGGCCCATTTAAGGGTATTTATGTCAATAGACCCAACCGCCCCAAGTTTAGGGCAGAAGAAGGGCATGTGCCTATAAATACATCATTCCAGGAACTACGTAAGGCTTGATTCCTGGACATTGACACAGGATACGTAGGAAATCCAAGATACATTCTTGGACTCAGCCATAAAACACCAAAAACACCATCTTTTACATAGCAAACAGCTGTTCGATCCCTTTACAGCTCATCCTTAGATTACACGTGGCCCTGATTAATCGGTGGTGCATTATTTTGCTTCGTCATAATACAACAAGGAATCCTTTCAAAAAAATACAACAGGGATTTTTTCAGACTTGTTTTTCTTTTCTGAAACTTGTTAGTGTTGAATCTTAATAAATTAACAATGAAGATTGACGATACCGGATTTCACCACACCACGTGTCAGGCACACGACACCCTAAAATAGTAATATTAACGAACCCAAGATTCTAACCTTAAGAGCCAGGAGCCCCAGCATAGGCCTAAAGGCCGATCTCCGTCCCAAAGGGGAAACTGACTAGGTCGTTCCTCAGTCCACTGCAGGACGAAGTAAAGGTCGACCTACGCAGTTCGGTCATATCAACCTCGGTTGCTCGCCGTAGGTCGGCTAGAGCATATAAGGATAATTACACTTTTAATAAGATAATCATGGAAAAAATTCTAAGCCATTAAGGATCTGATCTTTATCATTCAATACGAATATCTGAATATCATAATTATCTCCTAATATCATAGGATAATCCCCGGATTATCTCTAACTTGAATAATACGAAAATAGAGTCCACATTGGACACGGCCCATGCAGGCCTAGGGCACAATCGCCCCCTATATAAACGTTCTCAAAGAACTACAGCATACTTGATTCCAACAGAAGCATTGGATACGCAGGCACCCTAGAGAAAAATCCCAGGCTCAGTCTAAACTCCCCCCAAAAAACCATCCCATGTTCTAATTGTCCCTATTTTATCACCTGATGACGGTCAGCTTGGTATCATATTTTACCATAAACTTACCCCGGATTTGTGTTCTCAATAGGGATAATATGTATGAAATCATGGGTTAATTAGCTAAATGTGATTAAGCCACGTCCGAGGTGACTAAATTGGTATTATGCATATTAACCGTGTTTCAAGAACTGAACGGAGCTGAAGGCTGAAGTGTTTCAAGCGGAGATTGGACCCGAGAATCTGATTGGTGATCTTGCAATGCTGTTTCCGAAGCCGTACAAAATGAATTGGGCTTAGACTTCTTCATGAAAGTTGTAGGGCTTTACACATGGATTCCAACACACTTTTAATCACTTAAATCAGAGTTACATAGGACAAGTTATTGTCCAAATACCGAAGATGGGCCTAGGGTATTCCAAGTTAAGTCGGCAGACAGAAAAAGATAAAAATACCCTCGGTTTACCGGGAGGTACCGCCGACTTACCGAGCCCCAGAATCTTCCAGAAACGTGTAGCATTGGGTTTACCCCTAAGTCGGTTTATACACGTATATAAGGCCATTAAGAGCTGTGAATTTGTATTCTCTCATTCATTCATTGATATATTCATAAATTAGATACAATGTAGTCTTCTGGTTATAAATTCTTCTTTTCTTTCTTGCAAATAAGTCATGAGTCTTTAATTATTGAATTGTGCATGGTTTATGATCTTCATGGATCGTCTTGAATCGCCGGAGGGAGAGAGAATAGAAGAGTAGATCTGTTCTTCGATATGGGTAAGATCTATTCCAATGTTTTATTTCTTTTCTTAGATTCATGATTGTTCTTGTGTTAGATCTAAATTATTCTTGCATCTAATCATCTATGAATTAATTAAACGAACCTTAATCTTTATTATTCGATTCATTAATATGAAACGCAGAATTATGGGTTGCGCTCTTCAGATCTGCGACGGTCTTTATCGCTAGATCTGAATACCTAGTAAATCCTAATTCTATGGTTTGGCGTCAGCTACGTTGTTCGACATATATAATTTACATGTTTTTAGCCTGATCACCTAATTGCATGTCATCGTAAATTAGCATGAAGTACTGATAGTGAAGTGTTAATTTGGACAGAGTCTTGATGGACCCTAGGAACGTGCTAAGTAGTGTCGATAGCTGCCTAGGCGGGTTAGCGGTATTGGTTAGCGCTTAATACTGGCAATTCTAGTTCTTTATGCGTATGGGCTATAACGGACCAATTAAGGAGGGTAGCTGGCGCATAGATTATCTACTACCTTGCTCGGAGTGGATAAGGATAGGAATTGCACCCGTAGCTTAATTACAAATATGGATCAGATCATTAAGGGGAGATTAGTTATAAATAGTTTGGTTAATGCCTTTTCAATATATGATTGACCAAGAGTTTATTTGCATCTCTTTTATTTAATGTTCCTTTATATTGGTCAATGACCACCCTATCCGGTTGACTTATGAATTGTGGTTGTGTTTAGCATTATTAACTAATAGTCTCTATGGGATCGATCTTGACTCGCCTTTGTTATACTACGATTGACCTAGTACTCTTGCTAGTATTTCATGTGTGTTAAGAGACATACACGCGATCATGTTTTTGGCACCGTTGCCGGGGACTATTTATTTAATTGTTAGGCTAGCCATTAATTTATAGTTAACCTTGTTTGTTAATTATTTTTTCTTTTCGATAATTGAATAAAAGTGTGAAGGTTTCTTTCATCGCCATGTTCCAAAGGCTGTTGAGCAAAGGATGTGCGGGAGTTTTTTTTACTTCACATGATTATTCGGTTATTATTTTGAGTCTTGAGTCTTTTTATTTTTATTTGGAGTCATCTATTAAGTCCTTTTGTTGTGTTTAAGTAATAAAGTTGTTATGTATTGGCTTAAATTGTTTATTGCACTTCTTCCATTTAGTTGTGCTATTTACTGCCACATGACATAATTATTTCGTTACTTATTCGCGTCTCGTGGTACTAATGACCTTTGTGCAAGAATCGTTTGTATCAGCTGACCTAGTACAGATTAGTCTTTTGTAGAAGACAACTTTGGTTCCAGTTTAGTGATATGATTTGCTTCAGACAGTTAGCCGAGTTCTTCTATTTTCCAAAGCGAAGTGTTCTTCTTCTTCATACTTTTTTTGCTTTACTTTTCACATTGGGGACAATGTTGAGTTTTAAAGTGGGGGTAGGCATAACACTTAGTTTGAAAAATTGGGACACACTTACACTTACGTGTGTGTTAAGCGACTTACACACGATCATCACTTTCAACCAATTACCACTAGATTAAACAGCCCATATTTGATACCGATTTGTTTCATCAATTGCCACTAGAAGGAGGGTCTTCTACTAGTGATTGTTTCTTGAAGATTGAAATTAACCATCATGCCCCCAAAACCCAACATACGAGCCCAGAAAGCTACTGCAAAAAATGCACAGAAGGGCCAAAATAACAATCAGGAGGAGGAAGACATTGACTCTGATGGCCAAACACAACAGTCAGAGGAAGCCTCCCTAAATTCAGAACCATAAGCTGTTGGGAATCAATTGGAGGCCATGGATCCCGCCACCAGGATGGCTATTCTACAGGTGGTACACCCAGGAGACAGTAAAGCAAGAGATAGCACAGGATGGGAAGCACCCTCAAGGAGCAAGAAATCTGTAAAGGCATCTGCCTTGGGTAAAGGGAAAAAGCCATTACACGCTAAGGTTAGGGAAGCAGCTCCTGCCGAGATTAATGCCATGATGGGCAAGTAAGATGACGAGTTCTCCTTCACTTTGCTTTTCACAAGGGAAATAGACGAATTCGAACAACCGGCTAGCTTCAAGGCACCTAAGTTAGATCCATATGATGGGTCCAAGGACCCACCGGACCACCTTCTCCAGTATATTTCGCAGATGAGTTTGTTTAGTGCTTCAGATGAGATGAAGTGTAAAGCGTTCCTCATGCTCTTGATGGGCAAGTCCCGTGAATGGTTTTGAAAACTCCCACCATGGTCAGCTTCCAAGTTTGAAGGCCTAGGGAGAATGTTTCTTAAGGCCTTTGTTACAGTTAGGCCATTCCAGAGAAACTCGACCCATCTTCATACGATTAAACAAATGAAAGAGGAATCTATCCTCCAATATTTGATTAGATTCAATGAGGAGTCTATACAAATTCAGGGCCTGGATGACTTACTATTTATTACATCGTTCGTGCTTGGGCCCCGAGAAGGACAACTATACGCGAAGCTGTGCAGTAGACTCCCTAAGACTATGGAAGGATGCATGGTCACTACGTACAAGTATTGCTAGGGAGAAGAGGCGAATAGACTAAAATGAGAGTCTGAGAAGGGAGAATCTAAAAGAGAAAGGGCAGAAGAGAAACATGACAAGAAGAGGAAAGCAGCTTGGGACCGCATGGCTACGCCAACTGCAGACCTGTCAAGGAAGAAAGGTGCTCTACAAGGAAGTGATTTTATCCCTTTGAACATACCTTATGTGCAAGTCTTGGCCCCCCATCCGATTAGAGGACCACCAGAAAAAAGAGATCAGAGCAAGTTCTGTGCCTACCACAAGGATGTGGGCCATAATTCAGAGGAATGCAAATATCTGATAAGAGATATTGATGCTGCGATTATGGATAAAAACCATGATGAGGTCATAGACCGATCTCAGGATACCGAACACCGAGGTCGAAGAGATTTCAGGAGGAGAACGTACATGCAAGATCGGGACAGTCAAGATGAGCCTCGAAGGAGAAGGGACAGGACCCCAGACGCTGATCGGAAAACGGACAACAGCCCGATAAACACAATCCACACCATTGTAGGTGGACCTAGCGTCAGTTTGGAAGGCTTAAATGGACAGGTCGCAAAATCGGTGATCTACGGCCTTAAGGACCCAGTTTTTATGATAACAATAACGAGGGCTTAGTCATTGAAGTTGTAGTTCACAAGAACCTGGTGAAGCGTATATCTGTTGATACTGGAATTGCTGTTAATATCATGTACCATTCGGCCTTCTAGTCTATGAAGTTAAAGGATTCCGAGCTCACCCTGGTGTCGGTACCTTTGTTCGTTTTTATGGGACCTCCTGTTCATCTTCTAGGAATGATAAAGTTGGCGACGACATTTGGAAGGGAGCCGAGGTGCAAAACATTAATGATAAACTATGTGGTGGTAAAGGCTACCTCAGCATTCAACATCATCATGGGAAGACCAGCATTAATTGAGCTCCGAGCTGTCATCTCACCAACCTACATCAGCCTGATGCTCCCCACTGCAGATGGATCAGTAGAAATAAATGAAGATGACGAAGCAGCTAAGAGCTGCTACATAGCGATGATCAACATGAAAGGAGTCGAGCTGGCACTGATTGAGACAAGCTACAAGCAATATTAATCAGTTTATGTTTTTATCTTGCGATGCATTTTCTTAAAATTCTATTACTTTTGTTGGATGATTTGATTTGACACTTGGCGGCTGCTTGTTTTTCATACAATTTATATTCTCTTTTATGATGCATGATTTGAAAGGTTAGACCAAATAAGGTTAGCGAAGGAAAAATTGTTCTAAGTCCGCGGGACGGACGCACTGAATTCCGCAGGTCGGACTCTGTGTAATTTTCTATATAAGTCCACAAGATGGATACGCTGAGTTCCGCAGGTCGGACTTAGGGTAATTTTCTATATAAGTCCGCAGGACGGACGCGCTGAGTTCCGTATGTCGGACTCAGTGTAATTTTATATTTAAGTCCGCAGGATGGACGTGCTGAGTTCCGTAGGTCGGACTCAGTGTAATTTTCTATATAAGTCCGCATGACGGACGCGCAAAGTTCCACAGGTTGGACTCAGTGTAATTTTGTATATAAGTCCATAGGATGGGTGTGCTGAGTTCCGTAGGTCGGACTCAGTGTAATTTTCTATATAAGTCCGCAGGACAGACGCGCTGAATTCTGCAGGGTGGACTCAGTGTAATTTTGTATATAAGTCCATAGGACGGACGCGTTGAATTCCACAGATTAGACTCACTGTAATTTTTTATATAATTCCGCAAGAAGGACGCGCTGAGTTCCGTAGATCGGACTCAGTGTAATATTTTATCTAAGTCTGCAGGACGGACGCACTGAGTTCTCCAGGTCGGACTCATTATAATTTTATCATGTCCACAGAGCTCGCTCGAAGAAGGAGGAAACAGATACAAAAAGGGGGGATTAAAGTCATTTATAAAACTAGAAGATGTTACAAAATGCGATCAAAAGAAAATACTGAAGCAAGAGCTAATCCGTGCTAAGATACATATCTGCAGGGCTGACCGGCATCCCACAGCTGCTAGTACAGAGATTTGAGATCAACCACGCGAAAGGTATTGGGCGGGCATAATCCATTATCCTCGCAAAGTTGATGGCTTCACGATAGATTATGACCCCCAGTCAACACTCACCTACGGGGTAGATAGCATGAATAAGGATGGTCTCTTCGTCAGTAAGCACCTAAAAATCTACAGTTGGGATGGCACGAGTATTGATGCACCTCTTCCATTCCCGGTGCAATCGGTGTATCCTGGAGGCGACACACTACAAAACAGGATCCGATTAACCTGGAAATAAGCACCGGTATGCATAGGACCTATGAGCAAGATAGGTCACCACATTATTAAGATCCCAAGCCGCCTCATAATGCTTGGCCGGATCGACTTCAGGGAGGTGATGAAAAGCGTATATGGCCGCCGGAGTGAAGACAACAAGGACACCTCGGAGTAAAACCGAGGTGGTGCCCTCAACAGAATCAACCTATGATAAAACAGAATAGAACTCACGCACCAAGGTGAGGTTATACCTCCCCCTAGGTGCTGCAGTAAAGTCACGCCAGGAAACAATGCAAAACATGGAGCCACTTCCTTCAACCTTGTGCATGTTCAAACCTCTCCCCGCCAAGTGATGTTGCATGTTGAAGTACACCGAGAAATTCGTGCTGGCAGTAGCCGACGCCGTAGCAAAAAAAGGGACACACCGAAGGAATGAGAGGGAGAGGAACTAGTAAAGGACATCGACATAATGAAAAAGAAAGTGAATACTCGATAAAAAAAAGATCTGAGTTTGCATGTGCGATGAAGGATAGGGAAAACCACCTCTTATACAAAAAAGAATAGATCCATATGGCCTAGATTGAAAAGATCAAACGGACAGGATTCATAAGGGCATTCCATATTTGAATTCCTAACACCTCATTTATTGCCCCACTGTTACCAAAACCGCAGTCAATGGAATATTAAATGCACGTTCATAAAAAGCAGCACTAGAATCGACGGACATGCTGAGTTCCGCAGGTCAGACTCAGTGTCAATTTTTATCTATGTCCACAGGACAGAAATGCTGAGTTCTATAGGTCGAACTCAGTGTAAATCTTTATCTATGTCCATAGGATGGATGCGCTGAGTTTCACAGGTCGGACTCAGTGTAAATCTTCAATTCTATAAAAAGAAGACCTTAAGTGGGAAACGAATGGCGAGCATGAGTCAAGTATGCCATTCAAAGAATACAAGTTATTGAAAGGCATACTGGGGGGGCTACCCAATGCAGATCAGAATCAAAAGGCATACATACAAGCAAGTACGTAAAAACTTGAAAAATATTTACAAAAAATTATGTTCCATTTACAATGCTTTGTACTTCAAAAAATAAAAAGCATACAAGTTAAGACCCAGTAGTTGAATCCTCCCCTTGCGTCATAGCTATGCCCGACCTAGGCTGGTTGGTAGACCTCCGAAGAGAAACCCGCCGAGCTACAATATCCACCCCATTTCGGAAATCCGCCACACAATTATTATAAACCTCGTCCATACACGACTTATACCGGTTGGTATGATGAAGGTGTATATTGTCCAAGTCGGGAAATTGGGCCAAGGCCTCATTGATGCCAATAGAATAAAACTCACAAGCAGTAGGGGCGATCAATAGGTCCAAGGCTTGTTCAAACTCAAGAGAGGCCTTATACTTGCCTAACACTCGGGCAGGGGTGGCTGCAAGCTCAGCCGATAAGGCATTGTTCTATTCCCTCAGTTTGATGATGATTGCCCCATCTCAGATGTCTCTGCCAAATGTTCCCCGTGCATGGCTTCAAGGGAAGATTTATAAGAAGATCCTAATCTCTTCACCTTAGCTTCCTGAGTTTGGAACCGCTGCTTGAGAGATTCATTCTCCTTAACAGCAGCTTGCAGACTCTAACTGAGCTGCTCATGCTCAGCTAAAACCTCGCTCAAACTCATAGATTCTCTTTTTTAACTTCTATATACATGAGGCTGCAGCAGCCAATATCTTTGTTAGGAACATTTTATTATGTTTTGATTATGGCCATACTAGCTGTTATAGCAAGCCTAAAATACTTGTCTGACTCAACTTATACAACATGTCAGACTCTAAGTAACTAAAGCAGCACGTATATGGCAATACATAGTTGGTAGGACGGCAATACATAGTTGGTAGGACGGCAAAGCAATACATAGTTGGTAGGACGGCAAAGCAAAAATAGATTTCGGCAGAGTAAAGCCAGTCAAGTACCAGCAGAGAAGCAATGAAGACATTATGGTCTGACTTATAACCAAGGAAGTCTGTGATGACCTTGGATAAGTCTAAATTATGTTTTGAGTGATGAAACTTAATGTTTAAATATGGTGTACACTGATCTCACCCAAATCAAGGATCAGTGAAGTACAAGGATCCTCCTTAAACTGAAAGAATGAAGGAAACAGTGAATCGGCAAAGTAAACTGACTTTCGGCTGAGTGAAGAGAAATCAGTGAAGGAAGATCTGAGCGGAAAAGTTAGATGGATCACTTGACCAATCAAAGAACGGCTGAGTAAACCTTACCCGATCAAAGAACGGCTGAGTAAACCTTACTTAGTCAGATTATTGAAATATGAAGAAGATATAGAAGATCAAGCATTAAATGCACAATCAATAGAGGATCAATCAAGGATGGATTTCCTGATAAACGTTTGATGAAAAATCCGATCACTGAAATTAAGAAGAATACAATTAAGGGGGAATCAAGAATAAAATCAAGGATTATTCCCCTCATTAATATAGCCAACGGATGGAAATTCAAATCAAGAATAATCAAGGCTATAAATAGAAGGCACTGATAGAAAAAGAGAAAAAGAGAGTACGCACGATCATAAATCTAAGCAAAAACTCTGTCAAAGTGAAAAGTCTTCTATCTGTGCTAAAAAGAAATATCTAGTGATCAACTCAAATCTGAGAGCTACAAATCAAACATCAAACATCAAGCATTGAGATTGATCAACAAGTTTGTGAATCCAATTCACATCAATCAAGCAACTGAATCAGAGCCATCTGAGAAGGAGTTGTGTTTGTGATAGCTACTACAGGATTTGATCCTAAGGAGCGATGAAAGATCTTGAGTCACCAAGTCACATTGCGATCAAGGAGTGATAGTCTTGTAGATTTTGAAGCTTGTGAAGTCAAGGACAATCGTACTATTGTATCTGTGAAAACGATAGTGAATTCTTCCAATCATCACAGGAGAAGAGTGGATTAAGGGATTACACCACCCCGAACCACTATAAGCCTTGTGTCAATTTACTTTCTGCAAAATTGCTTATATTATATCAAATATTTGTGATTGCTTAAACTACCTTGAAATAACTTAGTAAGAAGGGACTTATCTGCTGGCCAAAAACTTTTAAATATAAGAAAAGTTTTTGAAACTCCACTATAGTCATTCACCCCCTCTCCCCCCTCCGACTATAGTTTTACCCTTCTCTAGGACAAACAATTGGTAGCAGAGCAGTGTCCCTAGTATCGTAACCTGCTCGAGATCCGATTTACAGTAACAAGGAGATCACATATTTTCAAAGTAGTTTTCAATTCTATGATTTCTACTTATATGCATAAATATCTCAAATCTGTACTTATGGATTCCTCAAACTTTATGTCTAAAGTACCAGTTTTCAATGTTAATAATTTTGATGAATATAAAATAAGAATGTTATCTCATCTTGTAGCAACTCATGAGGAGATGCTGGATGTAATTAATGATGGCTCAATCATGATCATGACTGTGATAACCACAGGAGCAGATCAAGGAAAAGAAGTGGATAAACCCAAGAAAGATTGGACCAAGGATGACAAGAGAAGAGCAAATCTAGACTTTTTGCAAAAGATATGATCTTCAAGACCTGACAAACAACATGTTCATGAGAATCAAAGACCAAGCAAGACAAAGAAAGGAGATGTCGGACAAGTGGCACTGATAAATGAAGGATCTGAAGCAGTGAAAGAAATCAAACTATCTGTTGCAAAACAGAAATTTGAGAACTTCAAAATGAAGGCTGGTGAATCCATAGATCAAATGGTCAACAAATTCTCAAGCATCATCAGTGAACTGCAACAGCTTGGGCACACATATCCTCAGAAAGAAGTATGTTTAAAGATATTGAGAGGCTTACCTGAAAGATGGAAGATCATAACATCAGTAATCAGAGGAACAACAAATCTTGCAAACACTGACACCCTGACTCTGATGTCCCAACTAAAAGCTCATGAATACGAATTGAACGGTGAAGATGGTGCTCCGGCAGAGACATAAAGAACCAGTGCACTGATAGCACCACAGCAAAGAAAACTTTGCTGATTGCATCAGTAAAGAGACACTAGAACTCAAAGAATAGGTAGCTTTATTAGTTAAACGTTTTGACAGGTTTAACAAAAAGAAGCCATTCAAAGGAAACTCATCATCAAAAAAGAGGTCAAGCTCAAACAAAGACATAAAAAAAAGAGATGATGAATACAGATGCTTCAACTGCAACAAGAAAGGTCACTTCAAGACTGATTGCCCCGAAGAAAAAATAAAGATAAGGAAAAGAAGAAGTACAAAGCATCTGAAAAGAAGATAGGCAAGAAAGCACTCAAGGTTGAATCCAGCAGTGAAAAGAATGAAGAATCATCTGACAATGATTCAGATAATAGTGATGAAGAAGACAGTTCAGACAATGAGAAAGCATGTCTATGTCTCATGACCAAAGAATTAGATGAAGACGAAGGTGACAGCTCAGATAATGAGAAAGCAAGTCTATGTCTTATGGCGAAAGAGTCTGATGAAACTGAGGTAACATCTAGTTCTTACTCTTCATCAAATGCATCCACATCTAACACTGCACAATCTTCTATTCTCCCATTAGATCCAGAAGCCCTAGTCCAAAATCTCATGACTAAATTTGATGAAATTGAGATGAATCATGAAATTCTGAAAAATGAATGTAAGGATCCAAGAAAAGAAAAGATTGAAGGAACAACTGGACAAATTGAAAGTTTGAACTAGCTACTAAGGAGATATACTCACTTAATCAAAAAGCGTGAGATGACACAACTCATCCATCAAGCTAATGGATCACCAAGGAAATCCACCTAGCAAAAAAACACCACTGCACCACTAAATGCACCATCTTACAAACCCTCAAAAGGTTTGGATCTGATCCGGTCTTGGCTACAATAAATCGGGGATGATTAGAAATAATGGACAACACAATTCTGAATCTAGTACCAATAATGGACCAATGTTCAGAAAAGGACAGACCGTAATTTCAACCACTCATCTTGTACCAATGAAGTCAAAACCGAATGTAGTGAAACAGCAGATTAAACCATCATTCCAGTCAACAAAAAACAAAGTCTACTAAAAGGTAAAGGAAGACTTTATCCTTCAGAGGATGATTGGAATGTTGCACCTCCAAAATACAAGAAGAAATCATACCATGTCATGCATCATGTGTTTAAGAAAAATCAACAAAGATATGTTCCTAGACACATGAAGCAACATAGGTTTCCCACTGCATATTGGAAGGTGAAGAAGGATGCAAATGCACCAAAAAGTAGAGAAAAGTATCATAATACCTTCAGTAGAAATATTAGAAGCTATTCTGCCATGCCTTATACATATGAAGTTGATGATTTCAATTATCCAAAAAGAAGATCATTTGGATATACACTTGGAGTATGAGGCATGACTGATAACAGATATGGACCCAAACAGTGTTGGGTACCTAAACATATTTAATTTGTTTTGTAGGATGTCTGGTATATAGACAGTGGATGTCCAGACACATGACAGGAAACAAGAGATGGCTTACTAATTTCAAAGCTTTTGATGGACCCAAAGTCACATTTGGAGGCAAATAAAACCCTGGCAAGATTAAGGGGGAAGGCACAATGCTCAAGAACAACTTAAAGATTCAAAATGTGGCATATGTTAAGGGACTCAATTTCAATCTACTAAGCATCAGTCAATTCTGTGACAAAGGCTACAATGTACACTTCAACAAGGAAGGATGCAAAGTGATTCACAGCCAAACCAACACAGTAGTTCTTGCAGGAAAAAGGGAAGACAACATATATGTGGTGGATTGGAGAACAGCTAAAACAGAAACATGTTTGTTTGTTAAAAATAAACAATCAACCAGCTGGATTTGGCATAGAAGATTAAAGCATCTAAATTTCAAGACCATCAACATATTATCAAAGACCAAGTTAGTTGAAGGGCTGCCAGAGATCACATTCAAGAAGGAAAATCTCTGTGATGCATGCCAAAAAGGAAAGCATACCAAAAGATCCTTTAAGTCAAAGCCCTACCAATCTACAACAAGAATTCTGCATCTGTTACATATGGACTTGTTTGGACCAGTCACACCAGTAAGTGTAAGTGGAAAGAAATACACTCTAGTAGTGGTATATGACTTCTCCAAATTCACCTGGACCCTATTCATGAACAAGAAGAGAGAGACACTCAAGAAGATGCCAGATCTACTGAGAAGAATTCAAAATGTGAAAGAACTAAAGATTATCAAGATCAGATCAGATAGAGGCACAGAGTTTCTAAATGAAGTGATCAGAACTTATTGTGAAGAAAATGGAGTATTACATCAATTATCTACAACAGGAACTCCACAACAAAATGGTGTAGCAGAAAGAAGAAACAAAACTCTCAAAGAAGCAGTCAAAACAATGATTGCAGAAGCATGCCTACCAAAGAGATTTTGGGCTGAAGCAGGAAACACAGCATGCTATACTCAGAACAGATCAATCATCAACAAACATCATGGAACAACTCCATATGAGATATGGAATGGAAGAAAGCCTAACATCTCACATTTACACATGTTTGGATCTAAATATTTTGTTTTGAACAGGAATCAGTTACACACCTTTGATGAAAAAGCTGATGAAGCAATCTTTATGGGATACTCAGACACCAGCAAAGCATTCAGAGTACTCAACAAAAGAACATTGGTGATTGAAGAATCAATACATGTAGTCTTTGATGAACCAAACACAAATGGTGAAAGTCTTCAAGAACAAGAAGAAGAAGCAGCACAAAGGCAAGTGTATATGAACACAACCGTACCAACCACTATTCTGAATCACAATTTTGGAAATCAAGATGAGCCGTAAGTCATTACAACAGAAGAAGCACCAGAACTTGAAGCTCATACAGAACCTGAAGTTGTAGAAGCAGCAAGTGAAGAACAACTTCATCCTGGCCTAAATTGGCTAAGAGATCATCCTGAAGAACAAGTCATTGGAGACATTCACACAGGAGTTAGAACCAGAAGACAACTGGAGCATATGCTAACATGTTTTCTATCACAAGTGGAACCCAAGACAATAGATGATGCAATCCAAGATGTAGATTGGATTACAGCCATGCAAGAAGAACTAAATGAATTTGAAAGAAATGAGGTCTGGGAACTTGTAGACAGACTAGAAACATCCAATATCATTGGAACAAAATGGGTATTCAGAAACAAGATGGATGAGCAAGGAACAGTTGTCAGAAACAAAGCAAGGCTAGTGGCAAAAGTTTATTCTCAAGCAGAAGGAATAGATTATGATGAAACATTTGCACCAGTGGCAAGACTGGAGGCAATCAGACTCTTTCTAGCCTTTGCTGCACACAAAGACTTCAAAGTCTATCAAATGGATGTCAAAAGTGCATTTCTGAATGGACTTTTGCATGAAGAAGTATATGTGGAACAACCTCCTGGTTTTCAACTCAAAGGAAAAGAAGACAAAGTATACAAGCTCAAGAAAGCTCTTTATGGACTCAAACAGGCACCTAGAGCTTGGTATGAAACACTATCACAATTTCTGATCAAGAATGGATTCAACAAGGGAACTATAGATAAGAATCTGTTCAAATTAGAGGAAGGATCAAGTACATTGCAAGTACAAATTTATGTTTATGACATCATCTTTGGATCAAATGATGAAAAGCTGTGTGAGAAATTTGCAAACCTGATGAAAAGCAAATTTCAGATGAGCATGATGGGAGAATTGAATTACTTTCTTGGTCTTCAAGTAAAACAAATGAAGGATGGTATTTTCATTAGTCAAGCCAAGTATACAAAAGACTTAATACACAAATATGGTATGGACACAAGTGGCACAGCAGATACACCAATGTGTGCTAGAGTCATTTTTGGAAAAGATGAAGCTGGAAAAAATGTTGATCAGAAAATGTATAGAGGAATCATTGGATCCCTACTTTATCTAACTGCAAGAAGACCTGATATAGCATTTGCAGTAGGAGTATGTGCAAGATTTCAAGCTCAACCAAAAGAATCACATCTGCTAGCAGCCAAAAGAATAATCAAATACCTGAAGAACACCATCAATGTTGGAATTTGGTATCCAAAAGATGGAGGATTCAAGTTAATAATATTCAGACACTGACTATGCTGGATGCAAGATAGATAGAAAAATCACTTCTGGAACATGCCAGATGCTAGGCACCAGACTAGTCTCTTGGTTCAGTAAGAAGCAAAACTCCATATCAACATCAACAGCTGAAGCAGAGTATAGAGCAGCAGGCAGTTGTTGCGCACATGTACTATGGATTAGAAAATAGCTAAAGGATTATAGAATGGAGGAGAAGACAATTCCAATCATGTGTGACAACACAAGTGCCATATCCATTACTGAAAATCTAGTGTTGCACTCAAGAACAAAGCATATTGATGTGAGACATCATTTCATCAGAGTTCATGTTGAGAAAGGAGATATTATCTTAAGATACATACCCACTGAAGATCAATTGGCTGATATCTTCACAAAACCCCTCAATCATGAAATATTTAGCATGTTGAGAACTGAGTTAGGAATGATTGAAATAGACTAAGTATCAAAGAGCGGCTAACTGGATTAATCAGCTAAGTGACTTCACCAGCTGATCAACCCTTTGCAATTACAGGAGATGAAGTAGGTATGGCACTGGTACTCAACGAAGTTAACTTAACTGATTGTTAGGAACAGTTGAATAAAGAAGCTCAGTGAAAAATCCACTACACCGGCTAAGTGACCAGCTAAAGCACTCCACCAAAATAAAGTTAACCAAATCAACTTCTATACACGTGGAGAATAAGAAAGTTATAGAGGATTATACTACGAAAAATCACACACGCCTCGATTCCCGGAATCTATCATTACTTACCTCAATCCACTCCCCCACTACACTCGAATATAAGGATTTATATACATAAAATCATGCCATTATGTCATAAAATCCTTCCATATTCAACCACGTTCACACTACCCAAATTATTATATATAAACAACTCTTAGTGGTTTTTCAGAAATCTTTACACTTCATTGCAAGTTATAAACCCTATTTCTCATTGCAAATTCAAAACTTTTTCAAAACCTCCAATCTCTACTCAAACAATGGCATCATCCTCCTCAAACACCCAAGCTGGGTATGAAAATTGATTGCTCATCGGATCGTTCTTTTCAGAAGAAAACGATAATTAAAACTATGCGGAAATGATGAGGAAGCGAAACGCTTGGCAGCTGGATGCAAAAACCTAAGATTATCAACGTTTCTAAATCCTCCAATAACCGAAATCTATTATGAAAGTCTAATCTCCTTCTGGAAAACTGCAAAGTATGTTTCTGGTCTTCTTGCAGAAGAAGGTGATGAATAGGAGGAAGACAAGATTGTTGCATCTATCAACGGCACAGAAGTGGTCGTCACGGCAAAGGTAATTTGTACTCACCTTAAACTTTCAAATTAGGGTCAAGCAAAAGTTACCTTGGTACCACAAAACTTGGATGATTTCTGGACAACAATCGCCAAAACTGCAAATCCAGGATCTAAGAAGGTCAATTGCCTTAGATCTACACTAAAGAAACCATTCAGTGAGTTCAGTGCCCTAAATAGAAAGAGCATTGAAGGAAATCTCGGGGCAAATAATGCCATAACAGAAGCCAGAATACGACTGATGGGAATCATCTACAACAATTTGGAATTCAATTGGGCAGCCTACTTCTTCTTTAGAATCAAAGAGGAAATCCAAGGTGAAGCTAATGCAGCCAAAAAGGGGATAGCAGAATGGAAGAAGAAGAAAGGCCAATTTTGGGTGAAAAAGTCATATGGGATTCAGTTACACTACTTGATGCAATGTCTCCAAGTCCCTGTTGTACAAAACCACAAACTGCATGAATCCAAAGTCATGTTTACCTATGTTAAACATCAGAAGAAAGCAGGAGAAGGGAAGAGAAAGAAACCCACAAAACACACTACTAGCCAAAGAAAGAAACAAAAGGTCCAACGAAATTTGGACAAGATGGAATTTGGAAAGTGAGGCAGAACAACCAGAGGAGGAAAGTGGCAGTGAAGATGAACAACCTCAAAATGAGAAGGCTGCAAAAGTGACAGGAGATTATGATGAAGAAACCCCGGAAAAACCGGCACAAATTTCTGCAAATGATATTGATGATCGCATTGCAGTATATCTTGAATGGAAGGAAGTTGATTCCAGAGATCAGCTTCAAGACTCAGAACACATGCTTGCTGAGGAGGCCTGGTTTTTCAAGTTTCTTGGGATCACAACCCTGGTTGGTGTACTTGATGAATCACCACTCTGGGATATGGTTGATGCAGCTAAAGCCAAGATAGTTCTGCCCTCTGAAAAGACGGTGATAAATCAACTGATGGAAGCAATACCGATGATGATGATGATGGTGATGATCACAATGATGATAATGCTGCTGATAACAATGGTGATGGACATAATTTAAAGGATACAACTGATGGCCAAGGCAAAGAGACTGAACAAATAGCTGATGCAATTGATGACAATACTCTCTTAAGCTCTTTTCTACATCCATATGCATCAAACAAGTCAACAACACCAGCTAAGACAACACCTCAACCGTTTTTTGCTGAAACTCCGGCTGACCTCACAAACGTAGTGGACACTGGCTCAGCTGCTGCCACTCCAGTCAAGGAAATCCTTAGCACAGAGCAAGGGGAATAGCAGCCCAAACCACACCAGCACACACATCCACCCAAATACTTGTAGATTTGGAAATCGATGCAGATGTTACTCAACATCAAGATAGAGGACATCAAACAGAACCAGAACCAGCTGACATCCGACACAGACTATCTCAGCTGGCCACTGGCATCTCCAACGAAACTTTTGAAAAACCAGCAGATCTGTTGGTTGAAGAATTGGAGCAGCAAGCCATGTATCTCAGATCCATGACTTCAGCATTTAATGATAAAAGTTACTCCATTGAGCAAAAGTTCCAGGCCATTGCAGAGTACATTGATGCGCAGAATATTGTTGTCCAACAACAAGGAAATCTTATAAGACAGCTCAACATCAATATTGCTAACAACCTTGCAGGTCTCAGACAACACATTTCCCAAGAAAATGATTCAATGGCATTGGCATTCGGCACCAGATTTTGCAGTGTCACTGAGAAACTGACTGATCATGACAACAGATTCACATCCATTGAGTCAAAATTGAACTCTCTGATTGGAACAGCAGAGGCTACAAACAACATTTTACTCCAGCAGAGGGATGATGCTGCCAAAAAAAGGGAAACAAACAAGCCTGAATGATCAACGATAAGACCCCCAAATTTTACAGAGGAACAGCTGAGAGAAAGGGACAGAGAAATAAGAATCAGAAATGAAGCAGAAGAGCAGCAAAGGAGGGCTAGAGAAGAAAGAGAAAAGGCCTCAAATGAACCCTATATAGGATTTCCCTATCCTATTCAAAGAAGGGATGATGATAGAGACAGATCAGGTGGACAGCAAAGACCTGGATCAAATCAACAAATGAGGTCAGCAAAAGATCACAGAACTAGCACTAGCAGAGAGAAAAGAAGCTTCCCAACTCACAAAACAGGCAAGAGTATGAGGCTGAAATTCTAGATCATGTGAGAGAATTTTTCAGAGTCCATGAAGGACTATATCCAAATCAAACACAAGATGAAGCATGGGCAGACTGGCTAAGCTACCAGGATGAACAGAGAAGAGTTGACATGGCCAAAATATACAATGACATTAAAAGACAACATGCCTCTCTCCAGCAAAGTGGTGGAACCAGCAGATCAATTTCAGTCATACCACTTTCTGCAAAAGGACCAGAAGACTTGCCAACTGACCAACAAGAAGACTTCAATTATATGGCAAAGTTCTTCGGCCCTATGGGGAGAATGAATAAACAAGACCAATGGGGTCTGTACAAAAATCTCAAGTTTGCTGACTCACACATTGCAAAAGCCAGGGACAGACTTGAGAAGTACTTTGGGGAGCCCAGGGCAAATGAAACCATGCCTGACTTCAACAGACTTTTTTCTAAAAGAGTTTTTCAAGGAGTCTCAGAATACACTACTATGGCATACTGGAAGTGGAAGTTTCCTGAGATCAATTGGAAAAATGTGGAAGAAGTCCAAATCATAAAGTTCGAAAGGTACAAGACTGAATTGAGCAAAATGTAGTTGTAACACTTGAATGATTTTGAACTGGCTGCCCTCAAATGGATGAATAAATTTTTTGAAGCTTTTACTCTGTCAATTATTATGAAAAATTTGTTACACTTATGTTCAGGCTTATAAGGGTTTTGGCATCATCAAAAAGGGGGAAATTGTTAGGAACATTTTATTATGTTTTGATGATGGCCATACTAGCTGTTATAGCAAGCCTGAAATAAGTTAGAACACTCTGTATAGTCTTTACTTAGAGTCTCACATGTTGTATAAGTTGAGTCAGACAAGTATTGTACTAGTTGGTAGGATGGCAAAGCAAAAACAGATTTTCGGCAGAGTAAAGCCAGTCAAGTACCAGCAGAGAAGCAATAAAGACATTATGGTCTGACTTATAACCAAGGAAGTCTGTGATGACCTTGCATAAGTCTAAATTATGTTTTGAGTGATGAAACTTAATGTTTAAATATGGTGTACACTGATCTCACCCAAATCAAGGATCAGTGAAGTACAATGATCCTCCTTAAACTGAAAGAATAAAGGAAACAGTGAATCGGCAAAGTAAACTGACTTTTGGCCGAGTGAAGAGAAAGCAGTGAAGGAAGATCTAAGCGGCAAATTCAGATGGATCACTTGACCGATCAAAGAACGGCTGAGTAAACCTTACCCGATCAAAGAACGGCTGAGTAAACCTTACTTAGTCAGATTATTGAAATATGAAGAAGATACAGAAGATCAAGCATTAAATGCACAATCAATAGAGGATCAATCAAGGACGGATTTCCGATAAACGCTTGAAGAAAAATCCACCACCAAATCAAGAGAATACAATTAAGGGGAATCAAGAATAAAATCAAGGATTATTCCCTCATTAATATAGCCAACGGACGGAAATTCAAATCAAGAATAATCAAGGCTATAAATAGAAGGCACTGACAGAAAAAGAGAAAAAGAGAGCACGCACGATCATAAATCTGAGCAAAAACTCTGTCAAAGTGAAAAGTCTTCTATCTGTGCTAAAAAGAAATATCTAGTGATCAACTCAAATTTGAGAGCTATAAATCAAACATCAAACATCAAGCATTGAGATTGATCAACAAGTTTGTGAATCCAATTCACATCAATCAAGCAACTAAATCAGAGCCATCTGAGAAGGAGTTGTGTTTGTGATAGCTGCTAAAGGATTTGATCCTAAGGAGCAGTGAAAGAGACTGAGTCACTGAAGTTGTTGCAGTCAAGGGGTGATAGTCTTGTAGATTGTGAAGCTTGTGAAGTCAAGGACAATCATACTATTGTATCTGTGAAAACGATAGTGAATTCCTCCAATCATCATAGGAGAAGAGTGGATTAAGGGATTACACCACCTTGAACCACTATAAGCCTTGTGTCAATTTACTTTCTGCAATTTACCTTACTGCATTCATTTAATTGCTTATATTATATCATATATTTGTGATTTCTTAAACTAACTTGAAATAACTTAGTAAGAAGGGACTTATCCACTGCCCAAAAGCTTTTAAATATAAGAAAAGTTTTTGAAACTCCACTATAGTCATTCACCCCCCCCCCCCCTTCTGACTATAGTTTTACCCTTCTCTGGAACCAAATATTTTGAAGGTATCCTCTCCAATACGAGACCCCTGAGACAGGTACAATTTAAACTTTAGAAGATATAAACCCTAATGATAAATCTTAGAAGAGTGCCAAGAACACTTATTTAATTCGATTATGTTGATACCCTCATTGGCCAACTGCTTGTTGGTCATTTCCAATAAAGGATCAGGTTCTGGGTCATCCTCATCCTCGACATCATTACCGTCATTGACTTTCTCATCCAGGTCAGTCATCCTAGGAGGCTGACCCAAAGAAGCCTCAGTTCTGCTCCTCTTCCTTTGCCGATCACCGGCCTCAGAACGGCTCATCCTGATAAGAAGTGTACCTTCGTCCTCTTCTTCAATATATTCATTCAGGATGTCAATGGTAGGAGTTGTGATATCCACCCTCGGAGCAGAAAAAATGGGAATATTCTCCCTCTAATGACTCAGCTGAGACGTAGTCATGAAAACATTGAGAGGTATATCGTTAATGATTGTACTCGTAGGTTGAGAGAGATGGTGCGAGTCAAAATGCATTCTTTCGATAGACGTGCTTGCTCTGACCAGATCCCCTCCCACAACGCTTGGCGGATACAGTTGGGTGATCACTATGAAAAGGAACAGGGATAGATGTCTGACCATGGAAATCAGAAGAAACAATGAAAAGATAAAGGCAATGATAAGATTCCTACAAGAAGCATGCTCCACAGCATTTAAAGGCTCAAAAGGTTCTAGCCCAACATCATACAGTCGAGCTGCATCGATAAACTCTAAAGATTACTCTTTATCAGGAATTAAAAAGTTGCCACTGAGAATGGTATGCACATTGGAAGAATCCACCAAGTCGGGTGCGACATCCCTGTCCAGAGTAGTCGTTACCCACCGGCTTAATTCGGCCCGATTCCCACACCTGACAATGAAGAATCGTGTTTTCCAGTTATTAGCTGGTGAGGTACCATCGACAATATAAGCTTGAACGCCGGGACGGCGTGGGAAGGCGTACCACCAACTCGTCCATGGATTCTTCTGAATATGATGACAACTTCAGAATAGAGGAACCGTGAAGCAAACATTTACTATCCTACAGAGGATGGCGAACCCAATGATACTCCAGACACCGTTAGGAGTTATTTGTGCAGCACCAATCTTTTAGTATCTTAACACATCCAGAAATGTAGGGTACCCATAATCCACCCTTCAATTGGCCCCCGTGGATAGCGCTGAATCCTTCTGGAGGATGACAGGCATACGGCCGAGGTTCTATCGGAAGCATGGGAGTATAGATCCCTCGGTTTATGTCATACTCCTGGCATATGTAGTCCAGGCTACGCTCAGCAAGAACGGAGGCTCTCCCAAAGCTACCCATAAGGCGTCGAGTACCATCTTGGATCTGTACACGGGTTTCCGGGTCAAACATCTCAGAGTAATGATGAGAGAAAGCACCGGCTAAATTGGTTGGAGCACTCTCTACCTCTGGATCATTCTCCATTTCCATGGATTTTTCCACAGAGGCACTTGTGGGAGTTGAAGCTCTATCTCTCATCGTTGAAAGAAAATAAATAAAAAGCGATATTAAAACAGAGAAGAAGATAATAGAGACATACACTCAAAACCGTCAAGGTGAAATTAATGCTCTACGCCTGTCAAAACATGTGCTGATGGTTGATATGACTGGGGGTTCAGCCTATTCTTAAAACCTGCCCCCGATAGTGGGCGGGAAATGCCTCATTTTTCAAAAAACATTAAGGCTGAAGTTATGACGTGACTATGCCACCTGGCATAGTTGACTACATCCACCCTGTTAAAGCAGCGACCGTGCTCCGGTAGGACCGAGCCAAACAAGGCTAGTGTGATGGGATACCTAACTTAGATCCGACCTGACCTCAAGAGATCAGCTGGATCTAGGGGGCTTATTGTTGAAACAGTGTCCTAAACCCAATCAGGATGAACCAGATCCGACCGGTCGGATCATTTCTACTTTTTCTTTATGTTTATACATATATCAAATGGATTTCTGTTATTATATATTTGTTCGTTGAGCGGACCATTTACGATATTTTTATCATAACGTCCCTAGTGTCAAACTGTGAAAGAGAAATCATAATAGCGATTATGGTTGCTGAGATCTCGACTCACTTTAAAAGGTTTGATACTTAAATGTCTTTAGTCATATGCACTGTTAAACAGGACATTAATAGTACGATTAGACTAGCACATATTGGATTTCTTCTTTCTTTTGAAGATAGGGATAGATCTCGTCTATCGAAGTGTAGAGACACTTGGACTGTACGTGGTCGTGTATTAGAGAATACGTACGTTAGACTGACCTACTTACTTTATAGAATGTCGCACTATGTGGCGGTTGTGTAAAAAACCTGAGACCGGAGTCTTCATGACATCACGGTGTGGATTGTCATACTTTGACACTATTGAGGTTTCCCTTAGCGATAGGGCGATAATGTGGTAGTGATGCATCCTATGATTAAGAGTAAATATCCGAACGGGCCTTCGTACGTATAAGGAATGTCTTATTCTCGAAAGTCTTTGCAAAGAGGAAGTAATATTTTTACTTCGAGAGAGTATGATATCTAGATTATAAGATACGGTCGTTGATGTTTGACACTCGACGTACGACCGTATGGATATTGTAACAACGATAAGATTCTATTTACACGGTAACCGTTTGACATGAAAGGTAGTAGTCAATGCATTTGACTCTTTCGATGATTGAGGGTCGTGGACGTGTTGCTAGACGTTATTCATGATCGTTAGGTATGAAGGACATTTTCGTATTTGCACTTTGTGCCTACAACCAACATATTCGGAAGCCTATCGGGTCACACATATAAGAACATCTAGCCAGATTAAAATGCGGTTATAGTGATAACCAAATAAGGGAAGTTTTATCCCGACTATAAAGTGTTATAGTGATAAATTATGGTGGTATTTAATTATTATGAATAATCAAATACAAGATAGTATTATATTTATCAATTAAATATACATATAATGTATATGTCTATCGAAATATCTGTGTATATTGATACACATGTATTTTGTAAATTAATTAATCATAGCATTATATTAATTAAGAATATTCCGGATGCCAAAATATTGGCATATAAGGCGCAGGGTAGGTGTATAAGATACACTTGAATTGTGTAATTTAATTATTAGTATCTATATCTATATATATATATATATATATATACTAGCCACGTATCCGTGCACATGTACAGAAAAGACAAAATGTTTAAAAGAAAACCTAAAAATATGAAAACTCCTTCGAAAAAAACCCTGCATCATCCACGGGGTAGTTTATTTATGTACATAAGAATTTTAAATAGGATACTATAAAAAATAAGCATAAAAAAACAAATTAATTTTAAATGAGTATCATTGAAATGCTCTAACACTAACTGATCAATGTTAGGATACTCATGAGGTGAATCATTTAGTACATTATTGACTTATTCCTGGATAGTAGTAGGGATTATTTCTGGAATGCCACCCATTCTGTGGTGTAAATGTGGAAATACTACTTCAGTGCAATTTTCATGATTTTGGTTCGCGATTTTCACCCATTTTTTTCATGAATGTGCACGATCTTAAGGTACACAAAACCCCTATTGGGGTTCCCCTACCCAACATTTGCCTTGTCTCAATAGTGATATTTTGACAAAGGTCCCGGTAAAACACCTGATCTTCATTATCTAATCTTTATAATCAAAGTAGTCTCATCTTCAGCTGGAAACTGGATGAAAAAAATAGTCTCATCATAATGCGACATGAACAATTTCTCGTCACTTGAATTAGTATACCATCGTCTTCCTCCGATTTTCGATTCCCTCACAGTGCTCCTCGTGATATGATTGTTTGATGTTTTTTTTTTATATCACTAAATGAAATTTACAACAACATATCACCTCTCATCTTCACAAGATACATGAAGACAAACATGTACATTTGAAAAAAATGTCCGTATACACTAATCATCACCGAAACTTACAACAACATATCACCGCTCTTGTTTTTTTTTCCTTTATATTTTTCTAATCTACTTTTGAACTGCAATTGTAATTTAACATCCTCTCTTGCCATCAACATTTTTCCAACATTACATCCACCAAGGCCACAATGGTCAATTTCACCAACCATCAAACTTTACAAAAAGCGAGATACATTTACCATGTTACTCCCATTTGACAACTGTAAATATTTTTAGTATCGTCTTCACAGTTAAGATGTTAAGCGACCAATTAACTATCAAATTCTTATAAACTTTATAAGGAATTTCTTAGAAACTTTATAAGGAATTTATAATAGCCAGTAGAACACTGCATGACCAAAAACACATTTTCCGATTATACCTAACTTCGGATCAACGGTGCCACAGCAAGGGGTCCAATTATTGTGAGGGAAAGGAAGTTTTTTCAGCAAAATAATCCTGACAAAGGAAACTTAAAGTGTATAAATTTAGTGACAATGGATGATCTCAGCATGAAGGAAAAAGGAATAAAGCAGAGTCATTCCCAACTTCCATATGAACAAAAATGCGTGTTTGCATCTACATAAAAAAAATTACATTAGAATGTACATTAGACACTTATAAGAGTGAATAATTAACATGTATAGGCATATAGAAAAAAGAAAGGTTTCAGCAGACCAATTGGAATAAGAAAATTGGAAGGGAGTAAACAACGGCTCCAATAAGTTCACTAACCAATACCCTGAAGCTGAAATTCTCACAGAAAGCTTTGCCATCACATCACTGCATTCAAAAACCTAGATTAACTCCTCCTTTGAGCGATATGACCTTCTGAAAAGCTTTTCTTTTATTTAAAATAATCATAACCCTCAACCCTTAGATTACGTATTAAATATGACGATGCTGGATTTTGTCATGTATAATTTCGGGTCAATTTAATCTAGGGATGATTGAATCAAGGATGATTTTGGGGGTGATTTTAGACTGAGCCTGAGAGGCTCTCTCAGGTTGCCTACGTATCCTGTTGTGTTCCAGGAATCAAGTCTCACGTAGTTCTTGGAAGTGTATATTTATAGGGAGTTCACTACCCTAACCCTAAACCATGCCGGTTTGGGTAAAATACGGTATTAGCCCTTTGGGCTTTTACCAGCTTATATGGGCTTTGCCCACTGCCCAAGTTATCCTGTGGATAATGGGCCTCTTCAGCTGGTCTGAACTCTGTCCTCGAAGCCGACTTAATCGACTTGCGTTAGTCGAGCTCGGGACCCTTATCCTACACTGCTTAGAGTCGATAGTCGTATTCCCGAGTCGGGGAACCGACCTACATGCCTTAACGCTTGTTCGTATTGTGGGGACCAACTGTGAGGCCCATCGTCTCAGTTCTCTGATCATGTCGGTTGTCGTTGTCTCAACTTGTGACTCGACCCTTGGGCTATCACTTATTCTCGTTTCAGGAGGACTATCTCGTGACACCACGTGAAGGTGCGATATTCGGTATCGTCATAAGCCCCCCAGATCTATCTGAGCTCTAGAGGTCAGGTCTGGTATGTCAAAGGTGTATCTCGGCCACTATTATCCAATGCTCTGAATTTAAATCTGCCCTACGGACTTACTTCCCGTGGAGTCCGACATGCGGTCTTTCCCTGTCTGCTTTGCAGACTTTTTTGCCTTAGCATTATCTGTCCCTTGGACTTATAATGTGCGGCTAAGTTGACATCAACTTCGATGCCGTAGCTGTCGAAGGAATGATGAGATGTCCAACTTGGGACTGTCTCGGTTGAGGTCGACTTCTCTGAAGAATTTGACTTGCCCTAACTTTGGAGAACGGCATGCGGATCTTGAATGTCAGTCTAACAGTCTTGAGACTTTGCCTTAGCGCCAAAGATGATGCTTCTTCTTAGGCTTTGCCCTTTTTAACCAAACGTTGTCGTTGGCTTCCATCTGTATAAACATTTAGCCGGTCATTTGGACTTGGCTTATTTTTTCCTTGAAAAATTGTCACATTTTTCCTTCTTTTCTTTTGTCTTTGATATAGACTATCTTGCTTTATTGCGGCCTTTGGCCTTATTTGCACATCAGCTTCTCTCATGTCGATGCATATATGTCGATATCTGCTCCCCAAGTATCATGAGAACCTTAGGTTTGGATTACATTTGTATTTTATTGGGCACGTTGTCCGACCTGCGGACTCTCCCTGCATGCAGTGCAGACCTTTTTACTTTAGCAACCTTTGTCTCTTAGACTCGTTTTGCCTTGACGATGTCGATTGTCTGTGATCTGCTGATCTGCCGGAACCGATGTCGCTGCTGAATCTGATGATCTGCCGCCACCGACTGAGAATTCCGACAAACCTGACTGATATTATGTAATTTGAACTTAAATTTGTTCTGATTTTGAAACTTCTGAATTCGCATCTTTGCAATGCTATGACTATTTGGCCAGTCTTCATGACTAGGCTTTTTTGTTATAAATGCTGAAATTTTTACAAGTATTTTATGTCAAACACTTTTGTTGCATGTCGATTCCCATTTCTTTGCTCGCTTTTTCTTTGCTCACTTTTTCACGAGTATTCAATGTCGACTCGTTGTTGCCCCCGAAGTATAATGCAGATTCATCATCTTCGTTATACTTTCAGTAGTTCCGTTTGTCGATCGTATGTAACTTGTCTCCCATGCAGCATTTTTTGGACTTTTCTTTGTTTGTTAGAAGAGATGCCCTTGGCTGTCTCCTTTCGTTTGTCGAAATTGATGTCATTTCGGCTGTCGATAGATATTTCCGGCTACGATGTCCTAGTAATTGCTGTCTAAAAAGACTGGTAATACGTAAATGTCGCTCCGGATCTCGGTGTCGTGGTGTTTCTTTGTCGTTCATGACTCATGACACATGACTGCCGAGAGATTTGGACATGATCCGAACTCGATGCTTTAGCTTTTTGGTTCCATGGAACTTTTAGCTTCACTGGCTGTCGCTCGAAATGATCATGTTGCCCGACTTCGATATCCTAGTAAATCCTCTCCCTTAGGAGTCAGATTACGTCGATGTCGATTCGGACTTCGATGCCATTGCATTTTTGTCCTATTAGGACTTATAAACGTGGGCTGTCGACACTGAAGGCATCCGGCTTGCAGGTCCTCGTAGATCGTTGAGTAGATCCTTTGTGGAGTGGATTCTCGAGATACGCAAGATACTAGTCAAAAAGTCACAATAACCATGGGGGTAGTTCCCGAAGTAAGAAGGCTCGTCCCTCCATGCTCGGCTAGGAGAGTTCCAAAATAAGATAGCTCGACCCTCCGTGGGGAGAGTTCCCAAAGCAAGAAGGCTCGACCAGCCACGCTCGGCTAGGAGAGTTCCAAATATGATGTCTAGCTTTATTTTGCTTCAATTTTTGCAGTATTCTGCTTTTCTTCTTTTAATTATTCATCTTTTATATCTCGATGTCTTTTAGCTCTTCGCTTGTCGTGCCTCTGGCTCTGTCTGCTGCTTATCGATGTCGTGTTACCCCCCAAGTGTATTATGAACCTCTGGTTCTTATTGCACTTGAGATCGACTGTGATCGACTTGCTTGCCTTAACCTTTTTGGCTCATAGGCTTATTTGGTCTTAGGCTGAGCGTTTTAATCCGACTATGCGAACTGTCCCTGGTCTTGACCTTCTTTGCCACTTAGGCTCGTTCGGCTATCGACTGGGGCAGGTGGCCCGACTATGCGAACCGTCCTTTGTCCAGGCCTTTTTTTGCCTACTAGGCTCATTCGGCTTTTGACTGGGACAGTGGCCCGACTATCTGAATCGCCCTTTGTCCAGCCTTTTTGCCTCTTAGGCTCATTCGGCTTTCGATCGGGACATTTGGCCCGACCATGCGAACCGCCCTTTGCTTTAGCCTCGTTCGCCTCTTGGGCTCGTTCGGCTTTTAGCTTGGACATTTGGCCCGACCGCGAACCGCCTCTATGTCTTTGCATTTGTTGCCCATTAAGCTAACTTTGCTTTTGGCGGATTGAGGGTCCGACCTGCGGATCCTCATGAACCGTTGAGTAGATCCTTTGTGGTGTGGACCTCGAGATATGCAAAATTCAAGAATCGGTGGGTGTCGGGTCGAAGAGACACGTGCACGGTACAATAATCTCTGGTGATTGGGTGTCAAAAGACTCCCGCTCGATCTTCTACCCCGCCCGACATCCGACCTACTACGAGAGCAAATCAATGCCGTTTGTGTTTGATGAATATTTGCCTAGGGTGTAGTCCTTTGACTTAATTCCTTATGCCCCTCCAAGTGTAGTATGAGTGCATGACTCATGGTACACTTGAATATGAGTCGACCTAGCGTTATCTACCGCCTCATGGGCTTGACTTGGCTATTGGGTCGGAGCTCGATTCGAGGGTCGTGCCTCGTCCAGGCTTATGAATCGGTCGAATTAAATAACTCCTTATTCGACCGCCGCGCTTCGTGGTGCTTATGAACTCGGTCAAATAAGGTATCCATCGTGGGATCTTCCAACCGCCTCGCATTGTGGCTTATTGGTCGGTTGGGAGTGATATAAGCACCGCCATTGACTTGGCTTTATTCACTATTTTATTTTAAATCCATCATATCGAGGATTCGTTGTTGTGGTTGACTTTTGCCTCTTTTATCTTTCAATCACATGGACTTATAAGTAAGACATAATCTGAAAAGAAAACCACTCCAATAAAATGCATCAAAACCAATTGTCATATCGACTTATTACAAAGCATAAGAATGTGACAACAGAAATTAATCGAGATAGAGCTTATCTTATTTGGCGTAGTCTGTTGGTACCATGCTTAGATGGCAAGCGGACTTACATAAGATTGCCTTCGAACTCCGAATATGATGCCGAGCCGAGCTCGGTCTTATTAAAGATTTGCTTGAGAGAGCTCCAAATATGATGCCGAGCCGAGCTCGGTCTTATATAATATGATGCCGAGCCGAGCTCGGTCTTATTAAAGATTTGCTCGAGAGAGCTCCAAATGTGATGCCGAGTCGAGCTCGGTCTCCGCTCGACCCGCTCAGTTCGGTAGGTTGAGTTCAAAAATAAGATAGCTCGACCCGCCAGTTCGGTAGGGTGAGTTCCAAAATAATATAGCTCGACCCTCCAGTTCGGTAGGGTGAGATCCAAAATAATATAGCTCGACCCTCCAGTTCGGTAGGGTGAGTTCCAAAATAAGATAGCTCGATCCGCCAGTTCGGTAGGGTGAGTCCCAAAATAATATAGCTCGACCCTCCAGTTCGGTAGGGTGAGTTCCAAAATAATATAGCTCGACCCTCCAGTTCGGTAGGGTGAGTTCCAAAATAAGATAGCTCGACCCGCCGCCGGTAGGGTGAGTTCCAAAATAATATAGCTCGACCCTCCAGCCTCGGTAGGGTGAGTTCCAAAATAATATAGCTCGATCCTCCAGTTCGGTAGGGTGAGATCCAAAATAAGATAGCTCGACCCGCCAGTTCGGTAGGGTGAGTCCAAAAATAATATAGCTCGACCCTCCAGTTCGGTAGGGTGAGTTCCAAAATAATATAGCTCGAGCCTCCAGTTTGGTAGGGTGAGTTCCAAAATAAGATAGCTCGACCCGCCAGTTCGGTAGGGTGAGTTCCGAAAGAAGATGGCTCATCCCGCCACGCTCGGCTAGGAGAGAGCCAAAATATGATGCCGAGTCGATCTCAGACTGAGGGCAAGACAAGTCCGTAGAGCTTGAATGCCGGTGCTCGATATCTCGAGTCTTTGTGGTGCAATGTAATTGTGATAAAAAACATTACACATAATAAAGGCTTACAAAGTGTATAAGAATTTCAAATAACGATTGTAAGAACCTCGAGAGCTAAAGAGCTCGGCTCAATCCTTGAGTTCGAGAACTCGCCGTGGATATCTAGATACGGTAGATAATTCGTTGCTTTCTGGGCACCACAAAGAGTGTCTTTCCGGTGGCAATCAGACCTCAAACGGATTCCGATCGGGCACGAAATTTGGAGGGATCGTTCTTCCCCACTATTCTTCGATGTGACCGTGGAATTGTTCTTTCGACGGCTCAATCTCTGGAATAAGCCGCCGAATTGGCAACCGTCGCCCGTAATCCTCGCCGCATTTTTTGTGCCTGCAATAACTTCTTTGCCACGATCGAAAATCAAACGCACTCCGATCGGCCTAAATTTCGAGGAGTTGTTCGGTCCTGATAATTCTCGAATCGACCGGTGGAATCTTGTTCGACGGTTCAATTGTCGGGAATATTCAGCCGACTTGGAACCTGGCAGATTAGGGTTTTCGCTTTTTGTGCGTGAATCGCAACTTTTGGGGATGATCTCGATTCAAAACCTACTCCGCTCGGCATGCAATTTTATAGATTGTTCTTCTCTCTGATTATTTAATATGACCGGAGGAATTTTCATTCCAACGGTTGAATTGTCGTAACAGCCGCAGACTGAAATCTGCCGATTAGGGTTCTCGCTGCGTTTTAATACAAAGAAGAACGATCGGGTATCTAAACGGACTCCGATAGGCATGAAATTTGGAGGGTTTGTTCGCCCCTCCTTCTTCAATCGACCGTGGAATTCTTGTTCCAACGGTTGAAACTCCGCAATAAGCTCGGATCTCGATCAAGCTTCGTAGATGTTTTACGCCATTAACTTGACCACCATCACTCCTTGATCCATCACCGATAGAAGGCCCTCCTTCTAGCGCCAATGACGATCTTTGGATTTTGTCATGTATAATTTCGGGTCAATTTAATTTAGGGATGATTGAATCAAGGATGATTTTGGGGATGATTTTAGACTGAGCCTGAGAGTCTCTCTCATGTTGCCTACGTATCATATTGTGTTCCAGTAATCAAGTCTCACGTAGTTCCTGGAAGTGTATATTTATAGGGAGTTCACTACCCTAACCCTAAACCATGCCGGTTTGGGTAAAATACGGTATTAGCCATTTGGGCTTTTACCAGCTTATATGGACTTTGCCCACTGCCCAAGTTATCCTGTGGATAATGGGCCTCTTCAGCTGGTGCGGACTCTGTCCTCGAGGCCGACTTAATCGACTTGCGTTAGTCGAGCTCGGGACCCTTATCCTACACTGCTTAGAGTCGATCGTCGTATTCCCGAGTCGGGGAACCGACCTACATGCCTTAACGCTTGTTCGTATTGCGGGGACCAACTGTGAGGCCCATCGTCTCGGTTCTCTGATCATGTCGATTGTCGATGTCTCAACTCGTGACTCGACCCTTGGGCTATCACTTATTCTCGTTTCAGGAGGACTATCTCGTGACGCCACGTGAAGGTGCGATATTCGGTATCGTCAAAATATTTATATACAAACACTTCACATGAGGATATTAACCTATAGAAATGAAAGAAAAAAGTGAAGGCTTGAATAATATAAAAAGAAAAGGACTTGGAAATAGTAAGAGGAAAAAATTATTAGTTTACTGTAACATATCCACATTCGATCACCTCGGCCTTGGACATAACAACCACCATATGCCATGTCCTCGGCACCTCCATCTTCCTGCCATCCACCAGCATTTATATGCACGGCGGCTGGAAACTTCGGACGGAAACCTAAACTGAAATAGAATTAATAGAGTAGGGAAAAAAAAATCCTTCAGCGTCACGATTACCTAATATAGGGCCATAACAAAAACGCATAAAAAAATCTCATCATAAATAGAAATGCAAAGCAAACACAAATCATATCAATAATGAAAGATAAATAGAAATGGAAAGCAAACACAAATCATATCAATAAAAAAAAAGATGCAGATAATGATATTATTTTCAAAAATATAGCCGAAAAACTAAATGCCCAAAAACTGACTTCCGGTGGAAAATCGAAGCTGAGATAGGGCATTTGGAATTGTGAGAAAGAGATGTACTTGAACGGTGACTATGAAAGTTCATGTTGGAATAATTCTTCGTCCGTAAGGCATCGTTGAAATCACAACGAAACTCCCATTGTTAACTTGAATCGATAGCTATTTCTAAAAGTTTTTGAGCAATTCTGATTATTCTTTAGATGGTTAATTTGTACGGAACGTGATTGTGTGGGATATCTCACGTTCTGATAAACTTTGAAATTCAAATGGATATTCATGATTTTATTTTTTTTTGGATATTTATGATTTTTTTTTTGAAGGGTATGATTTTTTTATCAGGGTTGTTTAATTCAGATAAGGTCTGTTTTATGAATTATGATTATGCTTGATGGTGCAGCTGGCGGTGAGAGTTTGAAGGGTTGAGGAGTTGTCTAACATGTTGGGTTGGAGCGGGTAATTACCGGATACGGGTCAATATTGCGGGTAATCAATTTTATTTTTGCTTTCAAATATATATATAGTATAGATATCTATATCTATACTATTATATAAAAGGGAAGGGATTTAAAATTGATTTGACCCAAACCCGGAAAATACCCGACCCAAATCCGGTTGTAAAAAAAGAAAACACACTAAAATATTACGTATTAATTAATTAATAGCATTTCAATTTAGGCAAAATATTTGGTATTAAAAGTAGCATTTAAGCCGGTAATAGCATTTATGTCTGCTGACTCATTCTGTAAAAAAAAATTTGAAAACTGAAAATAAAAAAGGTACGGATGTGAACATAATAATAAAAGGTACATAAAAAAACATTAAGAAAGGTTATCTATACTATTATATAAAAGGGAAGGGATTTAAAATTGATTTGACCCAAACCCAGAAAATACCCGACCCAAATCCGGTTGTAAAAAAAGAAAACACACTAAAATATTACGTATTAATTAATTAATAGCATTTCAATTTAGGCAAAATATTTGGTATTAAAAGTAGCATTTAAGCCGGTAATAGCATTTATGTCGGCTGACTCATTCTGTAAAAAAAAATTTAAAACTGAAAATAAAAAAGGTACGGATGTGAACATAATAATAAAAGGTACATAAAAAAAACATTAAGAAAGGTTATGGGTATAAGAATTATAATTTAAAAAAGATAACATATTCTGGGTAATAAAGTGTGAACATATTTAATGATTAAATTTCTAACATTAAAAAAGAAAAAGATTAATCATTAATTATGTACATAAAAAAACATTAAAAAAAGGTTATGGGTATAAGAATTATAATTTAAAAAAGATAACATATTCTGGGTAATAAAGTGTGAACATATTTAATGATTAAATTTCTAACATTAAAAAAAGACAAAGATTAATCATTAATTATGTTTTCTTATATAAAACGTACATACAAAAAAAAGAATAACATTAAAAAAGAAAAAGATTAATCATTAATTATGTTTTTTTAAATAAAAACAATCATTAATTATGTTCACATCCGTAGCATGCTCTTTTTTTTTCTTTATAATTTTTATTTATTAGAATATATATATTTAAACCAATATGACATTAGTCATGCCGCACATGTTTTTTTGAATTTAGCATTTAAGACATCTTCTCCTAATAATTCCCTTGATTTATGCTCACTAAATAATTTCAAATTTTTGAATTTCAATTTAGTTCACACCTGTTAATTTAAATTTTCACAGTCAAACTCAAGGATATTGACGATGCAGAAATCGTCACGATGGCGTAGCTGCGTTGATGGTGTGGATATCTGGCTTATTAGTGAGTAGGTTACTTATAAGTTGGCCGGAGACAGGTAGTGATGAGAGGAGGGCGGTGAGATAAGCTTGTTCTTGCAGAGCTTTGGCCTGTTAATTTGGTCTTTTTCTTATATCCTCCTCTTGATTAGGTTACACAAGACTTCCTTTTATAGGAAGATTAAACTTAGGGATGAAGCAAAGACTGGCGGTGCGGAAGCAGCTTAGTCACTAGTCTTAATAGCTAAGCAAATGCTAAATATCAGACATCAAGTGGGTATAATATCTAATAGCAAGTGGATGTAATATCCCGGTGGCGACAATTAGAGGTCGCCCAGGTCGCCAGCTTCACCGCCTGGCCTTCGCCCCATGTTTCCTCTCAAGTCTTGTGCGGCTTCCTTAGAGAGCCTTATCTTTATGATCGCCCACCGACCACCTAGCTCTGGCGAAGCGCTAGGAAGGGTTGTTGGCGGTGGCCTTGATCTCAACACCTTTTGGCGTCGCCACAGATGTAGTCGCAGATTCCCTGGTGTGGCCCAACTGATGGCGATACAATTTGTATCATCAATGGCCCCCTACTCCATATCTTGATCATTTTCCGTGAAGATATCGAGTGTGGAGTAGTGAACTTTGGACGATGTATGTGCGACCGCTGCCTGCGATGCGACTCGTTCACTAAGGGCCGTGCTTTCAAAGCAAGCGACCTTCAAGCAACTCTGGCTGCTTTTGCGACCTCGCCGCCTCGATGCGACTTGTTCACTAAGGGCCATGCTTTCAAAGCAAGCGGCCTTCAAGCAACTCGGGGCTGCTTTTGCGACTCGTCGCCTGGATGCGACTTGTTCACTAAGGGCCGTGCTTTCAAAGCAAGCGGCCTTCAAGCAACTCTGGGCTGCTTTTGCGACCGCCGCCTGATGCGACTTGTTCACTAAGGCCGTGCTTTTCAAAGCAAGCGGCCTTCAAGCAACTCGCCTGCTTTTTTGCGACCTGCGTGCCTGCGATGCGACTTGTTCACTAAGGGGCCGTGCTTTCAAAGCAAGCGGCCTTCAAGCAACTCGGGCTGCTTTTGCGACCTGCCGCCTGATGCGACTTGTTCACTAAGGGCCGTGCTTTCAAAGCAAGCGCCTTCGAATCAACTCGGGCCTGCTTTTGCGACCTCGTTGCCTGCGATGCGACTTGTTCACTAAGGGCCGTGCTTTCAAAGCAAGCGCCTTCAAGCAACTCGGGCTGCTTTTGCGACCTCGCTGCCTGATGCGACTTGTTCACTAAGGGCCGTGCTTTCAAAGCAAGCGGCCTTCGAAGCAACTCTGGGCCTGTTTTTGCGACCTCGTCTTCTGCGAGGCCATCCGTTAAGCTTCAATGGGGCAGTTAGTCAGATCGTGGTTGACGTCAGCCCCCCCTTGATAACTGCAATTACGTGGGTAGTAACGCCATTGGCAACTGCCCAAGCATGTACGTGGACATTGATTGGCCTTCATAATGATTGCGGTTTTCGAATTTCGGAATTTGAATCGACCGCGCAATCCCCAACCGTTGGATGGTTTAATTCCTAGCCCCACGATCACCACTTGCTTGCCTATATAAGGCTAGCCTCCTCAACACTTCCTCACTTTCCACTCCTCTACTTTCCCACAATTTTTCTCCGAATTCTCTCCTTTTTCTAGGATTAGCAAAAGCTTCCGGCGGAGGCTAACAGTAAGGTTTGACGGTGGTGGAAGTGGGTTTCGAGGCTTTCCGGCAGGAGTTTGAAGATTCCGACGTGGTCTTAAGGCTGCTCCTTCTACTTTTCCCAGAAAAACAGGTAAATTCTTCTCCCTTATCCCTTTTTTCTTGTTTTCCTTTTGTTTTTCGAGCCCTTTCCTGGTATTTGATCCAATATTTGGGCAATGTGTTTGGATGTAAGATGTTTTTCCTGAGAAAAGTTGAGGTTTTTTGGGTTGGTGTTTCTATTGTGGTTCTTCCTGAGTGGAACCATTGCACCCAGAAAACTCTACTTATTATGCTTGCTTTGGAGTCTGTATTTCTCTTTCTGGCAATTTGCTTTCCGTTTCTCCTGTAAAAACGGAGGGCGTCGAGATGGGTGCGATTACCTTCCTGGTTTAATTTCCATTATCCCAGGTCTGAAAGCTCCACCTTTTCCTCTTGTTTTTGCAGGATGTCGGATGGAGAGCATTCTGTCAGAGGTGACTCAGACGAGGAGCAGGAGGTTTACGATTACGCTCATAAGGAAGAGGGTGATGACCCCTCTAGTCCTGAGAAGTCCGCCTGGGACGACCCTGTTGAAGAGATAACCGGCGCCGAGGCCGCCATTCGAACAAGTAGCGATCCTTTCGAACTAGATTCTCTGTTTCCTGACCCTGTCCTGCGACGCAAGAAAAGCCGTAAGGAAATGGCACGAGCTCAAGGGACGAGCACCAGCGAGGCCGGTGAGAAAAGGATGTCGGACGTTGAAGGACAGGTTTCCGAACCGAGTCCTAGTGGCTCCGCTGACCATAACGAGGCATATATTGAGGACGCCGCTCTTCACGAGCTAATGGGGTCGAGTGAGGACGAAAATGCCCCTGCCTCGCCGCTGATTGTTTGGGAGCTCCTAAAAAACCAAAAAGAAGAAAGATCCCAAAATCACTGTTGGGGAGGCCGCTGCTAAAGCGAAGAAACCCGTGCCCAATAATCCCGAGGCGATGAGAGAGTTCGCTATCCTGGCGGAGTACGAAAAGGCGCTGGAGAAGAAGTGGGCGTAGCTTTGTGATAGCAGAGACCTTAACCAATTTATCCATCGTCGATTTAAAATTGACACGAGCGTGTATCAATTTTCCCTGCTTGATTATTCGAAGGAGGAGGATAAGTTTAAACCTGGGGATCGCCAGGATTACGTGTGTGCTCGCCGCTCAGATGACGCCCTGATTCTGCATTTTGATCATTTTTACGCGGGGCTCCGACCTCCATTCGACCCTTTCTTTGTGAGGATTTGCGAACTGATGGGAGCTCTCCCTTCCGATTTTGCCATTGGGACCGTTATTCAAATCATGGCCTTCATTGTGATGTGTCGAATGATGAAGATAGAACCTTCGCTGACCTTGCTGGGCCACTTTCACTGGTTTTGTGGGACGAGCATCGCAGGGCAAATATCTTTAAGGTCCAAGACGCCCTGCCTACTATTCTTGTTACCAAATAAGATTCACAGATGGCAGAAGCGGATCCTCAAGGTGGAATCCAAGGTTGGCTGGCCGTTTCCTAGAGCCGCAAAACGCACGGGGAAATCTACCCTCCCGATCAACGAGCCTCCTATACCAGAACGGCGTTTTGTCAAAGGGCTCATGACCCTCCTTCAATCTGATGGGGTCGAGGCCTCCTTAAGGAACATTGCTTGGGTCGATCTCCTGGATCTATCCCTTCCATTTGCGCGTATGGCGGGTCTCGCGGGCCCGGGTAAGGCGGGTCCAGTTGTTGCCTTGGTTCCTGAGGAGAGCGACCCCGACTGGATAGGGGATTGTCATATAAGGAAACGCATTCCGTCTGAGTGTCCCGTATGCGGAGGCGATCCGGAAAGAATGCCGCCCTGTAAATTTCCTTGCATTTATTAGATCTTTAGAGAGTTCAAGGTGTAACTTCCATGCGTTGTTCTTTCTTTCGAATCTGTTTTTAACGAACCCTTTCTGCAGGTATGGATGCTAATGAACGCCGTGCTCAAAGGCAGAGGCTGGCTGAGGAGCAGGCCAAGGCTCGGCAAACGACCTTGAAACAAGCCCTTGGAAAAGTTCCCCGTACTGTGGACGCCACTATCACTGACAATGCGTATGATCCTATGAAGGTCGCAGCGGCGCCCCTAGGTGCGAGCTCCAGTCAGACCATTACCCAAAACAGGTCGCAAGTTGATGAACCCGCAAAAGAGAGTCAGGGCCAGAAACGACCAAGGGTTGAGAAGACAAAAACAGCTGGCGCTGGTAAAGCATCTGATCGTGCGGATAAGCGAGCTGCTGATAAGGACTCTGTACGGCCTGAGGCCATTGTTGAGGAGATCCCTGAGGGGATGGAGCCATTGCCGGCTGGGACACTGCCCCGCGGCTACAAGGGGAAAGAGGCGGTGTGGCTGGACCCCAACTTCACTCAAAACCTCGACATGAACAAGGCGGGCGGATAAGAGAGGCCATCGCCGATGTTATCCCTTGGGTCGCTCGGCATGGGACTCGCCAGCACGCGGGTTCAAATTGGAGATCGGGAGGGGGATTACATCTCGCGTCGTGATTCAAGAAGACGCCCCCGCTGGGGATGAGGTCGCCGAACTTAAAGACCTTTCAGGCCAATTCGGAATCGCTGCTTCAATGGTAAGCTTGTTAATCTTGTATTTTTTCCTTTCGTATTTTGTGCTTTCCTCGGGCTTATCATTTCCTCTTTTTCAGCTCGGGACTCGTATACACAAGGCGATTGAAGCCGCAGAGAAGCGCAAAGCTGAGCTTAAGAAAGTAACGGCGGCCCTTGGAGCCTCGGAAAAAGCCAGGATCGCCTCTGAAAACAAAGGCTCACAGGCGGCAGCTGAGGTTGAGCGGATGAAGAAACTCATGGCGGAGAGCACTAAACTGGATGCGGAGCTGCAGGAGAAGGTGCAAGCCCTGAAGGATGAAGCCCGCAATTCCGCTGAAGGGCTAGCGGCCGCACGTGAGGAGGTCGCAAATTTGAAGGAGAAACTTGTTGTTGCAGAGAAGGCCGCCGAGATGGCGGGTCCAGCCGCTGTGGAAGCCTTCAAGCTTTCTGATGAGTTCGGTGACTTCCAGGAGGCTAGCTTCGATCAAGGTTTTAATCACCTCGCTCGTTGTCTTTGGGCTTATCATGGCCGGGAGAGCATTACCTTGGAGGAAATGCTTCGTTGGGTTAACATGTCCCAGCGATCTCCCGACTTGTTGGCCATTCACCCGGATATCCCCTATGCAGCAGATCATATCGTCGCCATCCAAACTAACCAGATAGAGCGCGGCGACCCAGTATGGGATCCTCCTCCAGTCAATCCTATTAACTTTGCGATCTTGAAGAATCCTCCGGCAAGCGATCAACCTGGTGATGAGTACATTGACACTCCCCCCGGCTCCGTTTAAATGCCTTGTGCTTTTGTATTCTATATTTCTCATGGCTTTGTAATAATAAGTTTGGCTCACACTTTTTTGAACTATTTGGCGTCCTCATTTCATGATTGTAATAACTTAAAACCTTTTACTTTCTCAGATTGACATTGTGGCCGTTTGGCCCTCTCTGGTTTATCTATCAGCTTGTTTTTCCGATTTATTTCCTGCTATCTTGTCTTGTATGTGTGCGGCCCCCTTTATTTTGGCGAGATTTGTTGAGCTTGCTAAAATAACTAAGGCTGAACAGCTGAGAAGATTGGGAAATTCCTGTTGTGCGTTAATATTTTCCCATCCCCCCTATTTTGATCGAGGTGCGAGGAGACTTGAGCAAAATAGATCGTCGCCGCAATTCATCATAGCTTGTCTTTGCGGACTTGTTGCAAGTAATGAGGGTCTATATTTTGCAAAGCTTGTATCTCTGCGGCCCCCTAGTTTCAAGGCGGAGTGAATGCTTGCCGGAAACTTAGGAGCTGAGTTGATTTGACTGAACTAGCCTCTCGACTGTCGTGTTTGCCGGGGATCCAGGGATCTGGATTGATTTGACAGCTCACTGGCAGTGTATGTGTGTTCAAAATGGCCTAAAATCTCGGGCTAGTAACTGTGCATGAATATGGCCAAGAATCGTGGGCAGATAACCGATAGGCATTAAATGCGTCCTTTGAATTTCAAAATTCGGATAAACCGCGTATGCCCGGCCGTAGATCTCGATTGATCGTGGCCGTTCCTTTTGCTAACCTCTGCTATAAAAGGAAGAGGCACACTAACCTTAATTTTACTCTTTTTCTTGCGTAGATTTTTATTGTGAGAACCATGTCTCTTCCATCTGGAGAGGGTAGAGTGCGAGTTTTTAAAGCCCGTCCTACTCGTGATGTATCCCTTTCTTCTTTCTCGCCTCGACGTTGCTAAAGATCATTTCGGCGCTATTTTGAGTGGGTTGAGCCTGCGAAGGAGAAGGGTTTAAACCAGAGCAAGGTCGAGGGTGACGGCTCTCTTCTGCGCGTACGTTTCTCTGGGTGGGCAGATTTTGTTGCACCACCTTCATCAATACTTCCCAATCTTACAATAGTGAGGGAGTTCTATTCCATCTTGTCTGAAGCTGCATCTCGAGGTGATCGCCACCAGATACCCTTCGTGGCGTCGCGGTCATTTTTACTCCGGAATCTATCAATGGTGCCTTGGGTATACCTGCTATCGACCCCTCATCCCATTATGAGCTCGCTTGGAACCTTGCCGATGAGTCAAGTAGACAAACTTGCTTACGACGAGCCCTCCGCGAGCTCTTTCCTGATTATGAGCGACCTCGTGTACTGGGACATGCGTCCGATCTTTCTCGCAGCAATCGTGAGTGGAAGAAGTTCATCAACTCGCGTGCCCTTTTGTCCACAGATAACGAGGCTGTTAGTGAGGCCGAAGCTTTGCTTTTGCACGCCATTCGCGATCATCATGTTGACATTGATTGGGGAATCTTGATTAATCGTGAAGCGGTTAATTTTGCGGTTTCTATGGACCGACATCATCGCTTTCCTTTTGCTTCACTAATAACGAAGCTATGGGGCTCAGCGAGGGTGCCGGAGCATTCACTGGACCGTTATAGGTATACTCATTAGATAGAGTGTACCCCCCCCCCCCCTTTTTTATTGAAGGGCATGGTAGGCCGTAGATTTGCTGGAAACGATTGTATCTCTTAATAAATGAAGATGCCCCTTTTATTTTGATTTCCTTCTCCACATGCTCTGCTCGTACGCGGGCAAACGTACGCTTTACATATAATATTTTTTCAGATTATCTGCATGACAAGGTCGGTTGTACTCGCGACCTTGGTTATCACTTAGTACGTACGTTCCTTTTTTGACTATCCGAGCGATCCTTTCTGGGCCCTCCCAATTCTCCGATAACTTCCCTTTCTTGGCTTCGTGGCCGGTGGCCTGCCTCTTTCGCAAAAAACATAATCCCCGATGGCGGTGATGACCTCGAACGCGCTTTGTCGTGATGTCGTTTGGCGGTCCGCTTGCAATTGAGCAAACATCCATATGATTCGATCCGCCGCTCCTCTGTTAAATCGAGATCGAGCTTCCTTTTGAGCAGGTTATCTATTTCGCTGAAATGTGCGACCCTTAAACTTGGTAGGGCCATCTCCACCGGAGCCATAGCTTCGGATCCGTAGGTTAAGGCGAAAAAGAGTCTCCCCTGTGGTAGTTTTTCGCGATGTTCTAAGTGCCCAAAAGCCGCGGGGGAGGTGGTCGCCATTTACCCGCTTTTTAGCCTGCACTTTTTTAGCACGCCGAGTACTTGTTTGTTTGCGTTCTCACTGACCATTCCCCGTGGATAGCATATCGATGATTGCCAATGTTTGACATTGTTTTCTCCACGAGAATGTGTCGAACTCCTCCTCGAATTGAGGTCCGTGATCGACACTATTACTCTGCAGGGAACGCCAAATCGGTCCATATTTGGTCGAAAGCGTAAAATAAGTTATGTCCTTGGTACTCGATTTTTACCAAGGCTTTGGCCTCGATCCACTTGGTGAAATAGTCCACTGCGACCACCACATACTCACATCCCGGCGCCCCTTTTTAATGGCCCGATGAGATCGATGGCCCACATGTCGGGGGCCATGCGGCTACGACAATGCTTTGTTCAACTGATGGTAGCCTGGAATATCCGCGACTTTCGACACACGCCGCACGCTTTAGTATATTTCTTGGCGTCCTCTGCGAGTTTCGGCCAGTAGTATCCTGCTAATAAGACTTTTTGAGCGAGGGTGCGGCTAGTTGGATGGCCGCCACATACCCCTTCATGCAACTCAAAGAGGATGCCATCGACCTCCTCAGTGTCGCACGCACCTTAGTAATGGTTTGTAGAATGATCGCCGGTACAAAACGCCGCTTTAGGATGGTGTATCCGGCAAACTTCTTACGATCGTGGTTCTTGCCTCGCTCGCTCTTCGGGAAGTTTTCCGTAATCGATGTAGTCCTCTTATGAAATCAATCCAGCAAGGGTTGGTGGATTGCAAGTCCATCACCTCGATCCTGCGATGGCGGGTCCCGACGGATATTGTACAATAATCGAGGGTTGCATACCTCGCCCTCGCCGGTTAGCTTGGATAAATAATCAGCTCTGTGATTGTCCTCTCGGGGAATGTTGGTAAATTTGCAGTATTCGAAGCTGCTCTCCAGCTTCCTGACGAGGTTAATATATTTTTGCAAAATTTCACAGTGGATGCAGAACGACCCGGTTATTTGATTGACGACCAATTGGGAGTCGCAGAAGACCTGCACATTTTCGACCTTCATGGCTCTTGCGACCTCAAGTCCCGCGATGACTGCTTCATATTCTGCCTGATTGTTTGACGCAGTGAAATTAAATCTCAAAGCTTTCTCGATTTCTTCTGAAGTTCCAGGCTCGAGTAAGATGATCCCCGCACCGCAACCTTTGAGATTGGCGGCGCCATCGACGTAGAGTTGCCAACAGTGACTTGGCCACTTAGGCTCGTCCGTTGTGTTAGCTCTGTCGGGACTACGCCTTATACTGGTTTGCTGCGGGTTATCCTCGTTGAAGCTTGTCTCGGCGATGAAATCGGGCAAAGCTTGAGCTTTGATGGCCTTCCGAGGTTCGTATCGGATATCGAATTCAGTGAGCTCGATGGCCCAGCGTAGCAAACGACCCGACAAGTCCGGTTTGTGGAGGACCTACCGTAGCGGCGCGTCTGACAGTACTATTATTGAATGTGATGAAAAGTAAGCCCTTAATTTTCGGGCGGCGATAACAACGCAGTAGGCTAATTTTTCGATATTAAAATAACGACTTTCTACTGGGCTTAAAGCCTTAGAAACATAATAGACAGGTTTTTGCAAGGTACCCTCTTCTTTGATAAGTGTTGCGGCGACGGCCCTGTCTGAGGCGGCCAGATATAACAACAAGACGTCTCCGATCACAGGACTGGTAAGCAGGGGCGGGCTTGACAGGTAAGCTTTGAGCTCTTCAAAAGCCTGAGAGCATTCTTCTCTCCACAAAAAGGTTTTATTTCCTTTTAGAATTTTGAAGAAGGGTAAGCTTTTCTCGGCGGATTTTGATATAAATCTTCCCAGCGCTATCACTCTTCCATTCAGCCTTTGTACCTCCTTAACGTTGGTCGGCTCGCTCATATTTATTAGCGCCTCGATTTTTTCTGGATTCGCCTCGATTCCCCTCTGACTAACCATGAAGCCCAAAAATTTACCCGCCTGGACACCAAAAATGCATTTTGCGGGGTTTAACTTCATCGAGTGTCTTTTCAAGTTTGTCAGGGTCTCGAGAAGGTCCTCCAGATGATCCCGTCGACTTGATTTCACGACCATATCGTCGATGTAAGCCTCCATATTTCTGCCTATTTGTGTACTAAAAACTTTGTTCACCATCCTTTGATATGTCGAACCCGCGTTCTTTAGACCAAACGGCATCATCTCGTAGTAATATAGTCCACCGGCGGCCCTGAAAGCCGTTAGCTCCTTGTCTTCATCAGCCATTTTGACCTGGTGGTAGCCTGAATAAGCGTCAAGAAAACTCAGCGTTTCGAAACCTGCAATCCCATCGACCATCTTGTCTATTCGGGGCAACGCGTAAGGATCCTTGGGGCAAGCTTTATTTAGGTCGGTGAAGTCGACGCACATCCGCCACTTGCCGTTATGCTTTTTTACCATTACCACGTTTGCCAACCATGTAGGGTATTGCAGCTCCTTGATAATGCCAGCGGTTATAAGTTTTCCGACCTCATTCTTTATTGCGACCTCCTTTTCTGCAGATAATTGGCGCGCTCTTTGTTGGATCGGCCTGAAGTTGGGATCGACATTTAGGTGATGCAAAGCGATCTCCGACTCCACTCCACTCATATCTGTCACTTCCCAGGTGAAGGCGTCCAAGCTTGCTTTTAGAAGCCCGATCAGATCCTCCCTTTCTTTCTCGTCGGCCTACGACCCTATCCTGATCCTCTGGTCAGGGTGCTCGTCATTTATAATGACCTCGACCAATTCGTCCTCGGCGATGAAGTCCAACTCGTCGCGGATCTGTAAGGTTTCCACCTCTACTGTTTCTTCTGCACTCTCTTTGATCGCGGCGATCTGATTTGTGATATTAAAATCCTCTACTCTGGGTTTCTTGGAGTCGACTCTGTTCTTGGTCTTGTATTCGAGGAAGAATCTGGTCGGCTTAAGCGACCCCAAATTCATCTCCTATGTTGAATTTGACCTTTGTGAGAAATGTATGTCACCATTTGAAATTTCCTCATAGCTGGGATCCCCAAAATCATGTTGTAGTATGAGGGGAGATCGATAACTAGGAAAGTGACCACCTCCGTTCGACATGGTTCGTAATCGCCGAGGGTGATGCTGAGATCGACGGTGCCTTTGACCCGTACCGTATCATTGGTGAAGCCCTCGAGTACCCCGAGGTAAGGCTTCAACTTGGCCTCTCCAAATCCGATCTGTTTTAAACAGTCAAAATAGATGACGTCGCGGCCAGCCCCAGTGTTGACCATTACCCTGTTGACGCCATGCTTATCATTTACCCCGACTTTGAGGATGAGGGGTATTTCCATGGGACCGTCGACTGTGGTCAGCTCACTTTTAGTGAATAGAATTCCCTTCTCTTTCTCTCCCAACACTACTTGCTTCTCAAAACCGCGCGTATTGATTTGATGTATTTGTGATTTCAGCTGATTGTTGCTGGGAATATTCCCATGGATAACTTGAACTTCCCTCTGATAGACGCGGGGTTGGCGGCCTTGTCCCGGACCAGTATTCCCATCTCGCTTATACTTAGTCGCCGGTCCCTCACGGATCAGCCTCTCTATTTCTCGCCTTAATGTGAAGTATTCAATTGTGATGTGACCGTGATCTTTGTGATAGTCACAGTATTTCGATTTATCGCGACCATCGGGATCGCCCCTCATGGGCTTGGGTTTGTCGAAATGTTCGTGAATCTCGAACAAAATCTGGGATGCTTTCGTGTTAAGCGGGGTAAAGTTATCCTCGCTGAATTTGTAAGGTTTCTTTACCTCACGATCACGGCTAGCATCCTGTCCTTTTTCCCTCTTATGATCCTCTGTGCGATCCTCTTTGCGTGGAGGTGGCTCTGCTTTTGTTTTGGTTTTCCCAGGGGATGGCGCTTCGCTGACTCCCATCATCCGAGCCCTCTCTAGCATCTCCCTGAGACCCGCTTTTGGGGGTCGCAGGTTAAACTCTGTTTTCATCGGACCCTTAGCAATCCCTGTGAGGAAACACGTTATAATTGCGTCATCCGGAATGTTTCTTGTCTGGTCGTACACTCGGATGAAACGCTCATAGTATTCTTTTCCAGACTCGTGCCCTCCCATGCGAACCTCATAAAGGTCCTCTATGGTTTTCTTGGGTCTACTCGCCGATTCAAATTCTCTGACGAATTTTTCCGATAGGTCCTCCCAACTTTTAACTGAACCGCGGGGAAGCCCGCGTATCCAGGACGCTGCCCTGTCCTGCATGCTACCGACCAGAGCGATGCACCAGGCGGACTTGTTCCGAGTTGCTAAGGTTATGCGGCCTTGGAAGGCGGTGAGCCAGTCGTTCGGACAAGAGTTGCCATTATAGTAATTATAGCCGGGTAGCTAACCTTTTTCATTCTTGGTAGGTAATGTCTCTGTGATTCTCTAGCGAGCACGTCGATTCTCGAGACCGGCGCAATCCTTTCGACAGCCTTGATTTCTTTAGCTCTGCGAGCTCATTTTTCATTATCTCCATTTGCTCTGCCAAAGCAGAGTCGAATCTGGGTCGAGACAGTGCCTGCCTGTCAACCCGCTCCTGCCTGCGCTCTGATTCCTCATAGTCCTGAGATCCCTCCTGGCGAGCTCTTTTCTCCTTATTATTATCCGAAAGTCCCCGGCGCTCTGTCTGGTCGTGGGGTATTCCCCCTCTGGAAGGTCCGAGACGACTTGGGGCCGAGGCCTTGTCCTTCTCACCTAACCTCTTGAAAGTGATCCTTTTCGAGTGTCTTTCCTCTTTGGTGATCGCGATCCGGGGTGCTTGAGTTTTGCACGATTTCTCTCCCCATCCTTTGCGACCCGACCAATGCACACTCTCTCTATCTCGATTTCTTGGATCCGACTTTGGCGGGCTTTGTTTAAGTTCGCGGGAGCGATTTCATTTCTAGGAGGATTCGGGGCCGACGCCATCGGGGTCCGGCCTTTGCTGCTACAGGCGAGTTTCCGCATACTTCGCATATTCTCTCATTTCCGCAATCTCAGGATCCTCCCGGAAGCCTGGTCTTGTCTCGGGGGTCGACTTTTGACTCTGTTGTGACCTTGCTCTCCCTTTACGAGCCTCATCTAGCGCAACAGCGTTGGCCTCTTTTGACTTGGCCTTTTGGTTAATGACATTCCTGGCGTCGCTAGGCGATAGGACTCCTCGTTGTGACCCTTCTCTTTCTGCGGGAAAGTTGTCAAGTGTTTCTCCCACTCCCTCTTCACGAGCCTGATGTTGCGTGGCCCCCTTTGCCGGGGTCTTGGGAGTCAGATGCCCTTTACTTCCTGTCATTTTTTGAAGTGTTTCGCTTAAATGGAGGTTTTGAAGGCTTTTCTTTGCAAGATTACCTCTTTCTTGAACGCAACTAGGACGACTGAAACTGGCCTGATGTTCTTGGCTGGCGGAGGTGAGCTTCCTTCGATCCGCCGTGTGTTATTGTTCTCTGATGATTTTCACGCCTGGAACTGAGCAAGTTGCAGCGGGGGATTTCCCGGTAACGGAGCCAACTGACGATGCAGAAATCGTCACGATGGCGTAGCGGCGTTGATGGTGTGGATATTGTTAAGGGTGGTTTTATACGTTTTATAAGTATATATTTTATGTTAATTTCCCCCATATCTGGATAAATTGCATAGAAAATGAGCGTTTAAATGGATTTATTGAGCAAGTGAGGTTTTTAATGAGCTATTCGCAAAATTGGTTTATTTTGGTGTTTTAATCTTGATTTTATGATTATTTGGATGATGTTACGTTTTGCGATGTTTAAATGTGCTATAGGTACGTGTTGATGCTTAAATGATGATCACAAAGAGATGAGAGTCGGATTACATTGAAGAAAAGGGATAAAAATGAGAAAATCGCATTCTGAACAACTGAACGAGCGTCCATGTCCCGTCCAGATGGACGGTGTTTGATCAGATGGACGGGCGTCCAGAGTGGATATGTTACATTCAGGAAGTTTGGACGCAGGGTGGACGCTGGGATGGACGGGCGTCTGAAGAAGACTCGGCCCGACTCAAAGTTCAGAGCAGACCAGACGAGCGTCCAGGAATACCGGACGGGCGTCCAACGCCGACTGAACGAGCAACCGACCTAGTTTTGACCTAGCAGACTTATTTTCCTATTTAAGCAGCAGCGCCCCAAACCCTAGGATACACATTCATACAGTCGAATTTCATCTAAATTGATTAAACAGCAGCAGTTTGCTCTTTCTTCTTGGTTTTTATGCAATCAAAACATCTTTTTGATTTCAAGATTATTATGAGTAGCTAAACTCTTGGGTTGGATGAACTGGTGAAGCAATTCAAGAGGTGTTTGGGTTTTTCTTATTTCTGTCTGCATTTTGCAATCAACAAAAGGTTCGATTTCTATTGCGTTTATTTTGTGCTTGATATCGATAGATAAAGCCTGTGATATTCGTTTGATGGTAGTTGAATGAACTCTAGATCACCGCAATAGTATTCAGATTAATCAATTTGTCTAAAAACGAAAGTGATCAAATTGTTAACCTAGATAATAGATTCGAAAGAATTTATGCCTATCGTGCTTGAAAAATCGATCTTTGATAAAAGTTGATAAACAAATTATCTAAGAAATTAGTAATTTGCATTGGGTATAGGTTAATCACGGCCTCTAGTTGATTTGCGTGCATAGGAAATTAGAAGCCTTTACTGCTTTCTTGAATTGCGGATCCTTGTTCGTCTGCCTTTCTCCCCATTATTTGATAAACCTAAAATTGTTAGTTTTGTGACACTTTTAGCCTAAACTTAAAAACACATTCAACCTCACGTTCCTCGTGGGATCGACCCGGAATAACCGCTTTACTACAAGCTTTGCACTTGGAGCGACTAACCGGATTTTTATTTCTTGTCTTTTTTGTTTCATTTACAAAAATCCACCACAAGTTTTTGGAGTTGTTAAGGGTGGTTTTATACATTTTATAAGTATATATTTTATGTTAATTTCCCTCATATCTGGATAAATTGCATAGAAAATGAGCGTTTAAATGGATTTATTGAGCAAGTGAGGTTTTTAATGAGCTATTCGCAAAATTGGTTTATTTTGGTGTTTTAATCTTGATTTTATGATTATTTGGATGATGTTACGTTTTGCGATGTTTTAATGTGCTATAGGTACGTGTTGATGCTTAAATGATGATCACAAAGAGATGAGAGTCGGATTACATTGAAGAAAAGGGATAAAAATGAGAAAATCGCATTCTGAACAGCTGAACGAGCGTCCATGTCCCGTCCAGATCGACGGGCGTCCAGAGTGGATATGTTACATTCAGGAAGTTTGGACGCAAGGTGGACGCTGGGATGGACGGGCGTCTGAAGAAGACTCGGCCCGACTCAAAGTTCAGAGCAGACCAGACGAGCGTCCAGGCATACCGGACGGGCGTCCAACGCCGACTGAACGAGCAACCGACCTAGTTTTGACCTAGCCGACTTATTTTCCTATTTAAGCAGCAGCGCCCCAAACCCTAGGATACACATTCATACAGTCGAATTTCATCTAAATTGATTAAACAGCAGCAGTTTGTTCTTTCTTCTTGGTTTTTATGCAATCAAAACATCTTTTTGATTTCAAGATTATTATGAGTAGCTAAACTCTTGGGTTGGATGAACGGGTGAAGCAATTCAAGAGGTGTTTGGGTTTTTCTTATTTACATCGCATTTTGCAATCAACAAAAGGTTCGATTTCTATTGCGTTTATTTTGTGCTTGATATCGATAGATAAATCTGTGATATTCCTTTGATGGTAGTTGAATGAACTCTAGATCACATGAATAGTATTCGATTAATCAATTTGTCTAAAACGAAAGTGATCAAATTGTTAACCTAGATAATAGATTCGAAAGAATTTATGCCTATCGTGCTTGAAAAATCAATCTTTGATAAAAGTTGATAAACAAATTATCTAAGAAATTAGTAATTTGCATTGGGTATAGGTTAATCTCGGCCTCTAGTTGATTTGCGTGCATAGGAAATTAGAAGCCTTTACTGCTTTCTTGAATTGCGGATCCTTGTTCGTCTGCCTTTCTCCCCATTATTTGATAAACCTAAAATTGTTAGTTTTGTGACACTTTTAGCCTAAACTTAAAAACACATTCAACCTCACGTTCCTCGTGGGATCGACCCGAATAACCGCTTTACTACAAGCTTTGCACTTGGAGCGACTAACCGGATTTTTATTTCTTGTCTTTTTTGTTTCATTTACAAAAATCCACCACAAGTTTTTGGCGCCGTTGCCGGGGAACTGGCACGGTTTTATGTGTTTTTATCATAGGTTTAGGTAGATCATTCGTTCTCGAATCGAATAGCTTCTTTTCTCTCGAATCGTTTCCTTTTTTACCTCGCCGGACGAGCGCGTCCATCCACTCGACATCCGTCCCGCTTCTTCGACTAACCGGACGAGCGTTTGGACTTCTGTGACGCCCGTCTAGCTCAATTTCTAGGCGACGCCCGTCCCGGACCTTGGGCGCCCGTGCATCTTCCCGACTCTTCTTCTTTTTCTCTCTTAGTTTTAGTTCGTCGTATGCAAACACGAAGTAAACAAGGACGATTAATTTTGAGCTGAGCTTGAACGAGGCGTAGTTCGAGTAAACCGTAAACGAAAAGTTCCCGAGCCCATTCCGATTCCCGAAGAGGAAGTCGAAGAGAGTTCGAGTGAAAACTCTTACAAGATAATTTCTTCTCAACCTCTTCTTTGAGGAGGAAATTACTGTCTCAATGGCTCAAGCCAACCGCACCCTGGCAGACTATGCCACTCCCGGTGATGTGAACATTCGCTCGGCTGTGGTTATCCCTACCGATACAGCCCCGTTTGAGATAAGACCGGCTCTCATCCAGATGGTGCAAAGATGCATCGACTTTCTATGGGTATCAATCTGAGAACCCCTACACGCATCTTTATGTATTTCTGGGTATATACGACACTACTCGCATTAAGGATGTCAATCAAGACATCATTAAGCTGAAACTATTTCCATTTTCACTCCGTGGAGAAGCAATGGAATGGTTTAAATCTCTTCCTTCCGAATCTATCCAAACTTGGGCCCACTTTCGAAAGTCAATTTTTGGCCCAATATTTTCCTCCGTCTAAGACAAATCAATGTCTTAACGAGATCTCAAATTTTCATCAATCGAATGATGAATCTTTCTTTGAAGCATGGAAGCGTTTCAAAATTTTGTTGAACAAGTGCCCCATCATGGAATGGATTTGCAGAGAAGGGTTCATACTTTCTTCAAGGGTCTAAATGAGTCCACTAAAGGGATGGTCAACTCCTCATCCTGGAGGAGTCTTCTTGAAAAACCCCACGACAAGGGTGGGATTTATTTGAAGATATAGCTAGGTACAACTATGCACCTACGTATCAATCACCAACGGTCCATGCCGCACCTAAAATCGAAGAAGTCAACAACCGAATCATGGTCAAATGATTGCACCTGCAAGCAGCTCAACTTTCTGCTTTGACCATGACTAAAAATCAAAATCAGCCCTCTCTCCAATGAATGCACAAATATTCTCTTGTGATAATCGTTATCGATCGTCACATCGGTGACCATTGTCGATACACTCCTATCCCCACCTTTCAAGCCAATGCTTTGCCAACAAACGAGGCGGTATGATTCGTGAATCGCTATACTGTGGGCTTAGAGGTCACATTTCGCGCAACATGCCCCTTGAATGGTGGAAATGAGAGAACAATTCTTCCGCCCCGCAAAACCAGAGATTTTCAAACCGAATAACTCTCAAGGTCGAACTACAACCGAATAGAAATTATGCTCGAATCAAGGTTATGACCAAAACCGCACTCGTAATCGGGCTACAATCAAAATTCGAATGAATACCACTCGCAATGCCTACTACCGAACCCCAACTCGAGTCAAGGTTCAAATTCTCAACCAAAAACAAATCCAACCTGGCCCACTAATCAAAACTCACAAAAACCGCCTAATCGAGATTCCTCAACTTATGGTACTACCCCTACAAGCGGCGAGTATATGAAGAGCAACAGAGAGACGATGAAGAACTTAGAAAGACAGTTAGGACAAATAGTTGAACAATTAGTTGCCAGACCTCAAGGTCGTACCTAGTTTTACTGAAAAAAACCCTAAAAGTGGGCATGCAGCCCAAGTCAAGCAAGAACAAACCATCGTGTGCCGAGCTCGCACCCATTACCCCTATGGACAAGAGGAGTCAAATGCTATGAATCGAGGTCCGGTACACAATTGCAACAACACCCAGTGTTACTGATGTAACCGTGAAAAGCGAGTAAGCCCTCCTACCCACGATTCGGTAGGAGGGAAGAATCATGATCCACGACCTGGATGAAGAGAGAGATGAAAATGAGATTGAAGTCGAAAAAAGATTTCGTGATTGAAAACCAAAATGATGAACTGAGAAAGTCACTCAGCGGATGATCCCCGACGAGTAAAAAAAGACTCAAAAGTGGTGAGGTGGAAAGATCTTGAGGACAAAGCTATAAGAGTTTCCTCCCGGGAGAGTCTTATCCGAAGAAGAATCGAATAAGCTCCCATTTCCACCAAGAAAGCAAAACATTTCTTTATCTCAAGACAAGAAGTACGAGAAGGTACTTAACCTACTAAGAAACACCCAAGTAAATTTGCCTTTATCTGAAGTGTTGGTTGAGATGCCTAAATATGCCAAGTTTGTGAAGGATGTTGTTTCTTCAAAGAAGAAGTTGGGCGAAATGGAGAAAAGATTGGGAGAGGAATGCTCCGCTATCGTTGACGGAGAAATTCCTAAAAAGCGCAGTGATCCGGGAAAATTTGTCTTAACTCTGAAGATCAAGGATTTAAGCTTCCCAAATTCTCTGTGTGATTTAGGAGCATCCATTAGTTTGATGTCTCTATCTGTCTGCAAGAGACTACACCTTGACCATCTATTGGAGCCTACCCCCATAAGTATCCAGCTTGCAGATAGATCTTTCAAGAGAGCCGACGGAGTACTTAGAGACCTTCTGGTCCAAGTAGACAAATTTACATTTCCTGTGGATTGGTACGTCTTGGACACTAAAGAAGAAGATACCCCTCCTCCTCGGGACGACCTTTCCTATCCACTGCCAGAGCCTATATAGATTGCGATGCAGGATTTGTCACTTTACGTGTTGGGGATGAGGAAGTACGCTACAGTGTAGTTAAAGCTCTCAGAGCACCTTCTGAAAACCCCTCAGGTTTTGTGATTGAGACGTTAGACGATTTCACAGACTACACTCTGGACGAGCTAGAGGCTTCCTATGGAGAAGAGCTTGTTGAAGAGGACACAGTGCTCTGTGAAAGGACTCTTTCCCCCTCAGAAGAAGTCGATTTGCTTGAGGCAAGAGTTTTTGACCCTATCAGCGAGGAAGATCTAAAACGAGGAGAAGCCAAAACCAGTTTAGAGGAACCTCCTGAGGACCTTGTTCTAAAACCTCTACCTCAGCATCTGAAGTATATCTTCTTGAGAGAAGGTAAGCACTTACCTCTGATTATCTCCTCTACACTGTCAGCAGAAGAAGAAGCTGAGTTAATTGACGTTCTAAAGAAAAATGCGAAAGCCTTCGGTTGGCAGGTAGGTGATATAAGAGGAATATCTCCAGACGTCTGTATGCATAAGATTAGAACCGAAGAAGGTGCAAAGAGTATAAGACAACCGCAGAGACGTTTAAACCCACACATGCAGGAAGTGGTGAAGAAGGAGATCATTAAGCACGTTGGATATGGGGATCATTTATGCGATAGTGATAGCGATTAGGTGTCCCCACTCGGGTAGTACCTAAAAAGGAGGTATTACCATTGAAAAGAATGACAAAGGTGAAGAGGTAGTCATAGATTAGTCATTTGAGTGCAGTCTCAGATAGACTATAGGAAGCTAAACGAGGTGACCTTAAAAGACCATTTCCTCTCCCCTTCATAGACCAACTGTTGGAACGTTTGGCGGGGCATGCTTTTTTGTTTTACGGGCGGTTATTCGAGTTATTTCCAAATCCCTATTGACCCAAAGTGAATCAAGAGAAAACAACCTTCACACCCCTATGGTACTTTCGCTTATAGGCGAATGCCCTTGACTTTGTAATGCGCCACTACATTTCGAAGATGTATGTTGGCTATCTTTGATGGACTTATAGAGAAATGCATGGAGGTATTCATGGACGACTTCTCGGTGTTTGGCACATCGTTCAGATCGCCTTGAAAATCTAGACAAAGTATCACAGAGGTGTGTGGAGAAGAACTTGATTCTCAACTGGGAGAAGTGCCATCTTATGGTGACCGAAGGGATTGTTTTAGGTCACAAGATTTCCGCTAAAGGCATAGAGGTTGATAAAGCTAAGATAGAAGCTATTGAAAAGATGAATTACCCCAGAAACACGAAAGAAGTAAGAAGTTTCCTTGGTCATGTGGGGTTCTATAGGAGATTTATAAAAGATTTTTCAAAAATATCTAAACCTTTATCAACTTTACTGAAAGATGATGTCACTTTCAATTTCGATAATGACTGTCAAAGTGCCTTCAAAGAGCTAAAACAGCGTTTGACCTCTGCCCCTATCCTGATCTCTCCGGATTGGAACATACCATTTGAACTAATGTGCGATGCCTCCAATTACGCTGTTGGTGCTGTATTGGGGCAAAGGATTAATGGTAAATTCCAACCTATTTCCTACGCAAGTCATACCTTGAATCCAGCCCAAGCAAACTATACCACTACGGAAAAGGAACTGTTAGCGGTTGTGTTTTCCATGGATAAGTTCCGCAGCTATTTGCTTGGTGCCAAGGTGATTGTATGGACTGATCATGCGGCTTTGCGTTACTTGATGAACAAGAAGGATGCTAAACCGAGACTGCTGAGGTGGATTCTTACACTACAAGAATTCGATGTTCACATCAAGGATATACGGGGTAGTGAGAACACCGTAGCGGACCATATTTCGAGAGTATTGCCAGTAGCTGAGGAAGATCCCCAGGACATTGATCTTTATTATCCCTTCGAGAGCGTTATGAATATGGATGTCCACACCCCCAACCCTCCTTGGTATGCTTCGATTTTCAATTACCTTCATTCTGGCTATCTGAATCCTGAATTCTCTTACCAGGAGAAGAAGAAGTTCTTCTCTGATCTAAAGTACTATGTCTGGGAAGAACCATATCTGTTCAAGATCTGCAAGGATGGGTTGCTTCGCCGGTGTGTCCCTGAATCCGAGCAGCAACGGATATTATTGAGCAATGTCATAGTGGTCCCACTGGTGGCCATTTCAATCCATGGAAAACCGTTGCCAAAATCTTCCAATGTGGTTTTTTGGCCCGTAATCTTTAAAGATCTCAAGCTTTCGCAAAGGTCGTGATAGGTGCCGAGAACCGCACTTTGACCAGGCGGTATGATATGCCGCTTAGACCCATTTTGGAGTGTGAAGTGTTTGACGTATGGGGCATTGACTTTATGGGACCATTTCCATCTTCATGCGGAAATAAATACATTCTGGTCTGTGTAGACTACGTATCTAAATGGGTAAAAGCTGTCGCAACTCCACTGAATGATCATAAAACGGTAATGAAATTTCTGAAGAGGAACATTTTCACGAGGTTTGGCTGCCCTAGAGCTCTGATCAGCGATAAAGGGTCACACTTCATTAATAAACCCCTGGATAGCCTGTTAGCTAAGTATGGTGTTAAGCATAAGAGTGGCACACCATATCACCCTACTGATGACCGGGGAAAGTTGAGCGTAGTAATCAGAGTATAAAGAAAATCCTCGAGAAAACGGGTCAACTCCCATCGAAAGGATTGGAGTCCAAGTCGGATGATGTCTTGTGGGCTTACAGGACCGCATACAAAAATCCTATGGGTACATCACCATACCAAATGGTTTATGGAAAGCCATGTCATTTGCCAGTAGAATTAGAGCATAGAGCTTATTGGGCAACTAAGTTCCTAAACTTCGACTCCCAAGCTTGTGAGAACGTAGGCTCCAGCCAGAGATACATGAATTAGACGAGTTCAGGCTCCAAGCTTATGAGAGTTCACGGATAAGCAAGGAAAGGATGGAATTCCTTCATGATAAAAAGATCAAGAAAAGGGAGTTTCATGCATGCGAGCTGGTACTGTTATACAATTCCAGGCTGCATCTTTTCCCCGGAAAGCTAAGGACGCGTTGGTCCGGTCCATTTGAGGTCCTGTCTGTCTTTCCTAGCAGCGTTTTGGAAACTTAAGGGATTGGTGATCAGCCTTTCAAGGTCAATGGTCAACGATGCAAACACTACATTGGCCAACCGAAGGAATCACCCGAGATAGTTAAATTCCTTGATTTGCTTGGTTGTATCACTTCAGGAGTCGATGATTGCGATGAGTTCTTGTCTCGGGTTTTATCTAAGGAAAACAACAAGTAATAAAATTTATAACCCGGTATTCCCCAAGTGTAGGGATCGTAGTAAAGTGATTATACCGGGGTCGATTTCAGGGAACTGACAGTTGTCATTCCTAGTTTTTATTTATCTAACTATGTCACGATTATTAAACTAAAAAGAAACAGAAAATAAACTAACAAGAATGTAAAGCTGGACGGAAGAACAAGTTCTAAAGCCAGGGAAAACAGGGTTGCGAACCAATTAACTAAACTAAATCTAAACCTAATTATGCAATAAATCTAACTAAGCTAAACAATTCAAATTCAAGGGATTAAATCAAGTTATAACGAACGAACAAGCAATTGATCCACCTATCCTATCAACATTCAATTCTAATTCGGATTACTTCGTGATCTCTACTCAAGTCGTGATTCACCTAATCGAAGGCATAAACTCCTACTCTCGTAGACAAGTTCGTTTTCTAATCTTTTATCTTTCGATGTTAAAGATTACGTCTTTCTAACCTAGGCGTGAAATCTTTCGATTTCTAATCTAGAAAATCAATCTAATAACTTTCGTTTTATTTAGATCAAAGATCCAATCTTTTATCATGGTGATCTAAGGTTGACACGACTCTCATCATATAAACAACCATCAAAGCAAGCATCTTTCGATTAAACATGCAATAAAACATACAAAACATGATAAAAGAAACGAGCTTGAAATAGAACTCACAAAATAATCACGAACGAGAAATCAACTATTGAATTGGGCGGCTTCACAACGCTTGTTCAAGAGGATTTAGCCTCTTAGCATCTTCTTGACAACTCGAATTCATGAATAAAAGTACATGAAATTATCTAATCTAATCTAGAGTTTAAGTGCATAAAACTAGAGAAAAGCCTGAAGGAAAAATGCAGCCAAGCTGCCCCTAGGGTTTAGGGTTGAATAATGTGTCATTAGGGTAAAGATCACGCTGTTTTTATAGGAAAATCAAGTCGGTTGCTCAAGATGTAACCGCTCCGGACGCTTCGTTCATCATCATGGACGCCCGTCCAGGACCCAGCTCCAGTATTTTGCTCATAACTTCACTTCTAGGGCTCCGAATGAGGTGATTCAACATGTGTTGGAAAGCTATTTCAATCCTCTACAACTTTTATCAAGACAACGTTCCCTGAAAGTGCCTACAAGTTTGGACAAAATTCCCATGAAGTGCCTGGGTCCGGTTTCTTCAATGATTCTTCACTTAAACATCTTTCAACTCTTCCATCTTCATGTGATCATCGTTTAAGCTCCTTACTCATCATTCAAACGTACCTAGCAACATGATAGAAACATGCAAAATGTAACATCATACGGATAAACATAAAACACCGATAAAATCACGTAAATATCTCGATTTTGCATTTAAACACATTTAAAACTCGTTTACTCAATAATTCGATAAAACCAACACTTTTCTATAAAAAGTACTAAAATACCAAGGATATTGTTACGGGAATAACGTCATATAAATCATAAATTTCACCCTTAACAACTCCCTCACACTTAAACCTTGCTCGTCCCAAGCAAGACAAAACATAATCATCACTCGAGACAAATAAACATCTTAGCAAATATAAAACATATTCAAGTAGTTTAGAGGTTCACCCAAGTGAGTGTGTGCATAGCCATAATAAATTTCCACTAAATCCACACTTGAAATTGATTCAAGCAAAACTAGCCAACATCCCATTTAAATTAGACATATAAAAACGATTATAACATGCACCTCACAAAACATACAAACCCCGAAAAAAAAATAATAGGGAGCATTTAAAATATTTCCGACATACTTAGAGGATAGTCCCTACAACATATCTTTCAGTTTATACTGGGGATAAGATCGACGATAACTAAGTCTTTCGTTTAATTCATATCACTATTCTCATAAGTTGATTTAATTATTTCACTTAAACACACATCAGAATGAGCTATTGCCCTCATAGCAGAATAGGACATTTCGAGATAATCCCCTACCTACTCCAATCATAAGGCAACTTTTTCTAACTGTCGTGAGCTTTTGGTCATCATAGTGGAATAGGACATTCGTGGTATGACCTACCTCACTCAAATCATCGACCAGCTTTCGACACACACATTTATAATTTAAAACAACTTCACTTATTCACTTCATTTCAAAAGCGCAATAGTTACGTGTCATTTATCACATTCAAACCTTCAGATATTCACAGTATGACATACTTTAACTCTAAATACAAACTATTAAAATTTTCAAAATTCGTATGGAAGCAAAGAATCATGCGATAATCATCAAAAATCTCTAATCAAATGGGCATAGCTTTAAAATATAGCTCATCATCTACTATGGCACGTGAAAAATAGTGTCGGGTGAAACAACTAAATTTACTAAATATGCAAAATAATGCATCAATGATTATAAACATCGAACAAAGACATGCAAAGCTCTCACTCGACAAAACAAAAATTTTAAAATTTAGCACTTTTCATAGAAATATAACGAAAAATTGAGCAAACGACTCATAGATACATATAAACCATCCTCTCCCCACACTTAGATTGCAACTTGTCCTCAAGTTGTGCGAAAAAAAAAAGAAAGAAAGAACTTAGCGATTGTCGCTCGAAAGTGGCAAGTCCGGAAGTGGTAGCGAGTCGAGATCCGAAATGATCGACGAAAGCGATGATCGTGGACCATCCACCGGAAAACTGATATCATCTGAAACTCACAATTGCTATCGCAAAGATCCTGCACACTTGACAAACAAGGAAATATCTCGGGGACAAGGGGGAATAGAACATAGAATCGCTTCAGATGGAAAAATCAAACAGGGAAAGTACAGAACATCTAAGCGTCTAAATATGGAAGTTTGATATAAGCACAAAAAGAAATAATAGCTCAGATGGAAAGATCAACACTTAAACTCAGGACATCTAATAATAAAGCCACAGAAGCTTGTAGAATAATATAGACCACATGTGCAAACGAAACATCAAACTCCAACTAATAATGATAGAGGATTATACACGGAAAAGAAGTCAGAAAGATTTTCCAGATTTAGCTCATGTAAAGATGGAACATATACATGGAACATTACAAAAGAGTAGGCTAGGTGCACTATATGAAAATATATTACGATGCAATCTACATGATATGCAATAAAATAATGATGGCATATGGAGAACCAACAGTAACCATCATGGAAAAAAACGAGGTAGTATTACGGAAACCGACAGTTAACTACGCTCAAGAAAAATAAAAGAAAATAGAAAAACAATGCAACTAGATGACATGCAACTACATGATATGCATCTATATGATATGCAAAAATAAAAGAAAATAAAAGAAAGAAGACCAGCCCACTCAATTGCAACACGACAAGGTATAAAATAAACGTCTGCCAGATAAGGACAGTTACGATAAACGACAAGATCGTTTCATTACATGCGGTGTAGACGCGCTTTAAGACTCATCAAAGGTGATAGCATTATGGAAAACCAACAGTTAGCTATACTAAAAAGATATAACTCATATGGCCTAAGACGTAGCATACGGAAAACCGACAGTAGCTACCTATATGAGTTACAAAAACAACAAGGAAGCACATAAGTCTCAAAGCTTAAAATATTCATCACAGCGGTATGTAGCATACGGAAACCGACATTAGCTACTAAATAACACTAAGACCAGTTATAGCGTACGAGAACCGACAGTGACTATAACTTGCATAGATGAATCATGCATATAAAAATTAATCAGTTATTTAACATGGATTCGTAGATGGAAAGATATGAATATGCAAGTTCAGAACATCTACGTAAAATGAAATAGCCACAGAAGCTCTAATGAAAAATCCACATCAAATAAAAGCATTAAAATTTAAATCAAGAAAAATTCAGAACCTGGACTTGCGTCCCCATCGATCAGGCAGGCGTTCACCTCAAAATGCAGACTTTGACGAAGCGTTCATCCAAACAAACGCTCGTTTGACTTGAAAACCGACCACGGGCGTTCGAAAGTATAGGCGCTCGTCTGCAGTCCTTCAAACCGAGCGAGTTGAAACTTTCGGGCGAACGAACGTCCATCCAACCAGGCCGCCGGTTACCTGCATGTTAGAGTGTATCGGGCGGGCATTCACTTACGTGAGCGCTCGTTCGATCATCGAATTTGCACGAAAAACAATGAGAAAAACACGAAACCCTAATTATCCTAAACAAAATCATCACAAAGACCTTATCACATTAAAGCACGCAGGTCGATTAGATAACACAAACAAGTAATTCACGTGTCATAAATCGAGTAAAAAACTTTTTGCACATTCTTAACCCAACGGTTATCGAAACACGGCAAAATAAAAAACCTCAATTTATTCAACGCTACTTTTATTGAAAAACAAAAACAAAAACACGTAACAAAATAGAAAAATTAATTCAATTAGATGCAACAAAACACCGATTCCCGGCAACGGCGCCAAAAAACTTGTCTCGGGTTTTATCTAAGGAAAACAACAAGTAATAAAATTTATAACCCGGTATTCCCCAAGTGTAGGGATCGTAGTAAAGTGATTATACCGGGTCGATCTCGAGGAACTGATTTGTGATTCCTAGTTTTTATTTATCTAACTATGTCACGATTATTAAACTAAAAGAAACAAAATAAAATAAACTAACAAGAATGTAAAGTGGGACGGAAGAACAAGTTCTAAAGCCGGGAAAACAGGGTTGCGAACCAATTAACTAAACTAAATCTAAACCTAATTATGCAATAAATCTAACTAAGCTAAACAATTCAAATTCAAGGGATTAAATCAAGTTATAACGAACGAACAAGCAATTGATCCACCTATCCTATCAACATTCAATTCTAATTCGGATTACTTCGTGATCTCTACTCAAGTCGTGATTCACCTAATCGAAGGCATAAACTCCTACTCTCGTAGACAAGTTCGTTTTCTAATCTTTTATCTTTCAATGTTAAAGATTACGTCTTTCTAACCTAGGCGTGAAATCTTTCGATTTCTAATCTATTGAATCTAGCTTATTAATTCTTCTTTATTAACCTAAACCTAAACTAAAACGGAAAATAAACTGGACAGAGGATTGTTAATCCAAAGCCAGGAAGGATAAAAGCGATAAAAACATATATAAAACTACATCTACGGAGGCGGTAAATCTATCTACTGAACAACCATAAACGAACCATGATCAACCTCTTCCCAACAACCATCACCCCACCGAAAGAAATAAGATCAACACACATTCATTCACAAGTTATCTTGGATTATTATCTTATCTAAAGGAGCGTTTCCTCTTCCGATTTATCACGCCATTAATTAGTTTACCTTCCGGTCTTAACTAATATCGATACAAATCAAAGATATGGATGAAATCTTAATCTAACAACATTATCCTCAACTTCCGTTTGTTGGAATAATAATTGTCAATCTCCTCACGACAATCTAATGAATCTATTAACTTTAGTTATCTAAATTCGATTAACATATAACCATATAAATCATGAAAGAAAACAAGAACAACTTAATGAAATAAACACGTGAAAAATCATATCTTTCCGGTAACGGTGATATCCTCAATTCAATTCTAAGAAAATATTGCATCGAATTAATCAAATTGTGGTCCTCTCGTAAACCTAGATATTTAACCTCACGAACTTCCGTTATGTATAGATTAAAAATCTAATCTTTCCTATGGCGATCTAAACTACACCGACTTCCGTCATACGGTAGCATCAAATCATACAATCATCTTTCGATATATATTGCAAGATACAATTGAACATAGAAAAAAAACAATTATAAATAAAACTTACAAAATATCCATAGAAAGGAATCAAAGTGCTGCGAGAAAAGGATTACATGGCTGCTCCATGGATGAAAGCTTCAAGCCTTCATCATGCTCGAACAAGAAGGAAAAAGAACAAAATAAAAGACCTAATCTAACCCCGATCACCCGAGCACAAGGCTCGGGTGATCGCCTATAAGCTCGAGCGGCGGCTCGCCTGCATGTAATTTTCGTATGAAAAATCTGATGTAATTAGGGTTGGAATCGCAGCTGCTTTTATAGAAAAATCAAGTCGGTTGCTACAGTAATCGCTCCGGACGCTCGTTCATCATCATGGACGCCCGTCCAGGACCCAGCTCCAGTATTTTGCTCATAACTTCACTTCTAGGGCTCCGAATGAGGTGATTCAACATGCGTTGGAAAGCTATTTCAATCCTCTACAACTTTCATCAAGACAACTTTCCCTGAAAGTGCCTACAAGTGTGGAAAAAATTCCCATGAAGTGCCTGGTTCCGGTTTCTTCAATGATTCTTCACTTAAACATCTTTCAACTCTTCCATCTTCATGTGATCATCGTTTAAGCTCCTTACTCATCATGCAAACGTACCTAGCAACATGATAGAAACATGCAAAATGTAACATCATACGGATAAACATAAAACACCGATAAAATCACGTAAATATCTCGATTTTGCATTTAAACACATTTAAAACTCGTTTACTCAATAATTCGATAAAACCAACACTTTTCTATAAAAAGTACTAAAATACCAAGGATATTGTTACGGGAATAACGTCATATAAATCATAAATTTCACCCTTATGCTTCTCCCCAGCATCTATTTTCGATGCTAGTCTTTGAATCACCAAATGAAGTTTTGTCGGAAGTCGACACATGGAACAATATTGGAAGGAAGTGGATTTGAAGAAAAATAAAGCACGGACAAGGGCCCCAGTCACAAAGAAGATCAAACAGGCCTGGGAAAAATGGGTGGGTCGGATCCCGAGTTTGCACTGCTGTTTCTGTAGTCATAATTTTGTTAAGAATTCTGTTGATAGGATGACTGGCAAAAAGCCAAAGTGGCCCGACCCGGGTTAAACCTGAATTAAATGTCGAGCTAACGACATTAACCAAAAGCGCCACTAGGGGGGCAACCTAGATATCCTTATTTGTTTTAGTTATTTTCGTTTTGTTCTTTTCTTTGATTTATTTGTTTCGTTTAGGTCTAATTAGGGTAATTGTTGACTCTGCTTGTCGGTTGATTCGATTTCACTTTATCATTCTCTTTTTCTTCATTGTACCATGTTATGTCCCCCTATGTTCCCCGAGATCTTGTCGTGTTTTTCAAGTGTGCAGGATAGTTGCGATAGTAATTGTGAGTTTCAGAGGATATCAGTTTTCCGGTGGATGGTCCACAGTCTACTGATTTCGTCAGGCAACTCTGGATTTGAGTTGCAACACTTCCAGAATTTCCCCATTCGAATTACAACCACTAAGTTCTTTATCTTTTCCTTTAATTCTCGCACAACCCGAGGACATGTTGTGGTTTAAGTGTGGGGGAGTAAGGGGATGTTTTGATATGCACCTATATCATTTGCTTAATTCGTTATGATTCTATGCGAACATGAGCTAATTTTTCAAAATTTTTGTTTCGTCCCGAGTGAGCAATGCATACTTTTTGTTCGGTTTTAATAGTCATTGATGCTATATATCATATGTTTGGTAATTTAGATGTCTCACCCGACACTATTTTTCACGAGCCATAGTGAATGATGAGCTAATTTATACAGCTATACCCCCTTTTGACTAGTGATTTCTGATTTTCTTATAAGTCATGTGCTTAGTGCTACGTATATATCTTGAGATTCATGATAGATTGTATTCAGTTCCGAGTATGTTATACTGTGAATATCTAGACGTTTGAATGTGATAAGTAACACGTAGCTTATTGTCAAATGGAAAAGTTGAAGAAAAAGTGAATTAATTGGGTGTGTCGAAAGCTAGTCGATGATTTGAGTGAGGTAGGGTATACCACGTATGTCCTACACCACTATGATGACTAAAAGCTCACGACAGTTAGGAAAAGCTGCCTTATGATTGGAGTAAGGTAGGGTATTATCTCGAAATGTCCTATTCTGCTATGAGGGCAATAGCTTCTTCTAATGTGTGTTTAAAAGTGAATGAATTAAATCAACTTAAGATATGTTATGAATTAAATGAAAGACTTAGTTATCGTCTATCTTATCCCCAGTAGAAACTGATAGATATGCTGTAGGGATTATCCTCTGAGTATTTCAGAAAGGTCCTAAATATATTCTATCATATTTTTCGGGATATGTCACGTTTTGTAGGGTGCATCTTATAAATGTCACTCATTGCTAGTTTGAAGGGGGTATTAGCTAGTTTTGCTTGAATCAATTCAAGTGTGGATTTAGTGGAAATTTATTATGGCTATGCACACACTTGGGCGAACCTCTAATCTATTGAATATGCTTTATATGTGTTAAGGTGTCTATATTTTTCCCGAGCCTTGATTATGTTTTGTTTTGCTCGGGACGAGCAAAAGCTAAGTGTGGGGGAGTTGTTAAGGGTGGTTTTATACGTTTTATAAGTATATATTTTATGTTAATTTCCCCCATATCTGGATAAATTGCATAGAAAATGAGCGTTTAAATGGATTTATTGAGCAAGTGAGGTTTTTAATGAGCTATTCGCAAAATTGGTTTATTTTGGTGTTTTAATCTTGATTTTATGATTATTTGGATGATGTTACGTTTTGCGATGTTTTAATGTGCTATAGGTACGTGTTGATGCTTAAATGATGATCACAAAGAGATGAGAGTCGGATTACATTGAAGAAAAGGGATAAAAATGAGAAAATCGCATTCTAAACAGCTGAACGAGCGTCCATGTCCCGTCCAGATGGACGGGCGTTTGATCAGATGGACGGGCGTCCAGAGTGGATATGTTACATTCAGGAAGTTTGGACGCAGGGTGGACGCTGGGATGGACGGGCGTCTGAAGAAGACTCGGCCCGACTCAAAGTTCAGAGCAGACCAGACGAGCGTCCAGGCATACCGGACGGGCGTCCAACGCCGACTGAACGAGCAACCAACCTAGTTTTGACCTAGCCGACTTATTTTCCTATTTAAGCAGCAGCGCCCCAAACCCTAGGATACACATTCATACAGTCGAATTTCATCTAAATTGATTAAACAGCAGCAGTTTGTTCTTTCTTCTTGGTTTTTATGCAATCAAAACATCTTTTTGATTTCAAGATTATTATGAGTAGCTAAACTCTTGGGTTGGATGAACGGGTGAAGCAATTCAAGAGGTGTTTGGGTTTTTCTTATTTCTGTCTGCATTTTGCAATCAACAAAAGGTTCGATTTCTATTGCGTTTATTTTGTGCTTGATATCGATAGATAAAGCCTGTGATATTCGCTTGATGGTAGTTGAATGAACTCTAGATCACCATGATAGTATTCGATTAATCAATTTGTCTAAAACGAAAGTGATCAAATTGTTAACCTAGATAATAGATTCGAAAGAATTTATGCCTATCGTGCTTGAAAAATCAATCTTTGATAAAAGTTGATAAACAAATTATCTAAGAAATTAGTAATTTGCAATGGGTATAGGTTAATCTCGGCCTCTAGTTGATTTGCGTGCATAGGAAATTAGAAGCCTTTACTGCTTTCTTGAATTGCGGATCCTTGTTCGTCTGCCTTTCTCCCCATTATTTGATAAACCTAAAATTGTTAGTTTTGTGACACTTTTAGACTAAACTTAAAAACACATTCAACCTCACGTTCCTCGTGGGATCGACCCGGAATAACCGCTTTACTACAAGCTTTGCACTTGGAGAGACTAACCGGATTTTTATTTCTTGTCTTTTTTGTTTCATTTACAAAAATCCACCACAGATATCTGGCTTATTAGTGAGTATGTTGTTAGTAATACCATCCGCAGCGGAAACGATTTATGGATCTAGATCTATAATATACACGTAATAAAATAACTAGATCTACATCTACAAGGGGGTTGTAGATCATACCTCTTGGATCTCAAAATCCAAGTTGAAGAACCGCAATAGGATGAACGAAGGAAAGCGTGAAGAGCACCACGATCTTCCGTACGTGTGATCCAAGCAACTCCCGGTGGAAGGAAATTCTCGACTCGAACCCTTCCGATATATGCACCCGGAAAAATCTCCAAGATTTTCCCCTTGTCTCCCTTGGCGAAATTTTCTTTCCTCTCTAAGAGGTGAAAGTCGAAAATTGTAGTGTGTTCTTTGGCTTGGGAGAACTCTCTTTATATAGGAGAGTAAAACTTAAGCCCCAAGGATTTTATAATTAATACAAAATCAATTATGATAATCCTATTAGATAAAAGATAATCCCAAAATATTCTAGAACAAATCTAGAATAATCTTTATCTTTATTTCTTTCCATAAATATTTATCCAATAAATATTTTATGCACATGTCTTATTAATCACAAGAAAACTAATTTCTTGTTCATTAAACATGCTTGGGGTCGAAAATCATCATCATTGACCTAGTCAATATGATTTATTTCCACACACACAATAATTGGGCCAAGATTATGGAAAATGTCTTTTCCACATATTTAATTATTTAGCCCAACTAATTTAATAGTCAACTAAATAATTAATTCACATATCGTTTTAATAAAGTCCAATAAGAACTAAATTAATATTATTAGGATTCGACGTCCGAGAATAGCTATGCTATATTAGGAGGCACGTCGGGGACCATGGACTAATAATCAGCGGCTCCGATAAATCAAATAAATAATTATAGAATAATTATATTCGATAAATCAATCATAGGAATATGCCACCATAATCCCGTGACTGCACTCCTCCGATTATGAGATTATATTTATCTCCTCACGAGAATAATAATAAGCGTCCATTGATATAATCATTACATATGGATTAATCCTCCATAGATCGCTCATTCTAAATCGGGCGCTACCGTTAACCCTTTTTAGAACCTCTTATCCTTATTTACCATTAACCCCTAGTGATCAATTAATTCATACAACTCACCGGTGATCAATCGATGTGATATGAACTCGCGCGATCGATCGGTTTCTAGGATTAACAAATAAGGAATCGTTTATCTACTTCCATAAATGGAAGGAATGGATTCCGTATCTGTGATAACACAGACTACTCACTCAATCCAGTACAATGCCAAGATGGGGTAATTCAGACCACAGACTTAGTGTAATCCTTAACCGTCAAGTCAAACCTCATACCGATTCAAGCAATTGGATCGTGATCACCTCGAGATTAAGATATATCCATAAATATGATCATCCATTGATTCGATAAGACTTCTCGATTACGGAATTATATCGTGAACTCTAATCAAATCGGTCCAAAATTTATATGATATATCTATCATATATAAATGCCCCATTAGGTTCTCTTAACCGAAAGTCCGGATAAGACAATCACACCAACCGTGTTCTGGGGCGCATTAATAGCACGTTAAAGGAGAGACCCGATACTTCCGATTAACTTCACTACGGGCTAATTGTATTTTAAGTACATCTTCACTAACTCAATCCTCACGTGTATATACCATACAATCGAAAAAGTGATTACATAAACGATATACTTAGGGTTTTCTCAGTAGTGTAAATACTATTGTCACATCGGTGATTATGAGAATAATAAATATGAATAATAACGTCAATTCATTTATTAAATAAAACAATTACAAAAATTGTCTTTCGGCATCACACCTAACAATCTCCCACTTGCACGAAAGCATGTGATTAATTGTTTTAGAGCACACCCTATTATTTAAAATACAACAAACTACATCTCCCACTTGCTCTAAAAGCAATGGAGACTCATCCCGTATTCTAGTACCCACTAAGCATGTCATAACCATTTCAGATTCCAAAATACACTCCGAGTATGCCGTCGTAGGATAGGTCAGTGACTCGGGGAGTACCTACATCTAAATGTCATAGGTCTTAATGATTAGTCGGGTTGTCGGCTCGAGACGATCCGTAGAATCGAACGTTACCGGTCCATCTAATCATGTGGTACCGAGTAAACATCGAGCCCGAGATCGACTTAACGATCATCCTCAATCGACTTAAAGTCAAAATCGATTGTATCACACATATCCAAGTTCACACATGAATATGTCCGCATATTGCTCTCGTTCTCTTCAAGATACTAAAGGACATACTAAACTTGCTTTATTAACCGCCGAATCTAAGATTCGATCAAAGTTGACGTTCAATAACCTCGACCATCTCTTACTAGAAAGAGAATCTATCCCATTTCTCCTGATCCGAAGATTTAGAGAGTCATTCCTGAGGCATAGGGTAGAACTTCCTCGTTGAATGTTGCATACACAGATGCATCATCTTAACCAATAAGATGGATGGGAAACCAGTGACTGATTCTAATGAATTCGACCGAGTCAAACTCTTAAGAATGTTGTCCAAATCTCTGTTGCAGAGAATTGTGGTATTGTCGATTCGACTTCATAACACACCCATGTTGATTCCAACTGGTGCAGTGTTATCCTTCACAAACACTAATTTATATATTCACTACTGTACTAAAATTGATATCCAGTCTACAAAAGACTTATCAATATTCTGGTCAAATCCACATATTGTAGAAATATATGACTTCCAATGACCGAGAGGTTTGCTTTTATCCACAAAAGACATAAGCCTTGATACCATCCCTGTCATAAGTTCATAAGTCAATACCATTCATTTCGAATGAATCCAGACTCCGTTTGTTTGGCAAGAAAGTCTCAGGGAATCACCCCTATTTTCTGCTTTTGAACGAAATCATGCAATACCGAACTCATTCTACTCTTTTCCATGTAGATCCAATTACTCCCACTGGGCCTGAGACACTCAGGTGGTTCTACAAGAGTATGAACATATCTAGAGTACCAAACTCCATTCACAGGGTTATGGCTTGTAAACCAGCCTCTATTATCGTAATCCCATACACGCCTCACAAAAGAGCCATAGTCATCGATCGATCCTCGACTACAAAGTCCGCCGAAACCGTAATGGGTAATGGATAAACCATACTCCCACTACATTCCGGGTGGATCGAATTCGATCTAGTTTAGTAGTATTTAGTGTTATCACCAACAACCGATGTTGGATGTGGTCCGATTTTAATCGCTTAGTAACTACCTTGAGTAAACGTGCTTTCAAGGTTTAAGGTTTTATTGTTCATAGACTCTATCGTAAAGGACGCAATAAAGATAAAGCTGTCCCTTCCCGATTTCAAGAATCTTATAACAAACCTTTTTCTCAATGCTACAAGATATAGAACGATTGGTCACTGACCGAACGTGTATGTGAAATTCCCAGTCAAACCATCAAGCATCATGTGCTAAATGCTTATATTGACGGAATTTGGGTGAACCGAATCCACTCATTATCCGTTAATTCCAAAGCATATTCTAGGTAGACTTCTCGGTTCTACACTTCAATGTAAACCGTTATTTTACTTCCAATATCTTTATTGAGTTAAGCGAAGTATTGTGGCACATCTACAACTATGTAAAGGCAATTCAATGGTTTCTTCCTTAGTGAAAACATTTCACTATGAGGCGCACCGAGCATCAGTCCCAGGACTATGTGATGGTCCATTTATGAGTATAGAATACTCCATCTCTGTGAAAACAGAGAAAACCTCAAAATATTTTGGATAAACTTGCCGGAGTTTTTGAATAGTTATCGACAAGAAGTCACTACTCGTAAGCTCCTACTAGCTCAGATCTTTCATCGACTCCGAAGGTCGCCATGAACAAGCTATGTTACTTCTTTATATCCATTATCCTTTCCCGATTGAAAGGAAACTTAGTCATTGAACCTTTGAGACAATATAACCGCATCGGGAGAAAGAATCACCCCGAGCCGCCTTGTGTCTTGTCTTTTAGGGACAATGCACTAACTATGGAATATGAAGAAGCGTTTATCTAAATATAGAAACCAATTGCTTTTAATAGTTCTTAAGATGTGTTTTATATACATATTTCAGCGGTTGTAAGTAGTTTTGACTTTATCAAACAAAAGTCCGAGTCTTGGATTCAGATTACAAATGGTATATTCACTTTCTATACGACAAACAAATTATCGAATAGAAGGTAAATCCATTCGTCCAACGAGTCTTAAACAGAAAATAAATTTTCCGCGATATCCAAGGATTGAACCGAGATTCATTTCCTTATATCACTCCCACTATTCTAGCTAAAATTAATCGCCCGTTGTTTACTCTTTTTAATCGTTAAATGCATCGCTACCTTGTTCTTCCAAAGAACTTAGCTCGAGAAAATCACCAAGGATTCATAGGTTGGTGATCCAAAATCACTTGCCCTTATCCTATGATTTTCGCTTAATTAATTTTCGGTTTAGCCTTAAAATCAACTCGCTTTTAGATGACTAACACTCTTAGACATACTCTCCCATTCTTGACTTTCCGTAAATGGAAACAGATTTTGAACTAGCGATTCATGTGAGTAGACACTACTCTTGAACCATGGGATGTCTATTTCGAGTGTTACTTGTCGGGACTTCTCGGATTTTCTAATATACTAGAAAAATAACAAATCATAACATTAAAGCTCCCACTAGTTTATCGGTTCCAAATACCGTCTAACCAGCAATGCTTTATTTTATGATTTTCCAATTTTTCAATTTGAAAATCTCTCGTGTAAACACTTACACAGTTCTAATGTTTCCAGAAAAATACAAATCATAAAACTCCCACTAGTTCATCGATTCCAAACATCGTCTAACTAGCGACATTTCATGACTTTCCGGTTTTTCAATTAGAACGGTTACGTGTGTAGTCAGTTACACTTTTCTAATGTTCTAGAAAAACAACAAATCATAAAGCTCCCACTAGTTCATCGATTCCAAATATCGTCCAACTAGTAACACTTCATGATTTTCCGATTTTTCAATTAGAAAATTGCACGTGTATTTCCTACACACTCAAAATTCACTAAAAGAATTTCAAAGTCCGAAATCACCTTTGTTCAAACTAAGTTTGTCTTCCGTTTGACACGAATGACACTAGTGACATACCTATATGTCACTCTGGTTTTTAAAAGGCTTAAGAGAAAATATCTCTTTCGAAAAATAATTGCATTATCGATTAACTAGTTCAACGTCCTAGTTACTTTTCCACTTTTTAACGAAGTCAATACTAGTCAATTATAAATTTTAAGCAATTTAGTAAGGGATAATGCTGTAATTGAAATGACATAAATTAATTCAAGTTTAACACTACTATATTTTATTTTAGGAATTGTAAACTAAAATTAAGTCTACTCTACCATTCCAAGGTTTTAACCTCGCATCTCAGTGCCGCCTTAGGGTAGGTCAAAGAGATGACGGTTAAATCGAGACAATCTCATCAATGAATAACTTGTGAGAATCGAACATCCCACGAGAATCGAACATCCCTTTATTCATTGACTACCTTCCTTTTTCAGCCTAGATATTTCCAAAAATACCCATGATGAGTGTGACCTACTATATCGGATCTCTTAGGTACGCCCCGAGTATGCCGTCTTAGGATAGGTCGGTGACCCGACGAGTACCAGTAAATCCTATCCTTTCGGAGACCAAGCCATGAATGTTGATAGGGTGAACACCATCCTTAGGGGACGAAATCAAAGCGCCTCGGCGCCACCCTTCTCTCACTTACTTGTATCTATAGTAGAGGCCGTGGGGTTGGTGCCGCCTCCCGCCTCCCACTCAATATTTTGGAAGTGGTGGTGGGTTAACTAACCACGCCTTTTGATGTTAACATAAAAGCACCTCAAATCAAGGATTCGAATGGTGTCGGTAACGTAGGCAAGCCTACCCGTCCTATTCGTTGGAACATATGTGACAAATGGACGAAATCGGGTCAAGATAGCCTCATTGAGATAAGAAGAATCACCCTCCGCTCTCCGGTGTAGCTTAGTCTTGCCGGACCCCGTGCATACATCACACTAGGAGGGTTAAGTCGTTCGAGCGGCTCGATTGACCACCCAACCTATAGGCGAACCGCTTTCATCCAAGATTTATTGTTCTTTTACCATCATTCAATCTCGTAGACACTACGAATTGAAAACGTGATCTCGTTTGTGCTTTAAGGCGGTTCACCGAGAACACATACCGAAAGGCTTAACGATTTCATAACCCGTCCTCGGATCTTTAATTAGTTACTAAATTAATTAATTACCACGTATTAATTAAATTTCAACTAATTACACGAGTTTGTATACATGCCTATTTTAATTACCAAAATTAAAATTCTACATGTATGCATGGAGTGGATTTATGATATGATGCATGTCATGGCAATTCCGGTTTTATATCTATTTTATGATCAAACACATAAAAATAAATGCGAAAAATTTAAACACCGAGATGGATCGTTGCACTTCGTATCTAATCTATTAGAAAATAAAAACCAAAACCCTAACTAGGGTTTACTACTTTCTAACTAAATCTGCAGCTGTACGAACTCTTCGATGATCGGGAAACCAAACGAACTCGGATCGGGACGAAACTTTCCAGATCTTATATTCACTCCTTGAACTTCAATATGGACGGTTGGATCGGTGCTTTGAATTACCAATTTTCTCCAGTAAACCGCCAAACTTGCTGCTGAATCTGACTTTAACTGCACTGCATCAAGGACTTCCTGAGGCAGATCGGGAATCGAGATGAATCCCGATCGACCTGAAATTTTTATGGTACGTCCAAAACTCAAATTTGATTAATCTGAACGGTCGGATTTGCTTTTCAACGGTCCAAACTCTCCCAGAAAATCGAGGAAGTCACAGATAGTGTTTCTGTGAATCCTGCGTTTTTCTGTTACAGCAGCCTCTTCGCAGCATCAAACGGATATCGAAACGGACTCTGATCGACGCCAAAATTTGTGGAGTTGATCATCATCTTCTAATCCTGATTCTGACCGGAGGGATCTTCGTTTCAACGGTTCGATCAACGGGAAAAGAAAAAATACTAAACAGCTACTAAACAGATCTATTTTCTGGAAATTAAAATTGCAATAAAAAAGAATTACATAATTTCCTATACTCATATGGACGAATTTTCATCGTTTATATGAGTTTACAATAGATCTAACGGGTAAACAGTGCCAACCCCAATCCATCTCTTCAACCACGACATTCATAAGCATAAAAATTAAACATATGCATCGGCCCCCAAAAAAATTGGGACAAAGAATCTACATGTTTTACCACTCCTAGATCTAATATTTTATACGTATAAATATAGATCCCCTTGGCGACTGATACCACTGTTAGTAATACCATCCGCAGCGGAAACGATTTATGGATCTAGATCTATAATATACACGTAATAAAATAACTAGATCTACATCTACAAGGGGGTTGTAGATCATACCTCTTGGATCTCAAAATCCAAGTTGAAGAACCGCAATAGGATGAACGAAGGAAAGCGTGAAGAGCACCACGATCTTCCGTACGTGTGATCCAAGCAACTCCCGGTGGAAGGAAATTCTCGACTCGAACCCTTCCGATATATTACCCGGAAAAATCTCCAAGATTTTCCCTTGTCTCCCCTTGTCTCCCTTGGCGAAATTTTCTTTCTCCTCTCTAGAGGTGAAAGTCGAAAATTGTAGTGTGTTCTTTGGCTTTGAGAACTCTCTTTATATATAGAGAGTAAAACTTAAGCCCCAAGGATTTTATAATTAATACAAAATCAATTATGATAATCCTATTAGATAAAAGATAATCCCAAAATATTCTAGAACAAATCTAGAATAATCTTTATCTTTATTTCTTTCCATAAATATTTATCCAATAAATATTTTATGCACATATCTTTATTAATCACAAGAAAACTAATTTCTTGTTCATTAAACATGCTTGGGGTCGAAAATCATCATCATTGACCTAGTCAATATGATTTATTTCCACACACACAATAATTGGTAGAGATTATGGAAAATGTCTTTTCACACATATTTAATTATTTAGCCCAACTAATTTAATAGTCCACTAAACAATTAATTCACATATCGCTTTTAATAAAGTCCAATAAGAACTAAATTAATATTATTAGGATTCGACGTCCGAGAATAGCTATGCTATATTAGGAGGCACGTCGGGGACCATGGACTAATAATCAGTGACTCCGATAAATCAAATAAATAATTATAGAATAATTATATTCGATAAATCAATCACGAGAATATGCCACCATAATCCCGTGTGATCGCACTCCTCCGATTATGAGATTATATTTATCTCCTCACGAGAATAATAATAAGCGTCCATTGATATAATCATTACATATGGATTAATCCTCCATAGACTCGCTCATTCTAAATCGGGAAGTTACCGTTAACCCTTTTTAGAACCTCTTATCCTTATTTACCATTAACCCCTAGTGATCAATTAATTCATACAACTCACCGGTGATCAATCGATTGTGATATGAACTCGCGATCGATCGCTTTCTAGGATTAACAAATAAGGGAATCGTCTATCTACTTCCATAAATGGAAGGAATGGATTCCGTATCTCGTGATAACACGGACTACTCACTCAATCCAAAGACAATGCCAAGATGGGGTAATTCGCACCACAGACTTAGTGTAATCCTTAACCGCCAAGTCAAACTCTCATACCGATTCAAGTCGTTGATCGTGATCACCTCGAGATTAAGATATATCCATAAATATGATCATCCATTGATTCGATAAGACTTCTCGATTACGGAATTATATCGTGAACTCTAATCAAATCGGTCCAAATTTCTATATGATATATCTATCATATATAAATGCCCCATTAGGTTCTCTTAACCGAAAGTCCGGATAAGACAATCACACCAATCGTGTTCAGGCGCATTAATAGCACGTTAAAGGAGAGACCCGATACTCTCGATTAACTTCACTACGGGCTAATTGTATTTTAAGTACATCTTCACTAACTCAATCCTCCCGTGTATATACCATACACCGAAAGTTAAGTGATTACATAAACGATATACTTAGGGTTTTCTCAGTAGTGTAAATACTATTGTCACATCGGTGATTATGAGAATAATAAATATGAATAATAACGTCAATTCATTTATTAAATAAAACAATTACAAAAATTGTCTTTCGGGCATCACACCTAACATATGTTACTTATAAGTTGGAGGGCGGTGAGATAAGCTTGTTCTTGCAGAGCTTTGGCCTGTTAATTTGGTCTTTTTCTTATATCCTCCTCTGATTAGGTTACACAAGACTTCCTTTTATAGGAAGATTAAACTTAGGGATGAAGCAAAGACTGGCGGTGCGGAAGCAGCTTAGTCACTAGTCTTAATAGCTAAGCAAATGCTAAATATCAGACATCAAGTGGGTATAATATCTAATAGCAAGTGGATGTAATATCCCGGTGGTGACAATTAGAGGTCGCCCAGGTCGCCAGCTTCACCGCCTGGCCTTCGCCCCCTGTTTCCTCTCAAGTCTTGTGCGGCTTCCTTAGAGAGCCTTATCTTTATGATCGCCCACCGACCACCTAGCTCTGGCGAAGCACTAGGAAGGGTTGTTGGCGGCGGCCTTGATCTCAACACCTTTTGGCGTCGCCATAGATGTAGTCGCAGATTCCCTGGTGTGGCCCAACTGATGGCGATACAATTTGTATCATCAGATATATATATTCTTTTGCTTGCACATACTAGCACAAATATTCAGCAGCCCCGAAAGGCAAGCATTTCTTCACTTTTATTTTCACCCGCACCGTCTCTTCCTTTTTTTCCGGCCATTTGTGCTTTGATTATTAATTTTTTTAACGCAAACAATTTTTCCTTCCCGCCACTTCATAAACGATCAAAATTTAGGTTTGTTATTTTGCAGAGAATGTCCAAACTGGCTCAAATTTTGATGATTTGATTATTATGTGCAGTAAGTTGTTAGCTTCAGTGCTCTGAACGGAGATTTAGTAGCAATTCTCGAGAAGATGTGGTAATTCCAAATAAAATAGTATCTTACTTTAATTTATATTTTCTATTGTTTTCTTTTTACAGCAATTTGCAAGTACTATGACTATTTTCTATGTCAACTTTCTTTTTCAATAGATTAACAATCCTTATTATACATTAATAATCGTATTCACATTCTTTCTAATTTTATTAAAATGTCTGGAATTTTTTTTTCTTTTTTTACAGCAATTTGCATGTACTATGAGTATTTGCCATGTCTACTTTCTTTTTCAATAGATTAACAATCCTTATTATACATTAATAATCGTATTCACATTCTTTCTAATTTTGTTAAAATGTCCAGAATTTTTTTTTTCACATTCCCTATTTCCAATCTCCATGTTTTTTTTAATTATAAAAAAAAAACACGTTCAGACTTACGTAAATTGACATTGTAAATATCCTTTATATATATATTGGTTAATTCCTTTTCTTTGGTTTTCTTATCTCGGCATTTTTTTCTTCTGTCAAAACAAAAACTCCGCGTCAACTACCAATAGGAAATCCCAGGATAAAAAAAATCTTAAAATAATTCTTATTTTATTTTATTTTGTCAAAACAAAATGTCCTGTAGTATTATTATTATTTTTTTGTTATGACATGCATTTTAATTTTTTTTGTTATGTCATGCATATTAATTTTGGCATAGAAATTGGCGTTGGTGGTAAGAAAATAGCGCTGATGGCCGTAAGGAAAATGAGAAAGCATTAATTTTTTTTATGAAGGAAAAAGTCGAGATGCTTGCAACCATTATTATGAGTAATTTTTTCTATTTTTACCTCAATATTTTATCTGGTGATTCTATTTGATTAATCCAAATGCCTACTCTTACATTTTGTATATTCTATTCTTAAATCTTTAGATCCATGAATGCAATATTAGTGTCAAACACAAGAATCTCTTTCTTATTAATTTATGACAGTTTCATTACTTAGGCATGTACCTTGCTCAAGAATAAATCATTTGAAGATATTGATCTTCATATCTTGAGTTGGAATCAGCATAATTGTCTTCGGCCATTTGTCACCGGGTCTCATCAAGTAACAATATGTTGTTTAGTATTTTGTTACCACATTTGTCATATCAGTCGGTTCACGTTTTGTTTTCAGCTATCAATTTCAAGATTTTCATGGTGTAGTTTCAATACAAATCTCAAAACTTATTTATTTTTGTGTTTTGGACAAACATTTTCAGTTACAGGCCACGACCAAGGATATTCTTACAAAAGCAAAGATTTGGACCATGCTCACCAAAAGGATGTCTGCCAATTAATGTGTTATGGGAAGAATATGATGCTTAATGGTTATCAATGGGGGTTTAAAGTAGGAAGAGAGTTACAAAAGTAAAAATGTCTGTAATTTCGAATTGAGAAAAAAAAAGGGGAGAGTTTCTAGCATTGTTAGTTATATGTCCATCATCACTCTTAACTAAGCTTCAAATTTATCTTCAGATGGAGACCAGCAATTTGACAATATGTTTTTTTTTATGTTTGGTTACTGTGAGAGAGGGGTTAACCCGTAGATTATGCGTGTTCATCTTCTTTGTTCCTTCTTAGATGTCCAGGAGAGATTTTTCTCCTGCTTACAAGTTCCGGCATTTAAGCAAACTAATGGTATTTCAAAGTTTTCTTTTACTATTGCGCATATTTGATTTTGTACCATTACTTCTTTTGAGGTTATTATATATGTGTTGTAGACACAATGTATTCTTATTCATTGTATGCTATGTTCATGAATTTTCCATGCATCGCACGGGTTTTCTGCTAGTATAATATATAGAGGAGTGAATTTAACCCAATTACCCAATTGACCCGCTCTATACCCGACCCAAACCCGTATAATATGAAGAAAAAAAACCCTACCATATTTATAGGCAATAAATTCGACCACAATTAAAATAACAAAAATAATTACAAAAAAAAACCTATCATAATTGCCTATCAAAATTTGATTGAGGCTTTATTAAAATGGAAGAAAATCATCTTCATTCCTAGACATTTCATATGTGAGTGGAGGTTCCAAAGCACTTGCAGAATGATTTATTTTTCTGTAATTTTCTCCATTTCCACTTTTACATTTAACATTTTTATTCTAAGATCATCCAAGGAGGTGTGAATACACAAGGTATGCGAAATATATTTGCAATTTGATTTCCTTCGAACTTTGATTTTGGATTTTTGAATTCATGGTCTTCGTTTCTCGCTTGGGCATTTGTTTTTCATGTTTTCTTTTGTCGATTTTAAGCAACTTTTCGCATTTTGGCCAGTTGGTGGCAGATGAACATGAGAAGCTCGAGAAAAGTGCACTCCGTGTTGAATAAAATCTAGAAAACATTTGGTTGACGGTATGATTCATGTTTGTATTCTAGATTTTTTTGTTTTCTTTTAGCTGTGTTTTTCTTTATGGGATTGAATTATATTTTGTTTTGAATATTTTCTTCAACAGATATTTCTTGACCAAATTGACAAACCCGTCACCCATAAGAAGGAATTGTCTGGTGAGATCTCACTTTCTTTTATTTTATCGACCTATTAAGTTCTTTCAATTTTTGTTTATTATGTTTTGTTTTGAACTACATTCTTTCTTTCATATTTGTTGTGTTTTGAATGTTTTTGACATCATATTGATAACCAATTTGGCAAATCTGTAGGTCATTCAATCGATGATGCTTTAAATTTAGAAGTAATGTCTCATGAAATATTCAAAAAAAAATATTAATTTAATTTTACCAATTAATGCAAAATATTCTAACATTAAAGTAAATTTTGAAACATATCTAAACTCAAACATGTCAATTAACACGAAATATTCAGACATTAAATTCACCCCCTACAAATTAGACAACTCAATTAATGCTAAAAATTATTACATTAAATTTCATTTTTAAAAATAATTATATTAAAATTTGCTAATTAATACAAATATTTTTACATTTATGTCATCTCCGGAAAATTACCCGCCTCATTTAATTCCAAATATTCGAACTTTTAATTATTTTTTTAACATTTCACCTATTTTTATTTATAATTGTTTTTATTAATTTTGACCCGTTTTCTTTTTGCGTGTTTATGTCATTTAATGAAAAATATTATCACATTAAATACATCTCTATAAATTAGTCACCATAATTATGCCAAATATTCTTTCATATTGAATGTTCAAAAATAACTAATTAGCCACCCTAATTAATACCAAATATTCTTACATATTAAATTCATCTTATTTCCATATCTTATTTCAAAAATAACTAAATTCAAAAAACATACCAAAATTATAGGGAATATATTCGGCTCACGTTCTTCTAATTTTAAAAAAAAAACCTACCATAATTATAAAATTCGCCTACCGTAATTAGAAAAACCATTTATAATTTGATTCTCCTAATAGAAAATAGGGAATAATTTCGGCCCTAATTAGAAAAATCATTTAAAATTTGATTATACTAATAAAAATAGAGAATAAATTCGGCTCAAATTCTTCTCATTTTTTTATTAAAAAAACAAACCATGATTACAAAATTCACCTACCCTAATTAGAAAAATATTTAAAATTTTATTCTCATAATAAAATAGGGAATAAATTCGACCCTAATTAGAATAATCATTTAAAATTTGATTCTCCTAGGAATAAATTCGGCTCACATTAATACTAAATATTTATACATTAAAATTTTTTTTAAAAATAATTATATTCAAATTCACTAATTAATACAAATATTCTTACATTTATGTCACCTCCGGCAAATGAGCTAATGGTAATATTTAAAAAATTATAAATTTAATTTTACCAATTAATGAAAAATATTCTAATATTAAATTACATTTTGAAAAAAATATATAAACTCAAATATTCCATTTAATGCAAAGCGTGCAGACATTAAATACATCCTTAAAAATTAATAATAATTATTTTCACATTAAATACATTTCCATAAATTATTCTTCCCAATCAATATATTATATATAGATTTATGTCATTTAATGTGAAATATCACCATAAATTATAATGTTTCAAAAATGATAAATTCGATTTTACCAATCAATGCATAATATTCTTCGACTAAATTATACAACGTAATCGAAGATGCTAAAGGTTCTTTATTATACTTATTGAGGTACTTTTTGATCTATCGTTTTTGTATTCAAACCTCCTACTGAGATAAGATGATTCAAGAGTGCAGCTGATTTGCCATTTTTAATTTTTTTTTTAATAGTAGTTTTATTCATTTTTTGTTTTGTGGTTATATATAATTTAATGAGAAATATTTTATAGAGCTCTATAAAATTGCCTTCCAAATTAATGTCAAATATTCTTAAATTTATGGCATTTAAAGCGAAATATTTTTGCATTAAATTATAATATTTAAAAATTATAAATTCGATTTTACCAATTAATGCAAAATATTCTAACATCAAATTACATTATGAAAAATATCTAATCTCACATATGTCATTTAATGAGCCACCTCAGTTAATGCCAAATATTCTTACATTAAATTACGATTTTAAAAATAATTATATTTAAAATTACCAATTAATACAAAATATTCTTACATTAATGTCATACCTACAAATTATATGCCCTATTATAGTACGTTTTGAAAAATAACTAATATCAACGATGCTAATTAATACGAGATATTCTTAGATTAGGTCATCCCCTACAAATTATTTTTTAGGAATTCTACAAATTGGATACCTCATTTAATTTCAAATATTTTCACATTAAATTATAGTTTAAAAAATAACTATATTCAAGGTTGCCAATTAATTCAAAAAATTCTTACATTAAAGTCATTCCCTACAAATTTGCCACTCCGTTTAATGTCAAATATTCATACAATCAATTATATTTTCAAGAATAACTTAATTCAAATGTTTGCGGTGTAGTGCGAATGTTTTTAGATTAAATAAATATGTCATTCGATGTGAAATATTCTTACATTAAATTACATTTTTTTAAAACAATTTAAATATGCCAAAAGAAAATAATCCTTTAAAACTATTTAAAATTATTTATAATTATATAGAACATAAATAAATTCAAATATGTTAAAAAATCATTATGTACAAGTAAGAGTCCTCCATTGATATAGAATATTCAGAAATTAAATCATATTTTGAAAAATAACTAAATTCAAATATGTCAATTAATACGATATATTTTTAGATTAGATCATCCCAAAGGAATTAGTCACCTCATTTAATGCTTAGGTAAGTAAGGTATGTAGGAAACGTATTTGAATAAGGTGGGGTGGTGGGTAAGGCATGGTATGATGGGGTGGTGGGTAGGGTATGGTATGGTATGGTGGTGGGTAAGGTATGGTAGGGTGGGGTGGTGGGTTAGGTAGGGTGGGATGGTGGTGGGTAAGGTAGGGTAGGGTAAGGTAAGGGGTGGTAATGGGTAAGGTGTGGTAGGGTAGGTAGGGTGAAGTGGTGGGTAAGGTAGCGTTGGTAGGGTAAGGTAGGGTAGAGTAGGGTAAGGTAGGTTGGGGTTGTGGGTAAGGTAAGGCAGGGTAGTGTGGTGGGCAAGATATGGTAGAGTCAAATGGTGGGTAGGGTAGGGTAAAGGTGGGAAGGGTTTGGTAGGGTAAGGTGAAGTGGTGGGTAAGGTAGGGTGGGTAAGGTAGGGTAGAGTAGGATAGGGTTGGGTGGTGGGTATGGTACCATAGGGTTATAGGTAGGGTCAGGTAGATAAGGGTGGGGTGATGGGTAAGGTAGGTTGGTATGATGGGTAAGGTAGGGTAGGGAAGGGGTGGATGATAGTGGAGTAGAGTAGGTAATGGGTTAGGTAGGTAGGATGTCGAGGTTAATATATGGTGATGTAGGGTAGGGTAGCATAGGGTGGTGGGTAGGGTATGGTAGCGTAGGGTGGGGCAGGAAGAGAGGTAGGGTGCAATGGGGTATGGTATAGGGCTACCCACCCCTTCGCCTTTATCCTACCTCATAGGTGCCCGTGCAATGCACGGGTTATTGACTAGTATATATATATGATATATAGAGGAAGGAAAATAAAATAAATTTTGACCCAAACCCGGCTATTACCCGATTTATCCGCTCCAAACCCGCTAATAAATAGTCATATCATATAAAATAAAAAAAACTAAATCTTTCCCTACAATCTCTCTACAATAATTCTACCAACTTAAATTTGTTCAAACTACTCAAAGAAAATAAATGGAAATATAATTAGAAAAATACGGTCTTATTTAAAAATTAAAAATAAAAACCATTAACTCTCCCTAAGTGTTTAAATCTCTCCACAATTATTGAACCAACTTAAATTTTACCCGATTTGCCCCTCTAAACACACTAATAAGTTTCCATGTCATAAAAAGAAAAGAAAAAAAATTAAATCTCTCCCTACAATCTTTCTAGAATAATTATACAAACTTAAATTTGTTCAAGTAATCTATACTATAATATAAAGACGAGCTGTTTTAACACAATTACCCGTAATTTTGACTCAAACTCGTACAATGACCCACTTCATACCCACTGGAAAAAAACATAATAAATACGCAATCAGAAAAAAAATTCGTAAACATAATAAATACGAAATCAGCTTTAAATATGGAAGAAAAAAATTCGGTAAACGTAATAAATACGGAATCAACATTAAATACATACTTTTTTTGCCAATAATTTTTCCCCATACCCTAAATACCATTTATATTTTATGATCTCTAACATAATAAAAAAACATTAGGAAGAATAAAAAAACACGGAATCAGTGTAACACACTAAAATCATTTTTAAAGTGTAACACAATAAAATCTTTTTTTTGAATACGGAATTTTTTCCCTTCAAAAAAAAGAAACGGGATTTTCCCCCCCGAAATATGAATTGTTATGGGCAAAAAATACGGAATCAACAGAATCGATATTTTCAATGATTACCGTTCCAAATACCATTAATATGCCATTATATTTTATGGTCACTAAAATAATAAAAAAATATTTGGAAGCATAAAGAAGAACCGTTTTAACACAATTACCCGTAAGTTTGATCCAAACCCGTACAATGACCCACCTCATACCCCCTGGAAAATAAATATAATAAATACGGAATTACAAAAAAGTTCGGTAAACATGATAAATACGAAATTAGCTTTAAATACGGGAAAAAAATTCAATAAACATAAAAAATACGGAATCAACTTTAAACACTAAATTTTTTGTGAATTATTTTTTCTTCATACCATAAATACCATTTATATTTTATGATCTCTAACATAATACAAAAAGATTTGGAAGAATAAATAAATAAAAACATGGAATCAGTGTAACACACAAAAATCTTTTTTTAAAGTGTAATACAATAAAATATTTTTTTAAATACGGATTCCCCCACACCCCTAAATATGGATTTTTTATGGGCAAGAAAATACGGAATCAACAGAATCAATATTTTCAATGATTACCGTTCCAAATTCCATTAATATGCCATTATATTTTATGATCTCTAAAATAATTAAAAAAATATTTGTAAGCATAAAAAAAAGAAGGAATGCTATTTTTTTTAAATACGGAATTTTTCGGCGAATAATTTTTCCCCATACCATAAATATCATTTATACTTTATTTTCTCTAACATAATAAAATAATATTTGGACGAATAAAAAATAAAAAATGGAATCAGTGTAACACACTAATTTATTTTTTAAAGTGTAACACAATAAAATCCTTTTTTAAATACCGAATACCCCCAAAATATGAAATTTTTAGGAAAAAATACTAAATCAACGGAATCAATATTTTCAGCGATTATCTTTACAAATACAATTAATATGCCATTATATTTTTTGATCTCTAAAATAATAAAAAAGATTTGGAAGAATAAAAAACAAAAATACTGAATACTATTTTTTTTTAAATGAATCAATTTTTGAAACTACTCAACCCACTACTAATACGGCTATATATACATTCACATGATAACATTCATTTGCACAATTCTGATACAATCTACATGTATTGTGGTTTGTTTTAGTCTCACTTCTTCTTCCCTGTGTGATTTATTTTCTGATTATTTTTTGCCATGAGTTCACATGATTGTTATTTGACGTTTTATCTATTTTGAATTGTTATCGTTAGGTATCATGAGACGAATGATAGCATAGCTATAGTTTACCATTCATAATCAGATTAAAGGTGGTGAGAAGAAGGTATTGAAGAATTTTTTTTAATTAATTACATATTTTTTATGATTAAGAATTTGATAATGGTATTATTTTGATGTTTTTGCCGCAAGCACGCTACTTACGAACGAGAATTGTTATTAAGTCCAACACACTACATGGAAAGGTAAATAATATACTATTTCACACTAAAAAGTTGTTGGCTAGATTTTTTTTACTTTATTTAATTCTAATATTATTGTTTTACCTTTTCAAAATCAAACAAATTTTCATTTTTTTATATTAAAAATGGTAATGGTTGTTCTATTTTGTTATTTATTATTTACATTAGATAATCGCAGCAAAATCTTTATCAAATATCCAAATACTATGTTTGTTTATTTCCCACGTTCTTTGTTTTAAATATATATCATTTTATGTTTCTTTCTTAAGGATAACCAATGCAGATAAATATTCTTCCAAGAAAAAGAAAAGAACTAAAAAAAATGCAGATGGATAATAATGAAGAAAATATGTTTTCAATATGAATTTTTTTAGTTCCAAAGACCATTAATACACAATTTATATATTCTCTTTACGTACTGATTTTTTTAAACAAAAATAGAAAAAATTAATATTTCAAAAATACATAATCACCATAATAAGACCATTAATATACCATTTATATTTTATGATCTCTACCATAATTAAAAAAATTGGGAAGAAAAAATATATATATACAGAATCACTATAACACAATAATATCTTTTTTTAAATACATAATTTTTTTCGTTCCAAAGACCATTATACACTATTTATATTTTATGATTTATGACATAATAAAAAAATGGGAAGAATAAAAAAACAACAATGCGAAATCACTATAAGACAATAATATATTTTATTTAAACACATAATTTTTTGGTTCCAAAGACTACTACTACACCATTAATGTTTTATGATTTCTAACATAATAAAAAAATTGGAAGAATAAAAAAGCAAAAATACGGAATCACTATAACACAATAATATAGTTTTTTAATACTATTTTTTTTAACCAAAAAAACGGAATAAATTATTATATACAATCTATATTTCACGATCTTTAACACCATTAAGACCGTGAAATTCACCGTTTGATGTATATATAATCATGCATCATAAGAGTAACAAACGTGAAATATCAACTATCGACAGTCCTTTGAATGAGCACAAACACCGCTCTTTTCTTAAATAACTTAAGTTGTAAACCGCACAAAGAATAAAAATAATATCGAACAACTCGAAAATTTATTAGTATATAAAATATTATATATATATATATATATATATATATATATATATATATATATATATATATATATATATATATATATATAATATAAAAAACCGTGCATAATACACGAGGATTTGAAACCAAACAATAATGAAGATGAAAACTCACGATATATAATGAAAAAAATGTGTTTTCAATAAGCAAATTGGGGTTTCTAAAAAAAAAAAAAAACAAGTAGTGCTAAATATTTATAAAACGCCACATTGAATTAAAAATAGTTTGAATGATTTTTTTACATGTGTTGAATGAGAATTAAAGACGATAACTAATAATAATAGTTTGATTGAATTTTTTTGGACATGTATTTGAATGAGAATTAAAGGCGATAATTAATAATATAGTTTGAATGATTTTTTCTGACATGTGCTTGAATGATAATTAAAGGCGATAATTAATGCAATAGTTTAAATGAATTTTTAAGGAAAATGGTATGTGCACTATACATTTGTGTAGTGTTATTTTCACTATTTTTTAAGTAGATTATCAAGTAGGCCCCGGCCATCAATAATAATTATTCTTTTTTTTACTTTTTATTTTTTATTTTTATAAAGTGCTCACAAATTGAGATTTAAAATTGATTTTAAGTCATTCATGTTTGAGTGAAATTAATTTTGCTCCTTGGCTCTTATAGTTAGAATGAATATACTTTTTCCACCTAATATAACATTTTGTTGTGCACTATTCAGTCCAAAAACGGTGTCTGCATCAAGGGGTTCTGTGCACTATTCAGCCAAAAAAAGGTGTCTGGATCAAGGGGTTCTTAACCAAATGTGGTGAAAAACGAATCTGGTAAAATGGAATACTTTTGAAAAAAATAGATTTTTAAAAAAAGTATTGCAATCAAAGGCAACTTGACAATAACTTATCTTTTTTTGAGGGGTTATGGCAGTGTGTGGTGTAGGGGCGGGGGCGGAAACAATAACTTATGGTTATTTAGTTTTCATTATTCAATGATATTTATGATCATTGAAGAAATTGTACACTCTTATTTATTATATGTTCTCATTTTCAGTTTCAATTATATAATTCTATTGTTTCGTGCAATATCACCGATGTTTTGTAAGATCAACTATGTTATGTACATAACAAAATTATGAATTTTCTTTTCGTTTACTGATTACAATAGAGCACGTGTTTCTTTATGATTGTATAAAAAACGTCCGATTGTCCCATGGTAATAAGATAAAGAAACATAATTCTCTTTATGGGGTTTTTGACTAGTTACCATATACTAATATTAGATATTAATAAATTTATGAAAAATAGATTTGTGGTAATAAGATAAAGATAGTCAATATTAGATATTGACAATATCTTGAAAATATTTAATATGAGATATTAAATTAAATGAGAAAAAATCAATCAAAAATATTTTCCTTATTTTATTAGAAAAATGTTTTCTTTCTTCTCAATCTATTAGAAGCTTTCCCAATCAAATTGGGAGCTATAATGCGGTGGACCACCCTCTATATAAGAGAGGGGTTGGCTAGCTCTTTTGTACATCAATCACAATTAGAAGAGTTCTAATTTACTAGAAAATATGAGAGCTTCCTAATGAGAGTTTTGAGAAAAGAAAAGGTCGGTCCAGCAACCGATTTTTTTCTGGTAGCAATCCATGATGGCCGGGATTCCGGCGGGCTGTTCGTGTGGATCAACGGTAGAGGCCGAACACTTTGGCGGCTTCGTGTAGAAACTACAACCGTAGATAAAGCGATAATCTATTTTTGATCATCCAAGTTATAATCTACGTCTACTTCTTTTATGTTTGTTGCTTAAACGAAGTTGATCCTGGTAAAAGGAAATAAATTTTAAATTCCGCTGCGTTCCCACGTAGATTTCCTAACACTGGTATCATGAGCTTCCAACTTAAGCAATAAGCATTAGTTTAATTTCGTAGTAATTAATTAATAGATGCATGATTTAAATTCGCAGAACGAAGAACGAACAAAAAAATTCGGCGGTGGGGCTGCTCGGCCAACTGGCGGCGGCGCCCCACCTTCAACATGCCGGCGGCGTCGGCTACCTCTGTGGTGGTCGGCGTTGGCTGGTGCCTCTTGGTGGACCCCGAAAAAAAATTTGTTGGTTGTTTTGTGAATTTTTATGGTACATTGATATCTCTTTATTTAGTTAGTGTCATGTGGCTGACTAATGATTCAAATAGTTTCAGCCATTGGGAAGCCACATGGCATTAAATAAAATTGGCATTTCCAAATTTTGTTTGGAATAGGTCTAGGCCCATTTTCAAAATATTTGATTTTGGAAAGGGGCCAGGTGGGTGCCTTTTTATTTTGGAAACCAAAGGCATCGCTTTTAATTAGGAATCAAAAGGAAAGAAACAAAAGAGACTTAATTTTAATTTTAATTTATTTTGGAATAGTTCTAATTAATTTAAATTAAAATTGAAATCGTTTATTTTTATTTCGATTAAAATCATTTAATTAATTAAAATTTAATTGGTTAATTGATTAGATAAAATTATTTAATGATTAAACGTTAATCGATTAATTAAGACGCAAGTTGGTAAATTTTAGATTTATCTTCTTTATAAGATTTTATTGTATGGATTGTAGTAGATATAATATGATTATATGAACCCCGATTGATCATAGACTCGACCAATATGATAGATATGAATGGTTTATTTTCTGTTGGTTTTAAAATTATCCTAAGCCGTTATGAAGAACATGACCTAATTTACTTTCTGCATTTACCTCAGTCCCGTTAGCTCCCCCCGTGTGCGGCGGGTGTACAAATTTATTAGATAGATTTTATGTAACAAGAATGGAGCAAAAGATGGAGACCAAAGAAAGACAAATAAAGATCCCATTGGAGATGACGTATAAAAGATCCTACTGGCGGTTGCAGCTACCCTTAGATTGTGACACGCGGTTTCGTCAGTTTGTATTCGAAACCACACTTAAGAAAAGTCCATGATCATACTGGTTACTTTAAGCATTTATTTATTTGTGCTTGTATTTATTTTATATGATACGATAGATGCATGACTAGGCACGAACTAGATGAATGTGAAGGATTTATGTCTATAGAGATAGATATATTTGATGAGACCGTAATTAAAATTAATTAAGTGAATTAATTTACATAAATACTTCCACAACAAAAATCAAGTCGAAATATTGTCTCCCAATATTATAGCGACGGTGAGGAGCCCTTGTTCAGATCCAACTGATCGGCCATCGTTGGGAGTTGACCTACCTCGGGTATATCGTCGTTATTGAGATATGTTCGTATGAGATCTCATGATAATTGGGTTATGACTTGACTAGAGTATTGCAGTGATTGGCCCTCGTCAGGACCGTCTTATTCTAGAGGCAAGGGGTTGACTACCACATAAAAGATATGCAGTGTCACAGACTTGACTAGTCAACCACCAAGAGTCACATAGAGATGTGATTGGTAAAGGGTTGCCTACTCTTCGAATTATTCCGGTTGATCGGCCCTCGTCGGGAATCGGGGTAAGTAGATGAGATCTTGGCCACTAAAGTATATTGGAAAATTCTTGAAAGTCAATTGGGAGTAGTTGACTAGTGAGAGCAAAATCATAAAACAAAAGACCATTTTTTATTTTGCATGTATAAACAACAACACTCTTTTATCTTTATTTTTATGTTGTAGTTTTCTAGCAAACTTTTATTTCTATGTTTTTATTTTCGATTAGTAAACCAAATTATGACTGTTACATTTTGAGAAACATCCTCAAGTATCGTTAAGTAATTTTAATCCTTTTAAGATAAGCAATGACACGAGCTACCTCGTTATAGTAGTTAGAGACAAGGAGACTACATATTTGATGGAGTGCTCCGAGACTTTAATTATTAATGAAAAACAGAAGCTCATGATATGATTAAATCACATTAAATAAGTTTCAACAAATTAATCATATATTTACGATCCAATATGATCATTCTGTCATACGATGACAATTAATTCAAACATTGGATAAGAATGACCACATCAAATTTTGGAAAGGTTGTTTCCAAAATTGTAAGATTTAAGTATCGACTTATTTCTTTAATCATTGCTTGAAGGTTAATTAAATGGTTCATGTTTTGAATATGATTCAAAATGTTAAATAAACTATTTAATAAACTTTAGATTTTCTTTACGAAAGAAAATTGAAGACATAGCTCTTGTAATTTCTCTTAAGCCTTATGAAGACTAACTTGAGAAATATCTACAAGTGCTTAAAGGATTAAAAAGGAAAGTTAGGGCCTATGCTTAAAATAAGAGATGTTATCGAAGTCTCTATTCTAGGCATGTATGTCGAGATAAATCTATCTAAGTTCAAGTCAACTCTTAGATATATGATATCTTACGAGTATGATTAAATTAGAAAGATTAAATTCGGAATACACCAAGATACGAAAAGTGAAGCAAACGTTGTGACTTTTTCGGTAATTTATTTTGAGTCTTTTAAACTGATAAAGGAACTAAATAAATGTTATTGTGTTCCGGTTCTTATGAAGGACAGGATCTCAGTTAATTTGTTAGGATTCAATGGACAAATTCAATTCAAAGGAATTAACGTTATTCCAATAAAGTTGAACAATCACGGAATCTAACATACTAGATTGGTGTCACTATATAGTTGATATATGTTATATAACCTCAACTTAGTATTTTTATGGTTGTTATCATTGATGTATTGTGGTTGTTCTAGACATAGTCTCTATTGAAGAGAAACGTGTAATCAAATGTCATTCTGATGATGTCTGAACCATTTGATTATGAATCATGTGTGTAATACGTATCTTATCTAAAGATGACTAAAATACCCTTTTATGAAAGGTTATAAAATCTAGAAAATTGTCTAAAGGCTAAACATACCGATGTGTGTTGGCTTATGACAATTAATGCCACAAATAATTGTTTATTAGTCTCCATGACTATTTTAGAAATAGTCGAGTGTACTCGATGAAGTGCAAAATTCAGAAAGCCCAAAAAGTTTGAGCTAGTACGAACATGAGATTGATGAACTGCTTATGAATTAATCTTCAATTGGATTGAAACAATTAATACCTGAAGGATTGAAACAAGTATGCTAGATATTATTTGCTTACCCGTGGAGTGAAAATGTTTATCTCTAAACATGTTGTATTCTAGAGGAAGTGTTTCTTCCAAAAGAAATAGTGGGAGTAAATGACATCTCAAAAGAGTTTGAGAAACACAAAGAGATATTCAACCATTTTAACATGAGCAGGCACCGCATAAAGATGAGGTGCAGGACACTGCTCAGTGCACACAAGTACCCTGTGAGTCTGCAGATGACCACAAGTCCGAAAAGGCTACTAGTATGTTCATGTTGAAGAATGAAGATCTCGCGAATTATATGCTTGAAAGGCAAGATTAAGAGATATGGCGTGGAGCCATAGTATCTGAAGCAGATTCCATGTGTGACAACCTGGTTATGAACCTGGTATGTCTTACCTAAAGGGAATGTCCCTAAAAGGTGCAGCATGTCTTTATGAAAGATTGACATGGATGGTAATACGGTTACCATAAGACTAAGTTGATATACTGAAGGCTACATGGTGTAAACCTTGTAATTACCTTTGTGCTACTAGCTATGCTTAAGTCTATTCAGATAGTGCTTGTTATAGCTACGTATTATGGCTATATGATAGTGTTGAAAACATTGGGCCAGTGGCTTGATGTTCATAGACGATAACATGATGAGTAAGCTTACGAGCCATTTATGGACTCAAACAAGTTTCACTGTATAAGTTCTTTACTTTGAGAATCAAAAGAGTTTGATTTGATCAAAAGTGAAAATATGCCCGATGTGCAAAAAAGGTTAGTGGAAGTGTTACAGTTTTTTAGTAAGGTGTTGCATATCCTTCTCGAGAGTTGTTACCCTATGTCTATAAATTTAGGAAAGCTCTTAGAATGATAGTTCTTATTTTAGAAATAAGAATCTATAGTGATAGATTTAGATATTGCTTAATCGTCACAGTTCACCTGTATAGATGAGATGCTAAAAGTGTTTAGCATAGATCATAGCAAGAGATACTGCTAGCCGGTATTCTCAGGATCTATCTATGATAGGACATCAGTCCTAAAAGATAAGGTGAAAGATGATACTTATGAAAGGTTCCCTTATAGGGTCCATCATAAGTGTTGTGAGTTAAACCAGATGTTCGTACTTCATGAAAAGTCATGAGCAGGTATGAAAGTGATTTTGGTAAATATCGAGAATATCTTTAAAAGTGTTAAGGAAGGGTTCCTAGTTTATGGAAACTTAGAACTGGATAAACATAGATATACAGATATATGCCCTGAATCTTATTATATGCCCTGCATCTTATGAAAATAGTAGGAGCTACAGTCTGGGTTTCGCAGTCGCTTTAATCAAATGAAACAGTGAGCTAGAAATGTTCTTAGCTATGATATCACTATATATTCTACAACTTAGCCGAAACACAGTATTGCCTTAGAGACGCAGGGGGATCAGTACATGGATCTAAGAGGTTCATTCATGAACCTTGTACGGTTCTTCCACCTTTACTATATAGCTGATATAGTGGTGGATTCATTGCTTGGATCAAGGACCAGGGTCTCGTCAGAGATTCATGTGAGTGTTGAGGCGGTTCCTTTTGACATGATCTTTTGGATCATGATATGAATATAGTCTAAGTCCCCACAGATAGTGATCCATTCACGCTTAGGGTTTGTTGCGAGTATTGCATAAGATTCTTGTGTTTCAACTTGGTCTTTTGTGTACGAGTGATTGGCTTTAGGCCAAGTGGGAGATTGTTGAAATAGTGTCCTAAACCCAATCGGGTTGGACCGGATCCGACCGGGTCGGATCATTTCTACTATTTATTGATGTTTATACATATATCAAATGACTTTCTGTTATTATATATTTGTTCGTTGAATGGACCAATTATGATATAGTTATATGATAATGTCCCTAGTGTCAAACTGTGAAAGTGAAATCAGAATAGTTATTATGGTTGATGAAATCTTGACTCACTTTAAAAGGTTTGATACTTAAATGTCTCTAGTCGTATGTACTATTAAACAGGACATTAATAGTACGATTAGACTAGCACGTATTGGATGTCTTCTGTCTTTTGAAGATAAGGATAGATCTCGTCTATCAAAGTGTAGAGACACTTGGACTGTACGTCGACGTGTATTAGAGAATGCGTACGTTAGACTGACCCACTTACTTTATTTAGTGTCGCGCTATGTGGCGGTTGTGTAATTATCCTGAGACCGGAGTCTTCATGACATCACGGTGTGGATTGTCATACTTTGACACTATTGAGGTTTCCTTTAGCCATGGGGCGATCATCCGGTAGTGAATGGGTGTGATACTGAAGCATGCGTAGGATTCATGTTGCTCGTCCGGAAATCACGTATCCTATGATTAAGAGTAAATGTCCGAAAGGGCCTTCTTAAAAGGAATGTCTTATTCTCGAAAGTCTTTGCAAAGCGTAAGTAATATGTTACTTCGAGAGAGTAGGATATCCAGATTATAAGATTTGGTCGTTGATGTTTGACACTCGACGTACGACCGTATGGATATTGTAACAGTGATAGGATTCTATTCACACGGTAACCGTTTCACATGAAAAGTAGTAGTCATTGCATTTGACTCTTCTGATGATTGGGGGTCGTCGACGTGTTGCTAGATGCTATCCATGATCTTTAGGTATGTAGGGAATTTTCGTATTTGCACTTTGTGCCTACGGCCAATATATTCATATCGGGTCACACACATAAGTACATCTAGCCGGATTAAAATGCGGTTATAGTGATAACCAAATAAGTGTTATAGTGATAAATTAATATGGTGGTATTTATTTATTATGAATAAATCAAATACAAGATATTAATTAGATTGATTAATTAAATATACATATAATGTATAAGTCTATCGAAATTATTTGTGTATATTGATACACATGTATTTTGCAAATTAATTAATCATAGCATTATATTAATTAAGAATATTCCGGATGCCAAATATTGGTGGGCACATAGTAGGTGTATAAGCTACACTTGGATTGTGCCATTTAATTAATAGTATTACCATATATTAATATTAGATATTAATAGATTTATGAAAAACAGATTTATGGTAATAAGATAATTATAGTCAATATTAGATATTGACAATATCTTGGAAATATTTAATATGAGATATTAAATTAAATGAGATAAATCAATCAAAGATATTTTCCTTATTTTATTAAGAAAATGTTTTCTTTCTCCTCAATCTATCAGAAGCTTTTCCAATCAGATTGAGAGCTATAATGATGTGCACCACCCTTTATATAAGAGAGGGGTTGACTAGCTCTTTTGTACATCAATCACAATTAGAAGAGTTCTAATTTACTAGAAAATATGAGAGCTTCCTAGAGAGAGTTTTGAGAGAGAGAAAATGTCGGTCTAGCAACCAAGTTTTTCTGGTAGCAATTAATGATGGGATTCCGATGGGCTATTCGTGTAGATCAATGGTAGAGGCCAAACACTTGGACGGCTTCGTGCAGAAACTACAACCGTAAATAAAGCGATGATCTATTTTAGATCATCCAAGGTATATTCTACGTCTACTTCTTTTATGCTTGTTGCTTAAACAAAGTCGATCCTGGTAAAAGGAAATAAATTTAAAATTCCACTGCGTTCCTGCGTAGATTTCCTAACACTTATGACGATACCGGATTTCACCACTCCACGTGTCACGCACACGACACCCCAAAATAGTAATATTAACACACCCAAGATTCTAACCTTAAGGGCCAGGAGCCCCAGCATAGGCCTAAAGGCCGATCTCTGCCCCAAGGGAGAACTGACCAGGTCATTCCTCAGTCCACTGCAGGTCGGTCAGGATGATGTAAAGGTCGACCTGCACAGTTCGGTCATATCGACCTCGGTGTCAGCTAGAGCGTATAAGGATAAATACATGTTTAATAAGATAATCTTGGAAATATTTCTAAGCCATTAAGGCTCCCCAGATTATCTCTAACTTGAATAACACAAAAATATAGTCCACATTGGACACAAATTTCATGCGACTGAGTCACAATCGCCCCTATATAAACGTTTAAAAAGAACTACGGTAGACTTGATTCCAACGGAGGCATTGGATATGTAGGCACCCTGGAGAAAATCCCAGGCTACGTCTAAACTCCCCCCAGAAAACCATCCCTTGTTCTTATTATTCCTATTTTATCACCTTCAACCAATTACCACTAGATTAAACGGCCCATATTTGATGCCCGACGAAATTTGTCTCGTCAAAGATTATACTTCTGGATTCAAAACAATTTTAGTTCCATAAAATAAAACACAACTAAAGATACAAAATTATTCAAATCAATCAAGAATGTTACCAAGTAATCCACACTTAGAACAGAAAAATAGAGGATTAAACTGATTTGCTAATTACCAGTAGTGGTTAAAACAAGACACACTTGGAGACAACCAAAACTGAAGTTAAAGTAATCGAAAAACTTACAGAACTTGGAAAACGAGTTTCCAAACTTGGATACTAAACACGAGCCTTCACAATCGAACCAGTGGCTACTAGGCACGAACCACCTCTCGGATTTCTAAAAATTCTAACGAATCAGTAAGCGTGGATTTGTAGACTTGTAGAGAAGCACTAATTTAAGGTTCAATGTGAACACCACTGTAACAAAGTGTTACAGGGGAACAATTAACAAAAAACAGCACTCAGAAAATTCTCACTTACAATATACACACAGAAAAACGAATTTTCAGATTGCAATGAGAATGAAACTCAAAAGAGTGAAAACGTTTAATCAACTTGTTCAAATGATCAGTTTAGTGTCTTTGAGATTATATAGACATGCACTGGTGAATGCAGTGGTTGTGTAATAAATAACATTACTTGGAATACTAAATGATATACATAAAAAGCTGGGATGCATTAAAATAGAAAGACTCTTGCCATGGAATAAAGACTTCAGCCGGCACACTTTCTTAGAAAATGACTTTTTGAATTATAAGAGTATTTAATGGTTCAGTTTCTAATAGGCAAATTATTATATTTCAGGATCATTTATTACAGAAAATTGCCTTTTTAGGAAGAAAATGGTTTTTCCGAATTCAGCTAAACATTTTCAGGATTCATTTAATTTCAGAAAATAGCACAAAGTAGTTAATTGCAAAAATCAGTTTTATATTCAGTCAATTATATATATATATATATATATATATATATATATATATATATATATGTGTGTGTGTGTGTGTGTGTGTGTGTGTGTGTGTGGATGCGGCTAAGTCAAGTGAATGGTCAATATAATCCTAAAGTGGTGAGAATAATTATGTACGAGTATGATATAAATATAGAGATAGATCTATATCACACTATCCGATGGCACGGACACCCGATTGAAGTGTATCATTTTTTTACTAAGGTTAAACAACATAATGACAAATCAACACTTCATTTAAATACATCATTTCTGAAAATATCCGATCCATATTTAATGTAATGAATCATTAACCAAAAATGGTTTCATCATTTTTAATCCGATTGGGACATGCAGGGTACGCAAGTTTCATCTATAATCAGAATATAGTTTATATCAACTTTTTGTTAAAAAATTGATTCATCAATCAAAGACCTTATTGATTTTATCAAAAATTAGTGAGATATTTTTGTCGTTAAATAAATCTGAAAATATCAGCCAATTTTGAATCGTAAACCAAATAAGAAACTTGACTTCTTCAAACAGATGCAGAGAATAAAAGAGTCATTAATCGAAATTAATGGGCTTCATTTTCATCTATTATTCAGACATGACTTTGGGGATTGGGAGTGAAATAAAGAGTCATAGTTGTTATAACTTTCATGTAAATCAGATTAGTCAGAAATCGGGTCAAGGCAGTTGACCTGAACCAGCATTGTTTCTTCGACACACAAGGTGAGAAGCTGGGCCATCAATTATTGGAATTAGCTATCAACGTCGGAATCACTGCATAAACGAACGGCTCGAAAGTGACCAGAAAGGGTCAAGCTTTTGACTATTTCAACATCGATTTATGCAATATCTTGACCATAAACAATGTCTTCCTCAAAAGATTTGATGAACATCCCGAACTAAGCATTGATTGAACATCCATAGCATTGAATCGACACAACAGAAAGGGAATCGCCATGCCTTGAACTAGAGGCTGCAAATCCGAGAGTTCTGGCATCGATCTAAGCATGGATTTACCGGAGTAGTCAAGGATTCTTCGTCATCAAAACTTGAATCGAGGACTTGACTTGAAAGGTCAAGACTTTTCTATCATTGGAAGATTTTAAGGTCAAGAGGAAGAGTAAATTGCTTCATCAAATCAGGATTCAAGATGAACGGTTGAATGGTTGACTGGGGCGGCTCGATTGTCTGAAAAGGAATAGGATTCAATGAGAGATTGAAGAATGTGAAACGGTTGAGTAAATTGTCGAGGTGATTGTGGAGGCTTCCAGGAGGAGATGGAAGGGATGTATGAGGGAGGCGGCTGGCATTCTGAAAGATGAAGGTCAGGTTTTGTTTTAGGAAATATAAGGATATAAGGCTTTTTCAGGAAATTAATCATCTAGCATGTTGTTTAACACGTAATTCAAGCAAAAAACGAAAGCAAAAAACAGGACAGAAAACTTATTGACTGGGGCGAGTGTAGCACTCTGTCCTTAAGACGTTTTTGCCCCGATTATGTGCACACGGTAACGACAATCGTCTCCCAAGATACAACAACCATTCCTTCTTCGGGTTGTTGCACTTCAATGAGAAGAAGACGGCAAACCGATCATGTTCTATAAATCTCTCCTTGACTCGAAAATTATGCAAAGTATATTTTGTGAAACATAAACCAATGCAAAATTTTTGCCAGGCAAAAAGTTCTCACAAATTTTTCTGTATTCTAATTTCCACTCAGGTGTTGGGATTATATAGGAGTGTGAGGCCCCATCGTTTACCGGTTGCAACCTTTAACCAAAAGGATACAACCTCTTACAGGGTTGTAACCTTTCACCGAACCGATGCGACCCTCCATTAATGTTTTAATTCAAATTCTCCAACAATCCCCCACATGAATGAAAATTAATGCAAGTGTAATGCAGATTCTGAAGAGATTACAGGCGGAAATCAATTGCATCTGCCGAGGTGGTTTGTTGCCTTGAACCTTCCGTAGTAGAGTACCATCGGACATACTCGGCTAAGTAGTGAACTAGGTCTTGAACTGCTCAGGCTTTAGTGCATGCCTTGACAATGATACCTACACCTTGGTTTCAGAAAGTGTGTTAGAGAATTCTGCCCTCAAATTCTCACAGAAGCGGCCCCACTTTCACTTACATAGGTGACCTTCTATAAAGAGTACTATGAAATAACCCACTTGGCTTGACCAAGATATAGGAATCATTAAAAGCTTAATGCTTAACCTAACAAAATCACAGAAAGCACTTTTGGTTTTAACTGAATGGGTAAGTGCTAACTGTCCCTCATAACTTAGTTGTCCCTTTTGAACCATGATCTTGGGATCTTCAGTCGTTATGGTTGGGTTACCATTATAAGGGAACATGCGTAATAGGCTTAAGTCACATACTGTTTATCAAAAATTGACACCCGATCTCTAGCTAAACCTTTTTTATAAGCGGATCCGCAAGATTCTCCTTTGAATTTATACAATTGAGGAAATCAAACCATTAGAGATCAATTATTTAATGGTATTGCGTTTACGAAGTAAATATCTAAACTTACCATTACACATACAACATTGTGCCCTTCCTATGGCCACTGATTATCACAGTGTACGCTAATAGCAGTCACTACTTAGGCCAACATGGAATATCCTCAAGGATATTTCTAAGCCAATCAGCTTCTTCTCCACGCTAATCCAATGCTATAAACTTAGATTTCATCTTGAAATGAGCTATGCATGTCTGTTTTGTGGACTTCCAGGACACTACACCACCACCAATAGTGAATACATATCCACTAATGGATTTTGAATCTTTACAGTCATATATTTAGTTTGCATCACAATATTTTTTCCAATACTGCTGGATATCTTGTACACTGTATTTCTCCTTGTCTTTACAAGAAAAGATCTCATCAATAAATACAACATTCCTTTAATCAGTGATCACATTTTAGTATACATAAGGAATGTCTGACTTGTGCACCAGAACCTGATAGGCACTACTACATACTCAACGGTTTTAGTTCCTAACTTCACTTGCTATGGTTTAAGTACTTCAACCTTAGCCAAACACCCACATACTTTTATGAATTTGTAGTTAGGCTTGTGGCCTTTCAACTATTCATATGGGGTTACATCCTTCTTCTTAGAAGGGGTATTACTCAGAATGAAGTTCACTAAGAGGATAGCTTCCCCCCCACAAGTTCTAAGGTAAACCCAAACTTATCAACATAGCATTCATCATCTCTTTAAGAGTTTGGTTCTTGCATTCTGCAATACCGTTTGACTGAGGTATGTATGATGTAGTTGTTTGATGAATGATGTCGACGCCTCAGCAAGACTCATGAAACAATACATCATATCCACCACCAAGATTACCACAGATACATTAAATCCGTTTGCAATGTTTTCTCACCTTCATTCTGATAATCATTAAAGACATCGTTTGTTGCACAACCATGCTTCACATGTCTTGGTACTTCTCCCAACACATGATGAGATTAACAAGTCATGGGTGCAACATACAATTCCACAACCGGCACGTACACACGTGTCACAACAGACACAGTCTAATTTGGACTCACCTCTATGTTTCCTTCCATTTCAAGAACTGATTTGTTCGCAACGCTAACGACCAATATAGCTACCGGTACAAATCAATTAATTTATCGGGTGCAATGGTCAAATTGTTGGTCTCAACAATGCAACAGAGTTGCTAAAATTTGTGCAACCACATTAAACCGATAATACACAAAAATGATCTATGCATTAACGTAAGAATAGTACAATGCATAGCAACTTGACAAAAGTGACTTACAAATTAAACAATTCTATTATAGCATTGCACTAAGATTCAACGAAACAATGTGCCCCATGTATAATGGGACCTACATCCATTATATCAACCAAACAATTCAAAATTAATTGAATTAATGTCAAAGCACCAAGTGCCCTAAATACACATTGATTGATCCATATTCAAACTCAAACAAAATGGCACCAAAATTTCTCTATGCACCGACAAACTAAGTGATCAAAACTTTCCAATTTCATATTTTACGGTTCTTAAAGCAAACGGCCTACTTAAATGCTCCCGAAAAAAGTAGTATTTATTTCTTCATCAGTTATCACTACTCAGAAATCACATTACAGATATCTACTACAAGATAAAATTACTTATGCTATATGGAGTTAGTTAGAAAGTAGTTAGTAAGTTGAATCATCTTGTAACTGCCACATGTCAATTATATAAGACATAAGTGTGCAACTATCTAAACACAAGTTTCTACACTATTCGGTTATCAGAATTCATTCTCTGTATTTCTTTATTATTGAATCAATGAATACAATCTCCAGTTTCTTTTCTTCTTCAAATGATTCTTGATTGCATGTTGCATTTCATCATGGTAGCAGAGCTATAGAGCTTCAGATCTGCGTTTTCCGACTCCTTTTTGTGTGTTTCCGGCTTCAATTTTGTAGTTCTCTGTTTCTTGGAAGTTTTTCTTATGGTTTGAAGATGGATGCTCAGGGAGCTGCAATTCTGGCGGATTTGATGGTACATCCAGTCTTGGTTCAGCCTCTTCTTGATGATAACAACTATCACAGCTGGAAGATTTCGATGACAACAGCTTTATCTTCGAAAAATAAAATGGGTTTCGTTGATGGTACTATCCCTGTTCTTGCACCGAATGATAATCATTAATCTGCATGGCGTCAGTGTAATAGTATGGTGAAAGCTTGGTTGGTGAATTATGTGTCAAGAGATATAGCTCAAAGTATTGCTTCTTACAAGACAACCAAGGATATGTGGGATGATCTTGCAGACAGATTTGGAGGAGGCGATACTTATACTTTATCTGATTGGATGGAGCAGATACAAAACACTAAGCAAGGTAATCTTTATGTTTCCCAGTATTTTACAAAATTGAAGGTTTTATGGGATCAATTGGTTATCTTGATTGTATCACCGGAATGTGATTGTGGAAAAAAGTGGTTTCAATCTTACATAGAAAAGTAGTATGTTATTAGATTCTTAAAGGGTTTGAATGAGGAGTATATTGCGATCAAATCTCAAGTGTTGATGTTGGATCCTTTACCTTCTATTAAGGTTGTTTTCTTTATCGCTGTAAAGCAAGAGAACCAACAACATTATGGTTCTTCTACTGGTGCCAAGATTGTGGAATCAGCAGCAGTTTTTGGCTCAAATGAGATGGAACCAAAGGTTGTTCTTGCAGTCCACAATCAGAATAATAACAACAGGAAGGTTTATAACAATGGCAGCAAGAAACCTCAGTGTACGCACTGTGGCATGATGGGGCACACTATTGATCGCTGCTACAAGAAACATGGATTCCCCCCAATTTTAGAGGCAGGGGAAGAGGTAGGTCATCTGCAAATTGTGTTGGTGCTGAATCTTGGGGACCAGATGATCAAGAAAATATGAATGCTACAGCTCAATCTAATACAATCTAGGAGCAATATCATCAAATTTTAAGTCTACTGAGAGCTAATCAAGGTTCAGGTTCTGGTTTTCATAATGCTAATTCTGTGGCCTTAACCACAAACTTTTAGACTGGTGAAGGGTCAGGTATCTTTAAACTATACTGTTGGATAATAGACTCTAGAGCAACAGATCATATTATATTTGATAGTGCCTTGTTTAGCTCATGTAAGCCTATTACAAACATGACTGTAAGTTTGCCAAATGGTAAAAATGCTAAAATCTCTCACATTGCTCAAGTTAGGATAAACCAGAATTTAATTCTTGATCATGTGCTTTGTATACCTGAATTCAATTTTAACCTAATGTCCATCAGTAAGTTGATAAGAACTAGGTCTTATAATATTAAATTTTACCTAGACTCTTGTATTATTCAGGACATGCTCAGTTTGAAGAAGATTGGTTCAGCTGAACTTGTAAATGGCATGTACATTCTTAAAGCTGATAAAGCTTGTCATTCTGTTCTGTGTGTGAAGCTGCTAGTTGTGTTGCAAAACCTAACTTACTATGGCACTACAGACTTGGACATGCTTCTAGTAAGAGGTTGCAGGTCATACATCAACATAATAAAGATATCAAAACAGATACTGAAGCTGTGTGTCATATATGTCCTCTTGCTAAGCAAAAAAGACTTGGTTTTTCTTTGAGTCAGTCCACTTCTACACATTATTTTGATCTTGTGCACATGGATATCTAGGGTCCATATAGGGTCATAGGTGTGTATGGACACAGATATTTTCTCAGAGTAGTAGATGATTTTAGCAGATATACTTGGGTATATATGCTCAAATCTAAGTCGGAGGTTAGAGGTCTTGTTCAAAGTTTTTGTAGCATGGTTGAAACACAATTCAATAAAAGTGTTAAAGTTTTGAGAACAGATAATGGTCTTGAATTTGTTATTTCTGAGTTTTATCCACTGAAAGGCATTGTACACCAGAATACTGTTATACACACCCACAGCAAAATGGAGTGGTGGAGAGGAAACATCAGCATATACTATCTGCGGCTAGAAGTTTAAAATTTCAATCTGGTATTCCTGTTCTGTACTGGACTTATTATGTCATTCATGCTGTAAATCTGATAAATGTCTTGCCTACTCTTGTGTTAAATGATAAAACTCCTCATGAAATGCTATTTGGTTATATTCCCACTTATAAAAATATCAAAGTCTTTGGTTGTTTGACATATGCTTCTAATTTGCATACTGATGGCAACAAATTTGCTCCTAGGAGCATCAAATCTGTGTACTTAGGGCATGCTCTAAATGTTAAAGGTTATTGTCTTTTAAATTTGCAAACAAGGCAAATTTTCATAAGTAGAGATGTTATTTTCCATGAGTTAATATTTCCATATACTCAACAATCAGGTGATATTGACAACTTTTCTCTACCATTATCATTTATGGAAGAACAATTAGAAGAACAACATTCTGCAACACTGATTTTTAGAAGGTCAGACACATGATTCAAATCAACAGGATTCTGCTCATGAGTTAGAACCACAGGTTGATATAACTCAGAGTCCTGTAGTGAATCAAGACAATGTCACTATGACCAGGAAATCTTCTAGATCCAGAGGTGCTCCTTCTTATCTGAATGACTATGTTTGTCATCAGTCAAAGATAAGAACCTCACCTCACAGCATCCAGAATGTTGATTCTCTGTCCCATTTATCCAATACTCACAAAAACTATATTTTGAGTACACAGGTCTTGACTGAACCTAAATACTACAATGAAGCGGTTAAAGATAAAGGTTGGAGGAAATCCATGCAAGATGAAATTGATGCCCTGCAAAGAACTGGAACATGGGAGATTGTCCCTCTACCTAAAGACAAGACACCTATTGGTTGCAAGTGGGTGTCTAGGATCAAAAGGCATGTTGATGGATCAGTGGAAATGTTTAAGGCTAGACTTGTAGCCAAGGGTTACATACAACAACTGGGACTGGATTACCTAGATACTTTCTCACCTATAGCAAAACTCACATCTGTCAGAACTCTACTTGCTATAGCAGCAGCCAAAGGATGGAATTTGCAATAGTTGGATGTAAATAATGCTTTCTTGCATGGTGATCTCACTGAAGAAGTTTACATCACAGTTCCTAAAGTTGTACTGCCACTCCTGGACATGTTTGCAGATTAAAAAAGTACCTTTATGGCCTGAAGAAAGCTAGCAGGCAGTGGAACATAAAGCTAACCCAAGCTTTGCTTGAGAGGGGGTATAGGCAGTCAAAATGGGATTACAGCCTGTTTATCAAAGGATAGGATGAAGACTTCATTGCACTCTTGGTGTATGTTGATGATGTGTTGATTGCAAGTCCAAATACAGGACAGATAAAAGATCTGAAAGATTTTCTGAATGCAAGGTTTGGCATTAAAGATCTTGGCAACCTCAAATACTTTCTAGGACTGTAAGTGGCAAGATCATAGAGTGGTATACCTATGTCACAAAGGAAATACTGTTTGGAACTCGTAGAGGATTATAGTTACTCAAATTGCAAACCAGTTCAAACTCCCATGGATACAACCCAGAAACTACACAGCAAGGACTCACCAAAGTTGGAATCCAACAGCTATTATAGAAGCCTGGTAGGAAAATAATTATACCTTGGCATAACAAGACCTGATATCACTTTGGCTACTCAACAGTTAAGTCAATTTCTTGATTCTCCTACAGAGTTACAACTCAAAGCAGCACACAGATTACTAAAATATCTAAAGAATGCACCTGGACAAGGGATCTTGTTTTCTGCTCAAGGAAACCTAGAACTGAAAGCCTAAGTGGATGCTAATTGGGTAGGCTGTGAAGATACTAGAAGGTCTATCACTGGTTTTTCAGTATTCCTAGGAGAGTCATTGATAAGTTGGAGATCTAAAAAGCAAACAACAGCCTCTAGAAGCTCCTCTGAATCATAGTACTCAACAGTTAAGTCAATTTCTTGATTCTCCTACAGAGTTACAACTCAAAGCAGCACACAGATTACTAAAATATCTAAAGAATGCACCTGGACAAGGGATCTTGTTTTCTGCTCAAGGAAACCTAGAACTGAAAGCCTAAGTGGATGCTAATTGGGTAGGCTGTGAAGATACTAGAAGGTCTATCACTGGTTTTTCAGTATTCCTAGGAGAGTCATTGATAAGTTGGAGATCTAAAAAGCAAACAACAGCCTCTAGAAGCTCCTCTGAATCAGAGTACAGGGCTATGGCCATGGCCTCGTGTGAGCTGCAATGGTTGACATACTTGCTTGCAGAATTCATCATAAGGCAAGAAAGGTCCATACCTTTGTTCTGTGACAGCAAAAGTGCATTACACATTGTGGAAATCCTATATTCCATGAGAGGACAAAACATATAGAAATTGATTGTCATGTTGTGAGGGATAGATACCAATCAGGATTGCTGAAACCCCTACCTATCTCTACACACCTACAACCAAGCGACTATTCACAAAGCCTTTGGACAGATTACCTTTCGTAACTTACATCATCATGTTATCCTCTCAGGCAATATCTACAAAGCAAAGTAATTATATCTTGAGAGGGGGTGTTACAGTATCTACTACAAGATAAAATTACTTATTCTATATGGAGTTATGTAGAAAGTAGTTAGTAAGTTGAATCATCTTGTAACTGCCACATGTCAATTATATATGACATAAGTGTGCAACTAGCTAAACACAAGTTTCTACACTATTCAGTTATCAGAATTCATTCTATGTATTTCTTTATTATTGAATCAATGAATACAATCTCCAATTTCTTTTCTTCTTCGAGTGATTCTTGATTGCATGTTGCATTTCATCAAGAACCGGAAGACTTTGATCATCGTATACCACAGTTCGGTTTACATATTTATTCAAACTTAAGAGACTGACCAGCGAAAGATAAAATCAAAGCATCCCTTTAGATTAACAGTAACATTAGGTTACACTGAAAGGTCATAAACCGAAATGATGCAAATTTAAATAAATACCTTGTTAATATTCAATGAAACGGTAACATTATAATACTCATTTATTTAACATCCTTTTAATACACCTTTATGCCTATACACACTTTAATTAAAAAAGAAACGGTGTATGAACATTAAAATTTATTTAACTTCTGGACACAACTATTCAATTAAATAAGACACGATTATTATATTCAATTTATCAAACAATGCAAAACTAAAAACTTTCTAACAAATTCAATTTGTTGTTCAACCAAAATACTAAACAGCAACATGTGAAAACTATTGTCTCCATATGTGTCATTACAAGATTTGTATACAGTGATTCGTCCAGTTTTGAAATTCATCAATATCAATTACTTATATTACTAGTCAAAATCAAATTTGGTCTCTGCACATTTGTACGCAAACTTTCAGCCACAGATAAGAACATATCAATGGAAGAATTATATACAAAGAACCATAATCGATCAGTAACAGCCAATCAACAGGCTTGTAAAAAACTACTGTCCGGCAATATTATTTCGTTTGTATCCAGGAGTAATGAAACACGAAGTTTCATGACGGTACCCCTTCAAACAACACCCCTCCGATCAATAAAGAACTGACATAATTTTCTTTTCTTTTGTGAAATAAAATGTCTGTCAAAACATCATTCAGATGTTAGTTGTAACCGATTGAGACAATTGATTAATAAACGGATGATAAATATCCTTTGCTTCACTGTAGTTATCGCAAAATCCTTCAATTAACCAAGGAATCCATTAACGGTTTTCACCCATACATGCTTAAAATGTATTACTACTAATCATTGATCTGATTGAATCAGTAGAAACATTAATTCCCTTTAAGCATAAAAGGAGATTTATTTTTCATGAACAATAACAAAATAAATACTAACATATTACATAGATGAAATTAATTAGTATCATAGACTTTACTCCTAGAAATCCAAACCAAGTTATTATAGCTATCAAATTTGAATGTCGGGACAACCAGTGGCAATAACTACTGATTCGGATTATGAATACACACACATTGTAAGGTTGCGAAAGCGACAAAGCACAGAAAGTATTATTGTGTAGAAGAACAATCTTTATAACATACAAAATCCAACAACATGTTTGAAACAATAAAACAAAAACCTTAAGATTGTCGGAAATTAATCATCTAGCATCTTTGTTTTAACACGTAATTCAAGCAAAAGCGAAAGTAAAAAACAAGATAGAAAACTTATTGGCTGAGGCGAGTGTAGCACTCTGTCCTTAAGACGTTTTTGCCCCGATTATGTACACACGGTAACAGAAATCGTCTCCCAAGCTACAACAGTCATTCCTTCTTTGGGTTGTTGTACTTCAATGAGAAGAAGACGGCGAACCGATCTGTTCTGTAAATCTCTCCTTGACTCAAAAATTGTGCAAAGTATATTTTGTGAAACATGAACCAATGCAGAATTTTTTCCAGGCAAAAAGTCCTCACGAATTTTTCTATATACTAATTTCCACTCAGTGTTGGGATTATATAGGAGTGTGAGGCCCCATCATTTACCGGTTGCAACCTATAACCAAAAGGATACAACCTCTTACATGGTTGTAACCTTTCGCCGAACCGATGCGACCATCCGTTATTTTTTAAATTCAAATTCTCCAACAGGCTTGGGGTTTGTTGTACAAAAATATGGATGCAGGCCATATCAACAAATTTTGTAAGTCTTAGGCCGACTTTAGGGATAAATTGATATTTTAATGGGTTAACAGTAAAGGTCGACCTGATAGTCTGACAATACATCAATCCATATATATAGATATGGCTAGTATAGTAGAAGTAGGAGGTCGAACCCACGGGGAACAATATATTTATTTTCTCCTAAAATTAGTAAAACAAATGATATTTGGGTTTTTATATCTACTTTCTAAGAAGAAAAGGAAAATAAAATAAAATAAAATAAAATAAATGAAGAAGAACTCCAGATAACTAATTATTTCCCCTCAATTTCTACGATAGATTATTGATGCAAAAAATGACTCTTTAAATCATTAATAAATTAGTTATAGTTGCCGACTATCGGCAAGCAACCAATTTTCCCTATATTCGACAAGCAGGACAATCGCCACTAATTATTCTCTATTTGTATAGCACACTCTCAATAATCGCCAGAGGTTTGGTGAGAACAATTGCATTAACGATTATAAAAACCCAATTCTAGGTGGTAACGCACATCAGATTAACTTTAACCTAGATCACTTATTCTCACAACAGGGATTTCCCTATATTCGACAAGCAGGACAATCGCCACTAATTATTCTCTAATTGTATAGCACACTCTAAACGATTGCCAAAGGTTTGGTGAGGACAATTGCATTAACGATTATAAAAACCCAATTCTATGTGTTAACGGACATCATGTTAACTTTAACCTAGATCACTTATTCTCACAACAGGGATTCCTACGGGCTACGAACCAACAGACAATATGTTGTTTACCACTTAAAATCAAATCTTTATGACAATCGCCTAGATTCGATTTTAAGTGCTAGATCTAATTATTCATCCAATCATCCGGCCGAAACAATTAAACGAACAATCAAATCATGAATCAATGAAAGCAAAAAATAAATGAATACTAACAATTTAATCGAGGATGAAAAAAAAATTCGATCTCACAATCACATTAGATCAAAGGGTAAAATAATCAATCAACCGGAAATAAAACCTAAATACTCATAATAATATAAACATAAAATTAATTAAAATAAACAATGAAATCAAATATACCGGATACATTTAAAGAAGTAAGCCGCGAAGATCCCTGGATATGGCCTAGTGGTGAAGGCATGGGTGGTAATTCACCTGGAACTTAAGTCTGGAGGTCACGGTTCGATTCCCGTAAGGGTTGATTTCCGATTGATAACACTCTTCAATGCATGAGGTTTAATAGGCAGCCCATGTTGGAGCTACTTTAGGTTCTGATTAACCTCTCCTCACTTTCCTATGTGATCAGGGGTGAGGGGACCCTCAATGGTAGGGTATACCATTAAGTAAGCCGGCGAAGTCAAAGCATTGCGCAGCTCCTCCCTCACGTCCTTCCCCTGCAAATATAAATCCTAATATATGTTGTATCTTTTTTGCACACATAGTACATATATAAATTTGAGAAATCTAATGTTGGGCCAAAGCCCAATTTGTCTTTATTTTATTTTCGAAAAACAATACTCCATCTGTTCCTAATTATATGTCTATTTGAAGAAAAACTAATTGACCAGGTTCATCTAAAAAATGAATAACCTTCAACTAAAAAGTGACCAGATTCATCCAAAAAATAGAAGTTATTTTTTCTGTAAATACAACATATAATTAGGAACGGAGGGAATATATAATAAAAATTAAATAAAATCCTAATGTGAATAAAACATGGAAAATCCAATGTTGACTTTAATAGACTTTGTCCTCTCTTCGTTAATTTGGGATCCCGACATCGCTGAAAACTTAAACTATAGATTCTTGAAATGCCACTTTCCTCCAATCTTTCACAAATTTTCAGAAAAAATGATTTATAAGTCCAGAAATCATCCATCATCCATCACGAGCTCTTAAAACATGAAAATCATCTAAAATATACCGAAAATAGAGCATCTCCCGACAAAATAAATATACAATAAGCACATAAAACATCACAAATTGTGGACTCATCAAAGTACATATATAATGATCCAGTAAATAATCCATATATAAAAACTATATATAATATATATGTATTATAATAATATAACTTAGATTATAGCAAAAATATCATTATACAGTAAAGTGTTGTTTTGTAGTGTAATACCATATAAAATATAGACTATAACTTTAATATATGTACAACACAGACACATGTTATATCTTATGTTTTCCAATGGATTGTATGCATTCATATTGTTATTACGGACCAATCAAGAAGTGATGGTGATTGTGAGTAAAAAGAAACAATTAACAAGTAAACAAGAAGAACACAGAATTAACGTGGTTCCCGGCAATGTGCCGACTACTCCACGGACAAACGATGATTATTTTATCATCACGAGAAAGTTACAGTTACATGTAATTACAGATGGTATTTATAGTCTTGGGAATCAAACTCTAACCGACTAAACAGCCAAAATAGTAAATGACTGAAATACCCATAAGTAAGTTCACAAAAATGGAAAACCATACAGACGTGTTCCCCAAGTCTGCTGTGAACCAGCAGACTCAACTCCAGCAGCTTCAACTCCAGAAGGCTGATCAACCCTGCTGACATGCCCCAGCTGAACACCAAACCATAGCTTCCACACCAGACTTCAGCAGCATAGTTTAAGTCACCATTACAAATCTCCACCTTGACTTCAACTTCATACAAACTGACCAGATGCACAACCAAGGGCCAAATTTCCTCTTTGTCTTAAGATTTGAATACCTCAGCAGACCCCACCTTCAGCTGAGTATTCCCAGATTCAAATTAACATCTTTGGATATTTAGCAATTCCATACATAATCAAACTTTCCTTTGCAACTGGTTTAGTTAACACATAAGGGGATGACATCGATCTTGATCTTTTCCACTTTAACCCTCCTCTCATTTCTCGGAAAATGGTACCTAACATCAATGTCCTTGGTTCTCTCATGATGAACCTGATCCTTTGCCAAATATATTGCACTAAGACTATCACAATTCACCCTGGCTTGATCTTGATGTAGACTTAGATCATTCACTATCCCTTTTAACTGCATTGCCTCCTTTCTTGCTTCATCGGTGTCATGTACTCTGCTCGTAGTAGAGATAATGTAATTGTACCCAGTAAAGTTTCCTTCCAACTTACCACAGAACCACCCAAGGTAAACACATACCCAGTCATAGATCTCATGCTGTCCACATCAGCAGCAAAATCAGAATCACAGTACCCTGTGACAAAACATTGAGTACCACCTCTATAAATGAGTCAAATATCATATGTACCCCTAAGGTACCTAAATACCCTCTTCACTGCTTTCCAGTGTTCCTTCCCAGGTTGAGCCGTAAACCTGCTGACAACACTAACTATGCAGGCCAAATCAGGCCTAAATGCAGACCATGGCATACATTAATCTGCTCACTGCACTAGCATATGGAACCCTTGACATGTATTCTTCCTTCTCAGCTGACTGTGGAGCAAACACAGTAGACAGATGTAGATTTGGTGCCATTGGAGTGTCTATAGGTTTGGTGGCGACATGCCAAACTTGGATAATAACTTTTCAATACCCTTTGCCGAGATAAGAACAACTTCTCTTGCTTCCTATCTCTGTTGATCTCCATCCCCAAAATTTTCTTTACGTTCCCAAATCCTTCATCTCAAATTTAGCCTTGAGTAGATTCTTGAGATCTTGAAAGTCCGAATTGTTCACACCACTATCAACATATCATCCACATACAAAACCAGGATAGATGATTGAACCATCTCTTCATCTTGTTGTGATAAACACAACAATCATATGGACTCTGCTTTAGCCTAGTTAAATCATATAACTGTCAAACTTCTTGTACCACTGCCTTGAGGCCTGCTTAAGTCCATATAGAGATTTCTTCAACTTACAAACAACACCTTCCTTGCCAGGAACTTGGAAACCCTCTGGCTGAGTCATATATATTTCCTTATCTACCCTCCATGTAGAAAGGTTGTCTTCACATCCAATTGCTCAAGTTTAAGATTACGATGTGCCACTATAGTTAATAAAGACTTCGATGGAAGTGTGTCGACTCTTCTGGTGAGAATATCTCTTTATAGTCTACCCCCTCTTTCGGACAGAACCCTCTTGCAACCAAACGTGCCTTATATCTAATGCCCTCAGTAGTTGACATTCCTTTCTTTTTCTTGAAAATCCATTTGTAGCTGACCACCCTTTTATCCTATGGTTGTTTGACTATATCCTAAGTGTCGTTCTTCTAAAGTGACTCCATTTCTTCTCCCATGACAGCAAGCCATTGAGATGTCTCAGAACATATCACAGCTTCCCTGTAAGTGTTTGGTTCAAAAACATCCACTTCTTCAGCTACCTGAAGTGCAAATCAAACCATATCATCTCCAAACCCATAACTTATGGGGGGTCTAATATTGGTCCTTCTAGCCCTGCTAAGAGCTATACCCTGCTGACCAATATCAGATGTTTGAGTGTCTCTGTGACCTATTTCAAAGAGACTAGCTTGGATTCATTTCTGGATCTACTAAGTGTTGACTATCCCCTGCTGATTCTTTCAATTCAGCAGATTCCACTTGAAGCTCCACCTTGTTTGTCAACCTTCTCAGTTTCAGATCAAATTTCATATTTAGATGTGGCCTTCACAGATGAGTTAAGCATAGAGTTTTCATCAAAGACTACACTCCTCCTAAGAATAACCCTGTTTTCAGCAGATGACCAGATTCTATACCCCTTAACTCCATCTCTATATCCTACAAATACTCCCATCTTGGCTCTTGGTTCTAGTTTACCTTCTTCACTGACATGATAGTCGATTGTACTCCAAAAAACCCTTAGACCTGAGTAATCAGTAGGCTTTCCTAACCAAACCTTAAGTGGTTTTGAGTTTGATCCCTGTGTGATGCCCTCTATTGATTAAGTAGCATGCCTACTTGATGACCTATATGCCAAAAATCTTTCGCTGGACTGCATTAGAGAGCATGCCTTGCCCTTTCTAGAAGAGTTTGATTCATCCTTTCTGCAACACCATTCTGCTGTGGAGTGTCTCTGACAATATGGTACCTAGAAATGCCCTCATTCTTGCAGAATTCATCAAACTCAGACCAACGGAGTTCCAGTATAGTCCATTATCAGTTCTAAGTCTCTTGATCTTCTTCCATGTCTGATTCTTAACCAGTGCCTTCTAGTGCTCGAAGTGCTTGAATGCTTCAGTCTTGTGCTTCATCATATTTACCCAAACCATCCTTGAATAATCATCTATAAAAGACACAAAATACCTATGACCACTGATCGAGACTTTCTAGGTGTCCAATCTAACCGGCAGTGTACCGGGTCAATTGTAGTCTAGTAAGTGGTCAAGGTCGTATCCACGAGGATTGTGAGGTTGAACACTTAAAAGCTATTATTATCTTGATCTAAGTCGCAAATTAACAAGAAGGTAATTGTTTCTAGCAATCTACAACTAAAAAGAGTGATAAAATGATAAAAAGCCTAGAAAGACAATGAAATGATCAAGTATATCTCTACTAGTATCATGGGAATGAACAACCTACCAACCTTCAATGGTGTTCAATTGTGTGTTATCGGTGCACTCCTAAGCTAGCAATTCCCCCTCATATGAGTGTATGAAACTACTCTATACCTCCTCCTTGGTCTAGGTGTCCTAAACCTAATGAATTGGTATGATAAGCACTTGAATGCAATGACAATGTCAATACTCCCTGGATAATAAATCGAATGCCTCGAGAGGTCGATTTTACCTTCCGGTTTTCCTATCCCTTCTCCCATACCAAGAATCTCCTTTCGGTCTCAACTATGTGTGTGTGTGTGTGTGTGTGTGTGTGTGTGTGTGTGTGTGTGTGTGTGCAAGTGCTAGGTGATCAATCCAACACCAACAATCAATTCAATGAAAATAGGAAAAGATAACAACAACCCATGAAGCTATGAAATACAAACTAACATTCCCAATCAACTAATAGAGATTAATAACTATCACAAAAACATTATCTTGGCTAGTATAGAACAAGCCACTCATAGGTATGAAATACAACATGTCAAGCTTGAATTCATACTAGTGAGAACAACTAAAACAAGATAAAGACTAAGAAATTACCAATCACAAGCAATAACTTGAAAATGGAACTTACATTAACTTCAAGAAGCTCCAATGGAGTTTGGTACACAAAAGTAAAAGCCTAGCTCCAATGAAGTATTCCAAAATATTAAAACAAGGATTCTTAATGTTACACTTGTAATTAAAAGCTAAACTTTGGTTAAATTTAGGCTAAAAGAGCCCCTCAGGCGTGGGGTGTCTCAAGGGTTGGAGGGAGTTTAGGAAAGAAGATGGAAATGAATGGCTGAAAAAGTAATCCAAAAAATCGAGTTTAATAAGCTAAAAATCTTCTTTTTGCGATGTTCCGGCATGCACCGGGGGTGTCCCGGCGCGCGCTGTAAACCCTTCTAGAAAACTGCAGCACTGCGACTCAGTAAAATTGCTATAACTTGAGTTTTAGACCTCTAATTGACGCGATTCAAAATGCGTTGCAAAGCTCGTTTGAATACTTAAAACTATCATGAAGAAGTCTTCCCCAGAAAATTCCTCTAAGGTGTGTCAAAGTTTGCTTGAAGATAGGTTACGGTAGAAACGCTAACGACAATTTGATCCGTTTGAATTTGTTAGCTTCCCGCACACTCTTCTAGCCATCAAAAGACGTGTCTAGGCTCAACACGTGTCATCCATCGGGGCCTTGGTCAACCTATAATCTTGCAATAAAACACCAAAATACCAAGCGTAAACCCGACACGATGCTCCGGTTACTATAACCGGTACAAAACCTATCAAAACATGATATTTTATATAATAATTACTATCTACACATTGGGATGAAACTAAGCAAATAATGACTTGAATTGATAGGAAAACATCAATAAATGCATGAGAAATAGGGACAAAACATCGTAAAAAGTATCATCTAGTTGACTTACATCAACCACCTAGTGACTCCACCCTTAAAGGTCCCCTGACAATCAGAATGGATATAATCAAGTGTCCTTTTTGTGATGTGGATTTCTTTTGGGAACATTCTCCAATGTAGCTTCCCAAACACACAGTGTTCACAAAATTCCAGCTCCTTGACCTTATGTCCCCTAAATAGATCGGACATAGACAGACTCCTTGACCTTATGTCCCTTCTTCACCCATATGACCCAATCTCATATGCCACAACTTAGTCAGCTGTGACTAGTGAACCTCTGATGATGCAACAACAGTAGAACCTGATGCAGTAGACCTTTGTAGTATGTGTTAGATGTAATACCGGCGGATGGATCATAGATCCACCCGATTACGCAGCGGAAAGTACAACATCTAGATCTAGTCAACCAAAATACATAAATATAATAGATCTAAAATACGAGGGGGTTAGATTACCAACCATTTTAGGGTTCAAAACTCCAAGAACAAGGTCTATCCAATCTGAGCTAGTTGAGAGCCTAGTTGAGAAGCCAAAGTCTTCCAACTTGTGTCTCCAAGCACCACCAGTGGATGGTGTTTCAAGCCGCCGCACCTCGATTTTGCTACCTTAGAAAACCCGAAGTTTTCTAAAACTCGAACACTCGATAAAATAGCCGAAAATTCTAAGCTATTTCACTCCCAAATTTCGTGTGATGACTTGTGTTTTTAGGCTTGGGAGAACTCTCTTTATATAAGAGAGTAAACCTTGACCTCCAAGGATTAAATAATTAATACAAAATCAATCAAAATAATCATTTTCCTTAAAAAGATAAATCTAGAATATTTCCAAATTAATAAGGATATATAAGAGATTTTCTTTTCCTTAAATCATTTAACAAATAAATAATTTAATCACATATATTATAATTATCAAGAAAAAAAATTTCCTAATAATAATAATGATGATAAATTTCGGCCAAACCCTAGCAAGTACAGGATCACACGACTTTTATCATAATTTGGGCCGAGTCCACGAAACATTTCTTTTCCATGTATTTAATTATCTAGTCCAACTAAACAATTAATCCACATATCAATTAAATAGTCCAATCCAACTATTTAATTATAATTGAGGTGAAACAACGAGAAAACGTATATGCTATATTAGGAGCCACGTCGGGGACCATGGACCCATATTCAGTAGCTACAATAAATTAAATAAAATTATTAGTCGAATCAACAATTATATTAAATCTATTAATTTTGGGATTACACCACCATAAACCCGAAACTGAACTCTGCTGAATAGAGATATAAACTTACACTCAACTTTGAGTCGATAAGCGTAAACTGATATAATCATTACATATGGATAAATCCTCCATAGACTGTTTCAAGCTTACGATTCGGGATATCTCCGTAAACCCTTCTCAAACCTAGCAAGTACAGGACCACATGACTTTTATCATAATTTGGGCGAGTCCACGAAACATTTCTTTTCCATGTATTTAATTATCTAGTCCAACTAAACAATTAATCCACATATCAATTAAATAGTCCAATCCAACTATTTAATTATAATTGAGGTGAAACAACGAAAACGTATATGCTATATTAGAGCCACGTCGGGGACCATGGACCCATATTCGATAGCTACAATAAATTAAATAAAATTATTAGTCAGACCGAACATTTTTTTTTAAATCTATTAATTCTGGGATTACACCACCATAAACCCGAAACTGAACTCTGCTGAATAGAGATATAAACTTACACTCAACTTTGAGTCGATAAGCGTAAACTGATATAATCATTACATACGGATAAATCCTCCATAGACTGTTTCTTACGATTCGGGATATCTCCGTAAACCCTTCTCGAAACCTCTTATCCTTATTTACCATTAACCCCCTAGTGACCAAATAGTTCATAACTAATATAATATGAACTGCGCGCATCAGTTAGTTTCTAGGATTAACAAATAAGGGAACTGGCCTGCATCTACTTCCGAGGAAGGAATGGATTTCATATCTGTGATAGCACAGACTACTCACTCATTCCAGAATAGATCCAACAAGAAGTGTCGGACCACATACTACGAAGTGATCCTTACTAACGCATCAAACCCTACCCTAGTCTAAGCAGTCGTCTGTGATCACCTCATGATTGAGATTAATCCATATATGATCATCTTGTGATTCAATAAGACTTCTCGATCACGGAATTATATCGAGAACTCAAATCAAATCGATCCAAATTTCTATATGATTATCATCATATATAAATGCCCACTAGGTACGTACCCTATTACCGACAGTCCGGATAAGACCGTCAAACCTAAAGTGTTCTGGGCACATTATTAGCATATTAATCTTGAGACCCGTACTTAGATTAATAAACGCTACGGACTAAGTTAATTTGAAGTACATCTCACTAACTCAATCCTCTTGTGTATAGCCATACACTGAGTTATGTGATTACATAAACGAGGTACTTAGGGTTTTCAGTAGTATCTTAATTATAAGCATACACGCATATAATAAGATGAATTATTAATTTTGTCATAAAACAATTAGATAATTGTCTTTCGGGCACTACACCTAACAATCTCCCATTTGCACTAAAGGCAAGTAGATTAATTGTTTTAGAGCACACCCTTTATATCTATATCTACAACATTCTCCCACTTGCTCAAAACAAGTGAGACATATCCCCAAGATTCATACCTCCAAGCGCATCTTAGTAATTCATCCTTCCAAGCACGACCAGAGTGTGCCGCCCGCAGGTAGGTCGGTGACCCGCGCATACTTAGAATCCGAATACCATGTGACTCGGTACACCGATCGTAGGTTGGCGGCTTGAGTCAATCTTTGGGATCGAACGTCGCTTTCCATCAAATCCGGTGGTACGTTTCAATATGCCTTTGAGCAAAACTGAGGACGAGATCGACTTAACGAGCATCCTTAATTTGACATAAAGTCAAAATCAGTGTTATCACTTATATTCTAGTTTGCACCTGAATATACTTGCATATTATTCCTCATTCTCCCGCAGAGACTAGAGGATTCACTAAACATCCCATTAAGTATTCATCCTCAGGTTTAGACAAGCATTCCTGAGAGGTAGGGTAGACTACATCGTTGAATGTTGCATTCCTCTATGCTTAACCATTGAGATGGACGAATGGGATTTCCAATTGCTTATTTTCGACAATTCGAGTGAGTCAAATTCTTTAGAAAATAGCCCGATGGCATGTTAGCCTCTGACTTCAGATAACACACCCATGTTGTTTCCAACAGTTTCAGTGTTACCATTCATAAACACTAATCTACATACTACTTTACTAATATTGATGCCCAGTCTACGAAAGACTTATCAATATTCTGGTCAAGTCCACATATTAAAATATATGACTTTGAAATGACCTAGAGGTTTTCTTTAATCCCCAAAGTATATAAGTTGTGGCAGGCATCCTACCAAAGGTTCAATCTGAAGATACCGTTAGTCTCGCAAAAAAGGTCTTAGGCAATCACCCCTATTTTCTGCTTTGTAACGAATCCATTATTTGTTCTTTGCTAAAACCCTTCTGTTCTGAATGAGTTCAGATTCCGTTGTTCGGCAAGGAAGTCTTAGGGAATCACCCCCATTTCCCACTTTCTGACGAAATCAAGCAAGACTGAGTGGTAAGAGAGATCACGGTCTGGTTAACTCTCTACCTTTTAAGGAATCACCCCTAAATTACTCAGCTTTGCGTTAAAAGTTAAACTTTCCTATTCATTCAACTCTCCTCCGTGTAGTTCCAATTACTCCCACTGGGCCTGAGGTACTCAGGTGGTTCTACAAAAGTTTCAACAGAACTGGAGTATCAAACTCCATTCACAGGGTTATGGCTTTTAAACCAACCTCTTTGATTAGGATCCTATGCACCCCACGAAAGGACTATCGGTTTATCAATCTACCCTATAGACTGCAGGTCCTGTAATGGGTAATGGACAACCCATACTCCCACTGTGTTCGGGGTGGATTTATATACTGATCTAGTTTAGTAGTTTTTATTAGTGTTATCACCAACTGCCAGTGTTGGATGTGGACTGAACAAATCAGTTAGTAACATCTTCAGTACATATACTTCAAGATCAAAAGCTATGACTTACAGACTCTATCAGACCGAGTTTGACAGTATAACCATCATTCTCTGACTTTAAGAGTTTTATAAACAACCTTTACTCATCATGCTGAGATATTTCACGATCTGAACGTGCATGCAAAATTTCCATTCCTACCTTCAAGCCTTAAGTGCTAAATGTCTATATTTGCGGAAGTGGGGTGAACCGAATTCACTCCGTATCCACAAATGCATAGGCATCTTTTAGGTAGACTTCTCGGTTTTTCATTACAACGTAAACCGTTATTTTGCAACCAATATCTTAAATGAGTTCAGCAGTGTATCGTAGCACATCAATAACTATATAAGGCAAATTTATGGTGTATCCCTTAGTGAAAACATTCCACTGGGAGGCAGGCCGAGCATCAGTCCCGAAGACTATGCAATAACCTATTTCTGAGTATGGGATACTCTATCTCTGGTGAAATCAGAGATTTCCTCCAACTATTTTGGATAAACTTACCGGAGTCTCGAATATTTGTCAGACAAGATGTCACTACTTCAAAAGCTCCCACTAGCTTGTACCTTTTATATGACCCCGAAGGTCGTTATGAACAAGCTATGTTACTTCTTTAAATCTATTACCCTTTCATGATTGAAAGGAAACTTAGTCATTGTTCCTTTGAGACAGTGTTCCTTAGACTGGGAGATAGGAATCACCCTAAGCCAGTCTTCAGATCTTGTCTTTAAGGAATATGCACTAATTAATAGAATAGAAAGAAGCGTTTATCAAAATACGGAAACCATTTGCGTTTATATATTTTAAGATGTGTTACTAATACCTTTTAAGCAAGGCTTAGTGGTTCTGACTTTATCAAACAAAAGTCTGAGTCTTGGATTCGTTCTACGAATGTTATATTCATCGTCAATAAGACAAACAAATTATCCTATTGAAAATGAATACGTTCGTTCCAACGAATCCGAAAACAGAAAATAAATTTCCTGTGATACTCAAGAATTGAATCCGAGATTCATTTCCTTATATCACTCCCACTACTCTATCTGAAATAACTGTCCGTTGTCTATTTTATTTATCGTTTAATGCAAAGCTACCTAGTTCTTCCAAAGAACTTAGCTTTTGAGAAAATTGCTAAGGATGCATTGGTCAGTGATCCGAAATCACTTTCCTTATCCTCTAATTTCCAATTTATTAATTTTCCGGTTTAGCCTTAAAACTACTTAGTTTAGATGACTAACACGTATAAACATTCTTTCCCATTCTCGACTTTCCTTAGATGGAAACAGTCTTGAACTAGCAGTTCATTTGAGTAGACACTACTCTTGAACTGTGGGATGTTCAGTGTTACTTGCTTGGACTATCGATTTTTCTAATCGTCAAATCATAAGACAAAAACTCCCACTAGTTTATCGGCTCCGAATACCGTCTAACTAGCAACACTTCGTATTTATGATTTATCAAAGATTAGAAAATCCCTAGAACTAAGCTCCCACTAGTTTATCGCCCCAAATCTCTGCCTAACTAGCAATGCTTTGTTCATGATGTATCAAAAGATTAGAAAAACTTGAGCTAAGCTCCCACTAGTTTATCGGTTCCAAATACTGCCTAACTAGCAACGCTTTATTCTTGTTTTTCAATGAAAAAGAAACTCATGTGCGATCTATTACACATATCTAATGATTCGGAAAAACAACAAATCATAAGACTAAGGCTCCTACTAGTTTATCGGTTCCAAATGCCGCCTAACTAGCAACGCCTTATGTATGTTTTTCCGATTTGTCAATTAGAAAATTGATGTGTAATTACACTTTTAAAATTCACTAAATGAATTTTATTTATAGTCATAAATCATCTTTGTAAACTAAATGCGGTCGTTTCGCTTTACACGAGGGACATCTGTGACATACCTATACTATGTCATTAAGTCCTTAAAGGCTCAAGTGAAATCTTTTCCGAAAAAGTTAACTGCATTCTTTTGATAATTACAACGTACTTGTTACTTCCACATTTTTAATGAAGTTTTATTACTAACAATTTAGTAGCCTCGAGATTAAAGTTGTAAAATAAACATTACAGAATGTTAAATTCAAAATATAAATTTTCACTTCTAGATTTTTATTTTAGGAATAATAAACTTGTTAAAAGTCTATCATACCATTCCAAGGATTTAATCTCACATAGTACTGTCTGAGAGGGTCGATATCAGCACTATGACGGTTAAACTGAGACAATCTCTCTCAATGATTAAGCTTCGAGAATCGAACATCTCACGGAATCGGACATCCCGGACATTAATAATTGATTACCTTCCTTTTCTAGCCTAGATATTTCAAAAATATCCATAAAGAGTGTGACCTACTATATCGGATCTCGTAGTATGCCCGAGTTTGCCTACGAGGGCGGTGTCGATGACCCGCGAGTACCGAAATCCTATCATTTCGGAGACCAAGCCTTGAATTTCCATCCGAAGGGGGCCGAAATCAAAGCGGCACGAGGTGTCACCATTCTCTCACGTGCTTGCATCTATAGTAGAGGCCGTGGGGTTGGCTGTCGCCTTCCCCGCTCCCACTCAATAATTTGAAAAAGTTGTGGGTTTACTAATTACGGTTTCGGTCTTGACAATAAGAAACAATAAATCAACGTAATCCGAATGAGGTCGGTTGAGTAGGCAAGCTTCACGCCGTCTTATTTGTTGGAACATATGTGATCGCGGTCGGATCCGGCAAGAGAAGCCTGCTTAACCCGAAGGCTTATCGGATATGCTAAGTCTTGTCGAACCCCCATGCAAACGTCACACGTGGAGGGGACTCAAACGAGCCGTAGCTCAGTTGAACTCGCCCAACCATGGTTAGACCATTTCCGAACCCATGTACTAAGATTTTCCGATTTCTATGTTGTCAACCAAAGCGTAATCTCGATTCTCTTTAAGGTAGGTTCACCGAAAACTCAACGATTTATCTAAGTGGGATTCACCGAGAATCCATCACTAAAATCGTAACGATTGACAAAACCCGGTTCCTCGGTTTTAATAATTAGTTACTTAATTAATTAACTACCACATATTAATTAAAAAAGCATTTTAACTAATTATACGAGTTATACATGCCTAATTTATTCGAAATAAACTAGCTCCATGTATGCATTGGAGTGGATTCATGATATGATGCATGTCATGGAAATTTTCCGGTTATATCACATAATTTCGATCATACATGAAAAACGGAAAATTAAACACCGAGATGGACCGTTGGTACCCCCGACTAACCTATTTTCTAAGGAAAAGTAAAAACTAAATGTATGTCTTCAAGCCTTGATCTTCGAATCTTGAGCTCGAACTTTGATTCACCGGAACTCGAACCTTCGATCTTGACACGAACCACGAACGACGAGGAGAGGAGGCCGTAATATACCAATATATTAAAAAAATATATCTATATTATCAAATTGTTTTATATATAAAAAAACTTATTAAATTTTTTTTTATTATTAATAAGCCAGCATCGGCCAAAAAAATTTTTCATTCATCCACGGCAAAAATCCTCTTTTTTTTTTTAATACTTAAAGGCCATAAGGCCGAAAAGAAAAAAAATTTAAAATAAAACCTAACCCTAGCATGCAATTGCCGCATGCAAACAAGGTAATATTACAAACCAAAGAACACATGCTGCCGCATTACTCCAAAAAAAAAAAAAAAAAAATTCCGAGACCAAATAAAAAAACAATTTCGCCTCCTCCCGTTTACCTTATTGATGATCTTCAACACCACGATCTTTGTTGTCTCGAACCGGATCAAAAATAAAACTAAAAGGTACTACCTTTTACACATCAACATAAAATAAATTACATATCATATGCTCAATTGATGCTAATCAAAAAAGCTACAAAATAGATCTACGGGAAAAAGCGATCAACCCCAATTCATCTCTTCAACCACGACAATCACAAAGGCAACATTCATGATATTTTCAAAATAATAAAATTAAAAACAAAAATAAAGCATATACACATGCATATTCCACTCCTTAGATCTAAAATTCACATACTTTGATTGATAGATCAAATATTCTCGATACCACTTGTTGGATGTAATATCGCCGGATGGATCATAGATCCACCCGATTACGTGCGAAAGAAATCTTGTTAGGTGTAGTGCAAAAAAATAATTATTTAATTGTTTTAGGACCGAATTGATAATTCATCTTATTATATGCATGTATGCTTATAATTAAGACACTACTGAAAACCCTAAGTACCTCGTTTATGTAATCACATAACTCAGTGTATGGCTATACACAAGAGGATTGAGTTAGTGAGTTGTACTTAAAATTAACTTAGTCCGTAGCGTTAATTAATCTGAGTACGGGTCTCATGATTAATTTGCTATTAATGCGCCCAGAACACTTTATAGTGTGACAGTCTTATCCGGACTGTCGGTAATAGGTACCTAGTGGGGCATTTATATATGATGATAATCATATAGTAAATTTGGACCGATTTGATTTGAGTTCTCGATATAATTTCGTAATCGAGAAGTCTTATCGAATCACAAGATGATCATATATGGATTAATCTCAATCCTAAGGTGATCACAAATGATTAGACTAGGGTAGGGTTTGATGTGTTAGTAAGGATCACTTCGCAGTATGTAGTCCAACACTTCTCATTGGCTCTATTCTAGGATAAGTGAGTAGTCTGTGCTATCACAGATATGGAATCCATTCCTTCCCTCGGGAAGTAGACAGACAGTTCACTTATTTGTTAACCCTAGAAACTGATCGATGGGCCCAGTTCATATCATATTGGTTATGAACTAATTGATCACTAGGGGGTTAATGGTAAATAAGGATAATATGCTTCGAGAAGGGTTTACGAAGATATCCTGAATCGAAGTGAACAGTCTATGGAGGATTTATCTGTATGTAATGATTATATCAGTGGACGCTTATCAACTCATAGTTGAGTATAAGTTATCTATATTCGGAAGAGTTCAGTTTCGGGTTTATGGTGGTGTAATCCCGGAATTAATAGATTGAATATTATTGTTCGGTCTGACGAATAATTTTATTTAATTTATTGTAGTTACTGAATATGGGTCCATGGTCCCCGACGTGGCTCCTAATATAGCATATATGTTTTCTCATCGTTTCACCTCAATTGTTATTAAATAGTTGGATTGGGCTATTTAATTGATATGTGGATTAATTGTTTAGTTGGACTAGATAATTAAATACACGGAAAAGAGTTTTTTCATGGACTCGGCCCAATGTGTCAAAAAATACACATGGACCTTATTTCATTAGGGTGGGGCGCATATTTGGATTAAATAATTAGAGAGAAATTAGTTTTCTTGGATAATTATTTAATGTGTGATTTATCTTTTATTTGTTAATTGATAATTCATGGAATATTGGATAATAATATGATTTATCCTAATTTGTTTGGGATAATTATTTTATTTATCTTTTATTTGGAATAAGGATTAATCTAATAATTATCTCTTAATTATTAAATCCTTGGAGGACAATGATTACTCTCCTATATAAAAAGAGTTTTCCCAGAAGCCTTTTGACACACTAAGAACACGCCACATTGGAAGCAAAATAACTTAGATTTTTCTAGCTATTTTGCCGAGGGTTTTGAGTTAGGATAATCCTCGGATTATTCCGGTAGCATATCGAGGAGGTCCGACGGCTTGAAACACCATCCACCTGGTGGTGCTTGGAGACACACGTTGGAAGACTGTGGCTTCTCATCTAGCTTGGATCTTGGATTGAAGATTGTTCTTGGAGTTTATTCACCATAAACTGGTAAGCAATCTAACCCACTCGTAGGTTAGATGTATTTATTTTATGTATTTTGGTTGACTAGATCTAGATCTATACTATTCCGCTGCGTAATCGGGTGGATCTCGATCCATCCGGCGATATTACATCTAACAAGTGGTATCAGAGACTTTGATCTAGCAATCAAAGTATTTAAATTTTAGATCTAAGGAGTGGAATAGCATGTGTAGATTGCTTTATTTTCTTTTTTTATGAATCGAAAATATCATGATTGTATGCTTGTGATTGTCGTGGTTGAAGAGATGGATTGGGGTTGGTATTGTTTACCCGTAGATCTATTTTGTAGCTCTCATGTTTAGTAACAATTGAGCATATGATTTGTATTTTAATTTAATGTCAATCGAAATTTATATGAAAAAATAGCATCTTTGTTGTAATTTTTTATATTCCGGGTTCGAAATATGAAGATCTTGCTGAAAAGATGAAGATCAAGGCGAAACCCAAGGTATGAACGAGGAGAAACGGCTAAAAAAACCTGTTTTTTAATTAAAATTCTGCGGTACAGGACTTTCTGCGATGCTGAAAAGCGTCGCTATAAGTCTGGTTTTAATAAAATTGCATGCGGCTAGGGTTTGTATCAGCAGCTGTATGAATTTTTTTTTATAACCTGTTTTTTTTTTTTTTTTTTTTTAAACTGCCGTATTGGCAGTAAACATTAAAAAAAAAAAAAAAAATAAAAATTGGGATAATTTTGATACAGCCGCATACCATTAAAAAAATTAATTAAAAAGGTTTTATTTATCAAATAAATTGGATTTATTTTAAATAAAAGTATTTCTCCTCTCGGGTGTTCGTGGTTCGTGATCCGGCGGTTCGAGCTCAAGATTCGAAGTTCAAGACTCGAAGATTAGATTAAGTTTTTACTTTTCCTAAGAAAATAGGTTAGTCGGGGGTACCAACGATCCATCTCACTGTTTATTTTTTCCATTATTTTTTCGTGTATAATCGAAAATTGTATGATATAACCGGAAATTGCCATGGCATGCATCATATCATGATTCCACTCCAATGCATACATGTAGCTAGTTTATTTCGAATAAATTAGGCATGTATAACTCGTATAATTAGTTTAAAGGCATATTTAATTAATATGTGGTAGTTAATAAATAAGTAACTAATTATAAAAACCGAGGAACCGGGTTTTGTCAATCGTTACGATTTTAGTGATGGATTCTCGGTGAATCCCACTTAGATAAATCGTTGAGTTTTCGGTGAACCCACCTTAAAATGTAAAACGAGATTGCGCTTTGGTTGACAATTTAGAAATCGGAAAATCTTAGTACATGGGTTCGAAATGGTCTAACCATGGTTGGCGAGTTCAACCGAGCTTCGCTCAATCGACTCCTCCACGCGTGATGTATGCGTTCTGATAGTTTGACAAGACTTAGCATAGTCGAGAAGCCTTCGGGCTAAACAGGGCTTCTCTTGCTGGATTGGCCTGAACTGTCACATATGTTCCAACGAATAAGACGGCGTAGGCTTGCCTACATAACCGACCCTGTTCGGTGTACTTTGATTTATTGTTACTTATTGTCAAGGCCGAAACCGTAATTAGTAAACCCACCACTTTTTCAAAATATTGAGTGGGAGCGGGGAAGGCGACAACCGACCCTACGGCCTCTACTATCGGTGCAAGCACGTGAGAGAAGGGTGACGCCTCGAGCCACTTTGATTTTGGCCCCCTACGGATGGTGTTCACCCCTATCAAAATTCAAGGCTTGGTCTCCGAAAGGATAGGATTTTGGGTACTCGTTGAGTCACTGACCGACCCTACGGCGGCATACTCGGGGCGTACTTTGAGATTTGATATAGTAGGTCACACTCTTTATGGATATTTTCAAAATATCTAGCCTAGAAAAGGAAGGTAATCAATGATTAAGGTCCGGGGTGTCTGATTCCCGTGGGATGTTTGATTTTCAAAGTTTAATCATTGAGAGAGATTGTCACAGTTTAACTGTCACCTCTTTGACCTACCCTACGGCGGCACAGATGTGCGAGGTTAAATCATTGGAATGGTAGGATAAACTTTTTATAGTTTATTATTCCTAAAATAAAAATCTAGTAGTGAAATTTTAATTTTGAATTTAACTTTCTGTCATGTTTATTTACAACTTTAATCTCTAGACTACTAAACTGTTAGTAATAGGACTTCATTAAAAATGTGGAAAGTAACAAGTACGTTGTAATTATCAAAAGAATACAGTTAACTTTTCGGAAGAGATTTTTCTCTTGAGCCTTTAAAAACATAAGTGACATAGTACATGTATGTCACGGGTGTCACTCGTGTTGAGCGAGAGACGACCATACTTAGTTTACAAAAGATGACAAAGGATCATCGATAAAATTCATTTAGTGAATTTTAAAAGTGTAATTACACATCAAATTTCTAATTGAAAATTGGAAAATCATATACATATATGCGTTGCTAGTTATACGGTATTTGGAACCGATAAACTAGTGGGAGCCTTAGTCTTATGATTTGTTGTTTTTCTCGAATCATTAGAAATGTTTAATGGAATGCACAAGAGTTTCTCCATTCATTGGAAAAACAAGAATAAAGCGTTACTAGTTAGACAATATTTGAAACTGATAAACTAGTGGGAGCTTAATTCTGGAGATTTTATAATCTTTGAAACATCATGAACACATCATTTCTAGTTAGAGAGTATTTGGAACTGATAAACTAGTGGGAGCTTAGTTCTAGATGATGTTCTAATATTTGAAAAATCATAAATACAAAGTGTTGCTAGTTAGACGGTATTTGGAACCGATAAACTGGTGGGAGCTTTGGTCTTATGATTTGACGATTAGAAAAATCGATAGTCCAAGCAAGTAACACTGAACATCCCACAGTTCAGGAGTAGTGTTTACTCAAACGAACTGCTAGTTCAAGACTGTTTTCATCTAAGGAAAGTCGAGAATGGGAAAGAATGTTTATACATGTTAGTCATCTAAACTAAGACGTTTTAAGGCTTAACCGGAAAATTAATAAATTGGAAATTAGAGGATAAGGAAAGTGATTTGAGATCACTAACCAATGCATCCTTAGAAATTTTCTCGAAGCTAAAGTTCTTTGGTAGAACTAGGTATCTTTGCATTAAACGATAAATAAAATAAACAATAGGCGCTTATTTCGTATAGACTAGTGGGTGTGATATAAGGAAATGAATCTCGATTCAATTCTTGAGTATCACAGAAAATTCATTTTCTGCTTTCGGATTCGTTGGAACGAATGTATTCATTTTCAATAGGATAATTTGTTTGTCTTATTGATTTATGAATAT